>PQFF01000331.1:151688-198354 GCA_003547095.1 Diversispora epigaea | reverse complement strand
CTTGAAACATTAAAAGAAAAAATAAGTGGAAAGAAAAAAAAAATAAGAAATAATAGAAAGAAGAAAGAAAAAATAAGAAATAATAAAAAAAAGAAAGAAAAAATAAGAAATAATAGAAAGAAGAATGAAAAAAAAAGAAGAAAAGAAAAAGAAGAATGCAAAAAAAAAGGAGAAAAGAGAAAGCGCGAAAAAATAAAACGAAAAAAGTATATAAAAGTATATAAAAAGTAGAAGAAAAAAGTAAAAGAAAAAAGCAGAATGAAAAAAGTATAAAAAAAGTATAGCAAAAAATAGAAAAAATATAATTAAGTATATTTTAGAAAGTAATTAGATGTTTTAGAGAGTAATTGGGAAAGTAATAAATTAAAGTAAGAGCGAAAAAAAACATTTTTATTTGCAAATTTTATTATTCTTGCATTATTTTTACATTATTTTTACATTATTCTTACACTATTCTTACGCTATTCTTACACTATTTTTACGTCAAAATAATTTCGGATTCAGAAATCTTATTGATTTTTTTCTGATCTTATTATTTATTAATTTTTTGAATATTTTTAGAATATTTCTTTTTATTTTTTAAAAAATTTCAAAAATAATTTAAAAAAAATAATATTAATTTAGGAAAAAATGGTAAGAAAAAGATCATTAGCTTCTGTATTATATGAAGATAATACATCTTCAGCCCTATAAGAAGTCGTATTACTTAAAATATACTTAAATTTTTTTAAAATATACTTAAAATTTTTTAAAATATACTTAAAATATACTTAAAATATACTTAAAATTTCTTAAAATATACTTAAACTTTTTTAAAATATACTTAAAATATACTTAAAATATACTTTAAATTTCTTAAAATATACTTAAAGTTTTTTAAAATCTACTTAAAATATACTTAAAATTTCTTAAAATATACTTAAAATATGCTTAAAACAGGTACTGATAAGTATATTTTAAGTACGTGTAAGTATATTTTATGTATATTTTAAATATATTAAGAATTATGTCACCCGAATTAAATATATTTTTAAGTATATTTTAAGTATATTTTTTATGTATATTTTTAAGTATATTTTTTAAACATATTTTAAATATATTTTAAGTATATTTTAAGTATTTCAACATATATACTAAAATATACTTAAAATATACTTAAAATATGCTTAAATAATATACTTAAAAATATACGTATAAAATATACTTAAAATATCCTTAAAAATATATTTAATTCGGGTGACATAATTTTTAATGTATTTAAAATATACTTAAAATATACTTACACGTGCTTAAAATATACTTATTATTACCTGTTTTAAGTCTATTTTAAGTATATTTTAAGTATATTTTAAGAAATTTTAAGTATGTTTTAAGTATATTTTAAGTATATTTTAAAAAACTTTAAGTATATTTTAAGTAATTTTAAGTATATTTTAAGTATATTTTAAGTAGATTTTAAAAAACTTTAAGTATATTTTAAGAAATTTTAAGTATATTTTAAGTATATTTTAAGTATATTTTAAAAATTTTTAAGTATATTTTAAAAAAATTTAAGTATATTTTAAGTATACGACTTTTTATAGGGCAAATAGAAATAGAAATAGTAGAAATAGATTAATTTCTAATATACTTGATGAAGAATTAACCTCAAATCAACCATCAAGTAGTAATAGATTAGTTTTATGTAATTGTCCGAAATGTAATGGAAGATTAATAGATCCTCACACAAAGGTAATTCATGATTTGTCTAACGAGTCATCAGAAATTTCAATAGAATTTTTCCAAAATCGGCAAGAAATCGAAAAAAGTGAACGAATTGATGAATCTTTATCATCAAAATTAACTACACTTACACAAAATGTTAATCTACTAGAAATAAAAAAGGATGACATCCCAAATCTTACCTTTTTGCTTAGAATACGTCCAAAAAGACATACAAATCAACCAATTTCGGTTGAAATTTCTAATATAACCGCTGATGATGAAGTTTTAAATATTTCTTCTGAAGATGAAATGGAAGAAATGGAAGAAATAAGTATTGAAAGTGAAGAAGAATCGGCTGATGAATTTTCTAATATTTTTGAAGATTATTTATCACCAAATTATGATCCTAATGAGCCGATTGATCCAAAATCGACAAATAATAATTCAACTTACCTGAAACTGTCACAGAATCGTTAATAAAGTTCATTAAATTATTGTTATCAGAAATCAGCAATTCTGAATTTGATATTTTTTCTAATTCAATATATATGACAAAAAAAGAAATTAGATTAAGAGATGATTTTTACTCTTTTTCTACATGTCCGAAATGCCATAAGTTTTATAATAAGAAAGAAGTGGAAGATTATAAAGAAAATGATATCAATTCTGTTATGAAATGTCAGCATGTCGAATTTCCAAATTCAGCAACTAGACGAAATTGCCAATGCCAAACAATATTATCCGAACAAGTTCCAACAGTGGATAGATTTAAATTAAAATTCAAGTTGGTTTATCTATACATGTCGTCAAAACTAATTTGGCCTTGACTCAACTCTTAAAATTTCAATTTTTAATTGCGTCTGACTCAACTAATTGTGTCAGTTACTAGTAAAAATCAAAATTTGCCTTAACTCAACTCCAATTTTTCTCAATTTTAATTGCGTCTAACTCAATTCAATAGTTTTGACGACATGTATAGGTTTATCCATTTGCCAGAATTCGACAACAATTGATAGCATTTTATAATCGTCTGAATTATACATGTTCCCAAAATTGATTTTGGATTTTTGAGGTATTTCGACTTTTTGAGATTTATGCAGAATCTATTCTATATATGAAAGTAAAAAAAGTACCCAATTATATATATCTTCAATCAAAGAATAAATCTGGGTGGTCAAAAAATTTCAAGTTTTAAGTAAAATAATTTCGTCTTCTATGAAAAACTATTTCGACTTTTTTTCCCAAAATACCAATTTCGGGACCCCAAAATAATTTTGCGTGCAAGTATAGTCTGAATTTTGAAAATTTCCTTTGACATTGGTTAAATCAGATAAACTCTGATGAAATTTTATCAGACATTTATGATGGTCAAATTTGGAAAAGTTTCAAAGAAACAAATGACAAAAATTCACTGAATTTCTTCCGAAATGAGACAGCGGATTCACATCTTGGTTTAATGATAAATCTTGACTGGTTTCAATCTTACAATGGTACTGTTCATAGTACTGGAGTAATTTATGTTGCAATTTGTAATCTGCCTAGATATATCCGATTTAAGCACGAAAATCTACTAATTCTTGAACTATTGCCAGGTCCAAATATATAAAATAAATCATTATTTGGCACCAATTGTGGACGAATTGGAATCACTTTGGAATGGAATCATTCTAAATAAGACAAATAATTGTCTAAATGGAAAGAAAATCTGGGCAGCTTTAATATTAGTTTCTTGTGATATACCTGCTGCTAGAAAAATCTGTGGTTACATTTCGGCATTAGTATCTTGTCATCGATGCGAAAAAAAGGCAAATTACAAAAATCAGCAATATAATTTCACTGGAATGGATGATATTGACAATTGGTTCATTGCAAAAGATTCATCCAAGCATCTTGAAAATGCTTTAAAATGGAGAAGTTGCAATTCGGATTCTGCTAGAAAAAAATTTACAAAAAGTAGTGGAGTAAGATGGTCAGAATTGTTGCACCTACCTTATTTTGACCCAATTCGATTTATAACAGTTGATCCTATGCATTGTTTATTTTTGGGTATTGCAAAATGGATCGTGAAATGAATTTAAGTAGATATGGGAGTTTTATCATCAAATAATTTAAATAATATTCAAAAAAAAATAAATGAATTTCAAGTTCCTGCCGATTTGGATCGAATTCCGGAAAAAATCTACTGTGGTGAAGGTTTTTCTAATTTTACTGCCGATCAATGAAGAATTTTTATTTTAATTTATGCTACTGTAGTACTTTGGAAGTATTTAGAAAAAGTAGATAGGAAGATTTTTACATATTTTATTCGAATTTGTCATCTTTTTGTAAATCAAATTCTAGAAACTAAATTTTTAGATGAAATTCATAAGAAAATAGGTGATGTTGTAACGTTAATTGAAAAAAAATATGGAAGAAATATAATAACACCAAATCTTCACTTGTCGCTTCATTTAAGCGTATGTTTGCACGATTTTGATCCATTATATGCTTTTTGGTGCTTTTTATTTGAAAGAATAAATAGAATACTTGGTAAATTAATATACTTTGATTATTTTTTGATTATTTTTTGATTATTTTTTGATTATTATTTTTTGATTATTTTCTGATTATTTTCTGATTATTTTCTAATTTTTTTCTGATTTTTTTGATTTTTTGCTTATTAGGTTCGTTGCACAATAGTCATCGGCAAATCGAACTAAAGCTAATATGTCGATTAATTAATGACAATAGAATAAATAAGATGATATATACTGAAAATAATTCAAAAGGTCTAGAAATTTTTAATATTCGTCAATCCGTTGGATCTCTTTCAAAAATGGATCAATTTAGTCATGATGAAATGAAAAGATCCTGGATGTATTCGAGAACAATTCAAGAATCAACTATTTCTGGAAAAGAACTATTTTCAGGTGAAATGTTGAAACTATTTTCAGAAAATATTTCACTTTCGGCAGATGGAATTTTAGATCTAATGATTGCTTATTATAATGATACATATGAAAATTTGAAATTTCGGAAGCCATTTGAAACCGATTCTTTAAATTCAATAATAATTCCATTAAAAATAAACAAATATTATCGCTGCCAAATTGGTTCCGAAATATTTGGTTTGATATTTTCACCTAGACACCAAAAAAGCTCATATATTTTAGCTAAATTTGCATCTGAAGATGATAGTATTGATATTTATCCAGGTCAAATTCAGTTCTTTTTTGTTCATGAAATAAGTACAAATAGAATAAATATGGAAAATCATTATCTGGCATATGTTCGTTGGTACAAAAAAATCAAGAATCAGTTCTATTTCGACATAAATCAAGAACAAATGTGTAATGTCGAATTGTGGGATATTGAATTTTATTCTACATCAGGAAATTTTATGAGGTAGAAATTTGCGCAAATTTCCGAAGGTGTCAAAAATTTTTGCAAATTTTCGTGCGTTTTTTTTTATTTTTTTAACTTCGCTCGCGATTTTCGAAGCACAGAGCGATTTTCTACTAAAATATTTCTATGATAAATAGAACGGTCTTGTTCTTGGCTACAAAATGATATATATTTCATTCTTGTAGCATCGATATTCGCGAAGTTATTCCAGTTTAAAGAAAAAGCGTCCGNATATTTGGTTTGATATTTTCACCTAGACTCCAAAAAAGCTCATATATTTTAGCTAAATTTGCATCTGAAGATGATAGTATTGATATTTATCCAGGTCAAATTCAGTTCTTTTTTGTTCATGAAATAAGTACAAATAGAATAAATATGGAAAATCATTATCTGGCATATGTTCGTTGGTACAAAAAAATCAAGAATCAGTTCTATTTCGACATAAATCAAGAACAAATGTGTAATGTCGAATTGTGGGATATTGAATTTTATTCTACATCAGGAAATTTTATGAGGTAGAAATTTGCGCAAATTTCCGAAGGTGTCAAAAATTTTTGCAAATTTTCGTGCGTTTTTTTTTATTTTTTTAACTTCGCTCGCGATTTTCGAAGCACAGAGCGATTTTCTACTAAAATATTTCTATGATAAATAGAACGGTCTTGTTCTTGGCTACAAAATGATATATATTTCATTCTTGTAGCATCGATATTCGCGAAGTTATTCCAGTTTAAAGAAAAAGCGTCCGTGAAAAAATCGTGTGAAAATTTCCGGAAAACTTGCGCAAATTTTTGCAAATTTTTGTCAAAATTTTGCAGAAATTTTCATGGTGCAAAATTCCGTGAAAATTTGCAAAAATTTGTGCAAGTTTTCCAGAAATTTTTGCATGATTTTTTCATAGACGCTTTTTCTTTAAACTGGAATAACTTTGTGAATATCGATGCTACAAGAATGAAATATATATCATTTTGTAGCCAAGAACAAGGCCGTTCTATTTATCTTAGAAATATCTTAGTAGAAAATATCGCTCTGTGCTTCGAAAATCGCGAGCGAAGTTAAAAAAATAAAAAAAAACGCACGAAAATTTGCAGAAATTTTCAACACCTTCGGAAACTTGCACAAACTTTTCACAAGTTTCCGCCTTATAAAATTTCCTGATGTAAAAGCTGAAATTGTATTATTCCAGTCCATTATATTCTTGGACGATTTGTGCCGGTTAAGTACAAAATTTCAGATTGTAAAAATACTAAAGAGTATTTGGCAATAAATTTAATAAATAGAAAATATAATTTACGCTAAAAATTATCTTTCTTATTTTATTCTGAAATAATTAGAATTATGTAATTTTATTAAAATTTCCATAAATACATAATAAATCAGAAATAAATGATAAATTAGAAATTTTACATTAAAATTATTCGAATTCAGTAATTTTTTTTCCGAAATGATAAAGATTTTATTAAATTTTCTAAATTTTGACTAAAATTTATTAATGGTCGAATTTAAGATAAATTTTTGCGAAAAGAGTATATTTCTGAAATTGACATTTTGGCAATAAAACAGTATCAAAATATTGTATAAATTTTAGCACGAATTCAGAAATTCTGAATTTTGGTTAAAACTAAAATCTGAATTTCTGAATTTTGGCTAAAATTTATTAATGATCGAATTTAAGATAAATTTTTGCGAAAAGAGTATATTTCTGAAATTAACATTTTGGCAGTAAAATGACATCAAAATATTGTATAAATTTCAGCACGAATTCGAAAATTCTGAATTTTGATCGAAATTTAAAAATCACTTCAAAATTTTCTAAAATTTCTAAGAGCTGATTTTTTTTTTAACAATTAGCCGAAAGTTAACCAAATTTTGATATTGCCAATTTGCCTTATTTTGCTTACAATATTGTGAATGAAATATGCTTATTTTATATATAATTCCTAAATGTCTAATAATCGGTAAGAAACAAGAATTTTTTTAATAAATTCTGAATTTTTGCCGAATTTTATTAATAAGCCGAAATATCATATTTTCGAAATGGATAAGCTAAATTTAGGCAGAATTGTTTCAAAATTCTATATTTCTGAAATCTCCATTTCGACAACAAAATAGCGTATCAAAATATTGTACCAAATTTTAACTCAAATTCAGAAATTCCAAATTTTGATCGAAATTTAACTTAAAATTGATTTTTAAGTTTCAACCAAAATTCAGAATTTCTGAATTTTGGCTGAAATTTATTAATGACCGAATTTAGGCTGATTTTTTTTGGCAATCAGCTGAAAGTCAGCCGAATTTTGATATTGTCGATTTGCCTTATTTCGACTAATGTTTTGATTTGATATTATATATCTTATAATTTAGAAATAATAATTAATAATTGATTAAACAAGAAAAAAAATGTTGAATAATTCAAATTATAAATTATAATCGATTACTTATGATCTAATGATTAAATTTAGAAAAATTTATTGCATTAGTATTGTGAAATAATTAATAGTTATAATTATTAAAAACTTTGTGCAGAATTAAACAAAAAATCTGCAAAAGTTTGTAGTATATTATAACAATTTTGACTGAATCCATAAAATTAAGCTTCGGTAATGAAAATAATAATAACTAATAATTAGTAGTATAATTTTGTAAATTATATAAAATAAAGGAACAAAATTGCTTGATCAATAATTAATATTAAATTTAATATTTTACCTATTCAATTCGAAGATAATATTCATTAAATACATATAAATGTAGTAATAATTTCTGTGCTTTCAATTTTAAAAAACATAAATGTAAACATTATATAAATGAATAGCGTTTAATAATATTGACTCAGTGAAATCCATAAAACCAATAAAATATTTAAACCATATATATATTTTTATAAAGCATATAGATATTTATTTATAATAAAATTTGAAATTAGACTATAGAAAAAAAATAAATTGAAAAAAAAGAATAAACATGTTTTATATCATCAACGCAACTTCTTACACCTTCACTCATTAAATATCTCATTTCAACTTTCACCTTTGAACTCAATGTACATTCCCTTATCTTTCGGTTCACAAAACACAATATCATCTAAGAGCAACTCCTATAATTTTATTGAAAAAAACAAATATAATTAGCATAAATTAATTATTATTATTATTATTATTTTATTAATGATTATATAAAAAATATTTTGCTACTTATATTATCAATTATGTTTATTAAAAAGAAAATTTTTGGGTAGTTGAAATCCACACTATCGCCATTTCCCTCCTTATTTATTAACAGCTTCACTCCATTATGTTCCGTAAACCTCAAATTTTCCACCTTCTTCGCCTTCTCCTTCTTCAACTTAAACAATAAAATGACAAGTCAAGAAAATTATTAAACACACAAAAAATAATGATATTCTGAAGATTTATGCAAATAATTACCTCCTTAGCCTTCAACTTTCTCTCCTTTTTTAACAGCTTCTTCTTCTTCATCTCCATAAATACCTTCATGATATAATTTTTTGCTTTCGTTAAAAAGTTCATTTTTGCAATTTCAAAAATTTCATCAATTTGAAAAATCTATGAGAAAAAAGTAAGCATTTAAATATTGATTATTGATCTGATGAGTCAGACTAATAATTGGTGATTGCATCATAACATCAGACTAATTATTACATCTAAATTGACTGAGTTTGAATACTCGAAAAATTATTCAAAAATTATTCTATATAGAGTTAAGCCAAACTTTTAATAATTAGAAAAATTTGCACAAAAATAGTCAACTGACTGCAAATAATTTTATAGCCATGGGCACTAATGTGGGAACTAGGGCGTAAGTTATAAATCCCCATTATATCTTAATCGCCTGATCTTTGACTTTTGGATTGGTTAATACACACACACAAATGTTGATCAACTAGAGATTTACAGTTAATCGCTATCATACTGTATTTAAATAAAATGCAATAATTTATATTTATTCATTTTTTTTAAGCCTTTGATAGAATTGATAGAAGCATTAGATTCAAGGATCATACTGTGGCAAAGTAAATTGGTAATCAGGTGAAATGTCACGGGGGATGATATTCTGTGACACTAGATGAACTTTCAGGTAATTGTCATTCTTATACGAGGATGAAGGATAAAAAATGTTGTGCGAGGATGAAGGATACCGTATGAGGATGAAGGATATCGTATGAGGATGAAGGATGACGCGCAAAGGATAAAGTGTGAAGTATAAGGATGAAGTGTAAACAAAAGAGAAAGTATAAATATGACTGTTGTCAGGAGTAAGTTTCAGTAGTCAGTTAGTCAGAAAATGATAGTTAGGATATAATTGATAGTTAATTAATTAATTAGAAATAATTTAGAATAATTCGAAACTCTTTAATAAATATTATATAGAAAAGTAAACTTCATTCAGGAACAGAAAAGATATGTCACGCTGTAATATTTTTGTTATTAAATGATACTTTACTTTTAAAACTTTATATTTTATATTTTAATAAACTTATATTTTGTATTTTAATATTGCGAAATATTATTAAATATTGTTTGATACTGCATTACTATTTTTACTCCACCTTACTCACTGTGCTTTCATAATTAATTTGATTATTATTTAATTATTATTATTATTTATTATATTTATTATCTGTTTCGAGATAGGCCAGTTAAATCGATTGTATTAGCTGTGACCTACTGGCAGATAGAGCATATTATTATTTGTTTGTGTAATGTAAACTGAGAGAAGGATTTGAGAAATTATTCGAAATTCTTTGCACTCTTGTGACAGAATTTGGTGTCTCCTGTGAGGTGGCATAAAGTATTCAACGCAGTAACCTATAATATTGGCACATCTGTTTCACAAATTTTATATTTTTTAATTAATTTAGTAAAGTACTCATTATATTTCTATTTTTGGAAAAGGATAGTCAAAGAAATTTTTAACATTACGAAATAATTCGAAAATATACAATTTAATATTATTATAATCACCTTTTTTATAAAATCATCTTTTTACAATTTGTTTCGTGATCTATCAAAAGTGATCATCAAAGTAGTCATTAACATAACAAAATTCTCCCAGATCAAAGAATTTACAACAAAGATTGTCAAGCGAAGATTTGTGTAACTAGATAAAATCTCCGAAGGATCGTTAAAAATACTTTTATAAAATCTTACGGAATAATACGTCAAACTGTTGAAATGAAGGAAAATTATTAAACCAAGTATGAATACGGGTAAAAACAAGGTGAATGCTTTAATACTGTGACTTCAAAATGCATTTTGCATAAGGAACGATACAAGAATGCCGTTATTTTTCGGAGAAAACTAAAATCCCATGAAATGGTTAGAAGAATTCAATCGATTGGTAAGAATAAACCAATATACTGATGAATACAAACTCCAAGTAGTCAGCGGATATCTACAGAGCACAGCAGGACAATAGTTTAACGAAGCGCAAGAAGGACAGAATTCTATTAATCATTGGAACAATACAAACCAAACTTCCTTTGAAACATCTTTCTTGACCACCTTTCGAACAACTGTGTTAATAAACCAATAGAGATTTGAATTACAAATGAAAGTACAGAAACTAGGCAAAACTGTAAAACAATATTCGAACGATATTAAGAAATTAATTAAACGGATAAATGGCAATAATAGATGGAGTAAAGACGAAAAAGTTTGGCAGTTTTTGAAAGGATTATGAAAAGATATTGCCTATCAAACCCGACCATTTATTATGTCCCAAGAGAAACCAACATTGGAAAAAGTGATTAGAATGGCTAAACAATTTGAAGAAAATGCTCAAACCTATCCTGAAGCTATAACAGGATATACTACTACCACTTCTATGGGTATGCAAAAATTCATACCTTCTCGAAATAAAAATAATGAAAGCGAAGATGTAATAGAACGAATAGTACAGAAAGCTTTTGCGCCTATTGCTGAAACATTACAAAAGATTATTGAAAAAGGAGAAAGAACACTTAATACTTTTAATAATAACAGACCAAACTATAACAATAATAACAGAGGACAAGGTTATAATAATTATAATGGCAATAGAGGACAAAGCTTTAGAAGTTATAATAGTCCGCCAAATTGTTACCATTGTGAACAAACTGGATACATGGCTTGAAATTGTTCTATGAGATAAGGAAATCAAAGAAACCAAATAAATCTGGCTGCTTCCACTATCCCACGACCTACCAATACTGTGCCCCTTTTAACTAATGCAACAGTAAATCAAACTACACAACAAGTTTCGCAAGGAGACGTTGTTGACCGTGACTACCTTCGAGACCAAAGTCAGGGTAGCAAAACAATTATAGCAGGGATTATATATTATAAAAGGACTATAATTAATATACTAAAGTTGGGATGGTAAATGTTCGAAGGATTTTATTAATGCGGTTTCTAATGTTGAAAGAGGCAGGTGTAAGTTTTTTATACAAAATACAAACAACAAATGCTTAAACAATTAACAATTCACTAAGAATTATTATCAAATGGTCACTAAGACTTCATTTCTTGAGCTCGATCTTAGTCAGAACTGTTTTTACATCTGGGCAAAAATACCCTCTATTTATAAGAAAATGTTAATGTATCGCGAATTATAATTAATAATCTAAAGAACATTCCGGGACTTTCTATAATTTTCCGGTACGATTATTAAAACTATTTTCTAGAGATTTTACCAGAGATTTTAGCAGTTTGATCAGGGTAAAACCTCTTATCGCGTAATGTTACACATTACATAGGATCTACTTTAGAATTTATATAAACAATAAAAAGTCTAAATGTAATACAAATATTGAAATAATGACTATACTAAAAATAATACATATAAATAATAATACTAATAACTATATAATATGAAAACTTTAAATCACACCAGTGGTGTCATGCACCATATCATGTGATCATATGACTTTAAACGTGATCTCATATTAACAAATATAAATGAATATGATTGGCAAGAAAACGTGATTATCAAAATAAGAAATAAATGTATTTACGCCATAACAAATAATACGCGCTACACTTAGTCATGTATAACGCAACATTTTTTTCCCACGTTTCTCCTTCCACTTCTCCAACTTTTCCTCTTAACCTCTCTCATAATGAAGTTTCCCCCGAGGTGACACTAGAAGAAATGCTCGAAATAGAGCCTTCGGATCAAATGTCATTAGAGGAAATATGCGAAATAGAGTCATTTGACCAAAATAGTGCTCATAACTTCAACTTAACCGAAAATTTGGAAGATATTCTTTCTAGCGAGCTTAATGAGGGTGGACCACTTTACCCAGTAACAACAGAGATATTTTTCGACGATTGGACAAAACTTAACAAGTATGTAGGTGCCTAAGGTGTTGTTGTTTTCATTAAAGAAAATTAATTTTTTTTTTAATTAAGATGGCTTAAAAACCATGGGTTAGAGAAAGGCTTCGCCATTACAATTACTCATAGTGAAAAAGATAAAAAAGATGGCATACCCCGACGGCACATTTACGCATATACAAGAGGCCGAAAATATGTGCCAAGGAAGGAAGCGCACATTGAAGAGAGCCGTAATGCAGAACATAATACTGGTAATTGCCAATTTCATATTAATGCCTACCGCCGGAAGAACGACAATCTGGTTTATGTCACAAAAGTTGAAAACCAGCATAATCACAAACTTATTGATACCATCGCCACTCTCGCGCCTAGTTATCGAAAGTTCACTTCAGAAATGCAAGATGATATTAGATTACTTGCAACATGTGGTGTACGCTCCAGTGCAATTGTTGAAGTGTTGCAGCACAAAAATCTGGGAAAGTACATCCACGATCGTGACGTTTATAACTTGATTAATTCCATTCGCCGCCAACAAAATCAAAGTAAAAGTGATGTTGGTTCGGTATACCTTAATTTAATGAAACAACAACAGGAAAATCCGTCCTTTCACGTCGATGCGCAGTTTGAAGGCCAAGAAAATCATCTTGTACGACTTTGCTAGATGCGCCCAAGTCAACAACAATTATGGGCACGTTTTCACGATATTGTACTCCTCGACACAACTGCAAAAACCAACCGTCATTCTATGTGTTGTAATCATTGTAGACAATCATAATCGTTCCTGCCTTGCAGCAACTGCCGTTTTGTCAGATGAAACCAAAGATAGCTTTTCCTGGTTGTTCCAAAGTCTTTTAAATACAACTGGTGGACTAATGCCACGCCTTCTTTATACTGACGCTGATCCCGCGATGATTGCCTCAATAAACAGTTCCTGGCCAACAACAAAACACCACTTTTGTATATTCCATATCCGGAAGAATCTTGAGAAGCATTTTATGGGAAAATACCATGGTGAAAAGTGGAAAAAATTTTTTGCAGCATTTTGCCGTGCACAAAATAGTCGTGTAAAGCCGATATTTGAAGAAAGATGGGTCACATTAATAACCGAATATGCTGATGTCACCAATTACCTGCAGCGTTATCTTTATCCATGTCGGGAGGCTTGGGTTCTTTGTTTTACGCACCGTGCATTCAATGCAGGAATACAAAGTACGCAACGTGTTGAATCTTATAATGGTATCATCAAAAATCATGTTAGCGGATCGTCGTTTCTTATAGAGCTTGAATCCGTAATTGAAAGGTTATTGCAAAGAGAAAGTCAGTTCATTAGCTTGAATGAAACTATTAGCAAGCTTCCTGCAAGCCAAGATGAGGATTACCACAACTATTATTTCAAAGAGGTGGATGTATCTTGTCAAAATTATCTGACGCCGGCAATTCTTAAGTTGCAACGCCACGAGATGAATCGCAGCATGCACTATCGATGCCAGAAAGCTATTTTGACAGACGAACTTGGGAAACGGGTATGAATTAGAGTTTCTTTGATTCTTTTTCTCCTTATATATATACCGCATATATTCAATCATCATCTATCTAATTTTATATATTTTATTGTACATTTATCACTATTTATTACACTTATTACACTTAAACTTATTATAATTACTACAATATCTATTACTTCTGCAAATCTTAAACATACATTACATCCGCCCTCTAACATCTATTACTTCCACAATTCCCATTCCCAACATCCATTACTTCTGCAATAATTATCCCCAACATCCATTACTTCGCAATAATTATCCTCAACATCCATTACTTCCGCAATAATTATCCCCAACATCTATTACTTCGCAATAATTATCCCCAACATCTATTACTTCCGTAATAATTATCCCCAACATCCATTACTTCTACAATAATTATCCCCAATATCCATTACTTCCGTAATAATTATCCACAATATCTATTACTTCCGCAATAATTATTCCCAACATTCATTACTTCCGATAATTATTCCCAACATCCATTACTTCCGCAATCCCAAACATCCATTATATCCACAATAATTACTCAACATCCATTATTTCTGCAATAATCTCCCAACATCCATTATTCCCGCAATCCCAAACATCTATTATATCTGTAATAATTACTCCAACATTCATTACTCCCGCGATCCCAAACTTATTACACTTTTTAGACTATCTCAGATTCACCAGAGGGCATGTTCTCAGAAGACATGTTCGACGTCTATGTAATAGAACTTGATCAACTTATTATGGGTCTCGATCTGGCAAGAATTCGTGAATTATGGCACGTTTCTTCCATTGATAGGAAGAGTAAACATTTTGTGGTATTGTATGACAATGCTGCACATCTTTGTACGTGCTTAGCATTGATTAACCAGGGCCTCGTATGTCGTCATTTTTTTGCAATTATGCTTATTTCGCCAATTGCAAAATTCTATATTCAACTTGTTCCACAACGCTGGTACACGGATTCATCGATCATGGAGAAAAATCCAAGTTTTTATTACGATCCAACGGTTTTAGCAATTTTAGGTCAGGAATTCGGCACTGTAGAAGTCTCTAATGTCAACTTTTCGCATTTAGAAACCATCCGGGATAATTATGTTTTTACAAAAGAAGTTCGTGAAGAGTTGTCTCAAAAGCAACAATATAGAAGAGGATTTGGTATCATGAAGAAAACTCTGAATCTAGCTATTGCAACGGGTAGAGTGGAGGAGCTTTACGAAGTTCACTCGAAGTTGATTAAGGATATGGAAGCTGAAATCATCAGTCAAGCTAAGAATGGTGATATCACTAAGTTTGCTTTTACAATCAGCAATCACGTCGTTACCAGAAAAAAAGGCCGGAAGTCCAAAAATTCCAATTTAAACAATTTAAACGTAGATCGTAAGGGCAAAAAAAGGATGTTTGATAATGATGACAAAGAGAACAGCCAGAAGCCACAAGATTTCGATCGTATAAACGCAAATCGGAAAGGTGAAAAAAGAACAAATCAGAACGAAAACAATGACGCAGATCGAATTGAGACATCCGAACGACAACAATGAAAGTCCTGCGGAATTGCCACATAAAAAGCCTCAGAAAACATTGCACGATGTCACAAATGATTTGTCAAATAAGAGGACGTGTGGCGTTTGCAATGAGAAAGGGCATAATGCCCGAACATGTCCGCGAAAGAAAACAGAGGAGACTATCACCACTAGTTAACTTTGGGATTAGCAGGCAAGGGAGCGAAAGGAGTGTGTTTATAATGACAATTCATTTTTTGAGACATGAAACTTTTAAGTTTGTTATTTTTTTTAAAAAAGAAACGAAGATTTATATAACAAACAAGTTACAATATATTAACATTTATGATATATATGATGTACGATATAATGATATAATGATGGAAGTATATCATATTAGTGATGTAATGTAACGCATATTTTATTAATAAAAATTTATAAATATTATGCCTTATTTTATTGGTTAAAATAAAACATGTGTCGCATATTTTATTATAAATCATGTGTCTTATTTATTGGTTGAAAAATAAAACATGTGACTTATTTACCACTGGTGTTGAACACCACTGGTGTGATTTAACAATGTCGATATAATAAAGTAATAAATAATATAAAATATAAAATAATAATAATAAAATAAAAGAATAAAAATAGGGCTAACAACGTAAATAGTAATACGTTTATAACTCAAAAAGAAGAAATCCAACAACCTATCTCTACTGTTTGGGAAAGAATACAGCATTTAAACTAACAGGCGCACCTCAGGAGGATAAGAGTGTGAATAATATAAATCTTTCATTTAAGGCTGGAGATAATAATAGAGTAATAGGAGAAAGTATTGGGTTCACAAGTAAACAAGATACTTCACAACCTATCGCAAAAAGATTACGTTCTGCAGAAAAGAAAAAGGAAGTATTTAAAGATTCTAAATAAAAGAAAAGAAAGAAAGTGCCCCCTATCCTATACGTGTTGCCCAAATCCCAAATAATTTGGGATTTGGGATGCCAAAATGCACAAATTACTAATATTTGGGATTTGGGATTTGGGATTTCGGCAAAAAATACTAATTATAATTTGGGATTTGGGATTTGGGATTTCGGTATTTGGGATTTTGGCATTTGGATTTTGAATTTGGGCAGCAGGTATACCCTATCCAACAACTATTTATGACATAAAATGCTCTACCATATTCCATTGTCTCAGATTTACTTGTGACAAGAGCCAGGCATTGACACTTAAGCGTACAAGAATTGTAAAGATGCCAATCATACAACAGTAGAAGGGAATATACCCATGACTTATAAAGCCCAAGTAGCTGGATGGAGAGTTGAAGTAATACTTGATAATAGTTTATCTATTAGTATCATTTCGAAGAACTTCATGGAATCCATAGGTCGAAGGATTGAGAAAATATCTGGAAGAAAAATAACTGGTATACATGGAGAAAAACGTTCTAGTTTAGGAATCATAACACAAGTACCAATAAAGTTGAAAGAAATTGTGGNCTCCTATCCTATACGTGTTGCCCAAATCCCAAATAATTTGGGATTTGGGATGCCAAAATGCACAAATTACTAATATTTGGGATTTGGGATTTGGGATTTCGGCAAAAAATACTAATTATAATTTGGGATTTGGGATTTGGGATTTCGGTATTTGGGATTTTGGCATTTGGATTTTGAATTTGGGCAGCAGGTATACCCTATCCAACAACTATTTATGACATAAAATGCTCTACCATATTCCATTGTCTCAGATTTACTTGTGACAAGAGCCAGGCATTGACACTTAAGCGTACAAGAATTGTAAAGATGCCAATCATACAACAGTAGAAGGGAATATACCCATGACTTATAAAGCCCAAGTAGCTGGATGGAGAGTTGAAGTAATACTTGATAATAGTTTATCTATTAGTATCATTTCGAAGAACTTCATGGAATCCATAGGTCGAAGGATTGAGAAAATATCTGGAAGAAAAATAACTGGTATACATGGAGAAAAACGTTCTAGTTTAGGAATCATAACACAAGTACCAATAAAGTTGAAAGAAATTGTGGTAGCAGTTGATATGGAAGTCATTGATGCAGCAAATTACACATTAATTTTGGGAACAAATTGGTTAAGAAAAGCACGCACTATAATAGACTACCAAGAATGTAAATTAATTTTAAAAGATGAAAAGTGAACAGCTCAAATCTCTTGCAGAAATACTAGAGCTACTGTCTTGGACAATAATAAAGAAGAGGATAATAGTGAAGAAGAATATATAGAAAGTAGTGATGATTCGGAAACTGATAAAGAAGAAGTAAACTTTGCAGGATTAACTTATGAACTTCTATATTAAGAATCCTATATGAAATATAAGTTTACTCCCGAAAGAATGCACAAGAATTCGAAGCTTGTCACATGGGAACTATATGATCAGTTATCTTATTGTTTTGATCTGGTTAGAAAAAAGAAAGGTGCTCAAGAGCGATGCAAAGCAACAGGACCTAATTCCCATTGCTGGTGTGACATATATCTAGGATATATGCGAAGTTTGTGAAGAACATCAGCAAGATTAGAAGATTATTTCTATTATATTATGAAGGAAATATAAAACATTCGTTGCAATTTGGTATGAGGCGGAGTAGAGAAGCTCGAAGGAAACCAATATAAGTTGCAAGTTTACGAAATTATTAAAGAATTTCTGAATCTGGTAGCCAAAGATTTTTTAGAATTAGTGAAGACAAACTTTTATCACCATACAATAGATACTGGCGAAGCAAGGCCCATCAAATTAAACCCCTATAGAAC
This sequence comes from Diversispora epigaea, assembly GCA_003547095.1. Lineage (NCBI taxonomy): Eukaryota > Fungi > Glomeromycota > Glomeromycetes > Diversisporales > Diversisporaceae > Diversispora > Diversispora epigaea. Next base: position 180,093 of record PQFF01000331.1, on the reverse strand, counting down.
TTCGTCCTGATACTTGAAATTTTTGAAGAAGGAAACAGCAAATATGCTAAAGAACGGACTAATTCGAAAATCGTTTAGTCCTTGGTCCGCACCCATTATAGTAGTGAATAAGAAGAATGGGAAATTCAGGCTCTGCGTTTTATTACAGAAAATTGAATGTGGTCACGAAACCTGACACATATCCAGTATCATGAATAGCAAACATGCTCGATGCTTTGGGACACTCCACTTTCTTTTCAACTTTAGACCTCGTTTCAGGTTTTTGGCAAGTAGAAGTATCTGCTAAAGACTGGAAAAAAACTGCTTTCACTACTCCATTTGGTACCTATGAGTTTCTCATGATGTCCTTTGGACTTATCGATGGCCCCACAACCTTTTAGCAAGTGATGGACAGAGTCTTCTATGAGGTTACTTGGAAATTCGTACTAGTATATATCAACAATATTATAATATATTCGAAAACTTACGAAGAGTACTTAGAACATTTGAAAGATGTGTTTACACTTCTAGGAAATGCTAGATTAAAGATAAACTTGGAAAAGTGCGACTTTTTCAAGACAAAATTAATATTTTTGGGACATATTATAATGATTAATGGAATAACTCCGGATCCTTCAAAGATTGAGAAGGTGTAGTATTATCCAATTTCACAAAACAAGACAAACGTGAGAGCCTTCTTAGGATTGGCTTCATATTATTGAAGATTTGTAAAAAACTTTGCCACAATTGCGAAACCATTACATAACCTTACAAAGAGAAGCGTAACATTCGAATGGAAGTCTGAACACCAACTCGCGTTTGATACATTAAAAGGACGATTAACTTTAGCTTCCATAATGACCTACTCTGACTTTTCAAAACGATTTATACTAACTACCGACGCATCTGACTGGAGAATTGGAGCTGTGCTCTCCCAGAAGGATACGAAAAATCTTGAACACCCTATCGCTTACGCCAGTCACCTGCTGTTAACTCCTGAACAAAATTATACTGTGTTAAAAAAAGAGTTCTTTGCCGTAATATGGGCTGTACGACATTTTAAACATTATTTACATGGCTCTAAGTTTGATTTATATACAGATAATTTCACTTTAGCATGGCTAAAGAATCACACACAACCTAAAGGAAAAGTTGCTGGATGGATTTTTGAACTATCTGAGTATGACTACAAACTTATTCATAAGCAAGGAAGGCTTAACGTCAATGCTGACGCACTATCAAGAATAACTAATTAAGATAACAAATATAATAGAACTCAGATATTTATTAAAGATACAAAATCTCGAAACTTTTCGAAAATGAATGTAGACACTTATAATCAGTTAACGGAATACCTAATAAATTATACTTTTTCCCCAAACGGCACTAACGAACAATGACGAAAATTACGACAACAAGCAAATTATTATATAGTTCAAGACAATATATTATATAAGCGAAACAAAAAGAGCAATCCTCTAAGGGTAATCACAAGAGAAAATCTAACTAAAAAATTATACAACATGTATAATGTACCAAATGCCAGACATTTTGGTATAAAGGTCACCATAGATAAAATGAGGCAACGATATTTTTGATCTACGATAGGCAAAGATATTCAAAATTACATAGAGACATGTGATATATGTCAAAGACAAGGCAAACTTAAGTCAACTGAAATATTGCGACCTATTGGAGTAGGACAAGCTTTTGATCGATTAGGAATAGATATTGTAGGTCTCTTGAAGCCAACAACAATGGGAAAAAGATATATAGTAGTGGCTACGAATTATTTTGCAAAGTGGCCAGAAGCCAGAGCTATTGAAAAAGCAGATGCGAAAACTATTGCTTGGTTTCTATACGATGAAATTATATGTAGGTATAGTTGCTCAAGAGAAATATTATCTAATAGAGGAGCAGTATTTGTTAGTCAAATAGTAACTAACCTAATAAAGATAATGGGAACTCACTGAAGGCTTACGTCTGCTTACCACTCTCAAAATAATGGACTGACAGAATGGTATAATCAAACACTCTGTCAAACTTTAAAGAAATGCATAAAGGAAACAACGCAGGAATGGGATACACTGATAGCTTTAGTACTTTTCGCATACCGAACAATTAAAAATAGAACAACGAAATATGAGCCATTTTATTTATTATATGGACGAGCCCCTACATTACCCATAGAATTTGATATTATTACTTGGCCGGTTGAAGAAATTAATGAAAAACAATTTAAAGAAATGATCCACAAAAGAACTAGAGAAGCTGTGGGAATATTCAAAGATAATCGAATTCAAGCATCTAAGAATATTAAAGATGCGCAAAAATGGTAAAAGATAACCTATGATAGAAAAATTCGAATGATGACATACAAGACAGGAGATATGATGTTAGAGTACAGATCTAATTTACAGAATGTTCATGGCGATAAGTTTCAAGACAAATGGTCTGGTCCTTTCTTTATTCATAGAGTTCTTGATAATGGCTTCTATATATTAAGAACCAATAGTGGAGAAGTTCTCAATAGTCGACCTGTACATGGCAATCAATTGAAATCGTATAAACAAAGGGGTTATCATTTCACGTGAGATGACAAGTAAACAATAGACTTGTTTAAAAGAATTTGTAAGATTACGAAAAGTCCTAAAAAATTTTGTTAAAATTTTTTTTTACTATAAATAATACTTCAATTCCAAACAGTTTACGAAGGAGAGTTCACGAATTACGAAGAGAATTTTCGCAAATTTTAGGAGAAGCCTAGGTTATTATAAACAATACTGGTGCATATTTGGTAACAGAAAATACTATAATAGAAATTGATCAACCCGTGAATAATAAAATTACTACGCAATGTGATGATATGTTAATAATATATGCAGTAGATATTTTTACAGCTCTAGAAGAATAGGATCGGGATAGCAACACTAGTCAAAATTATACTTGCACGCAAAATCATTTTGGGGCCCCGAAATTAGTATTTTGGAGAAAAAAGTTGAAATAGTTTTTCATAGAAGACGAAATTATTTTACTTAAAACCTGAAATTTTTTGATCACCCAGATTTATTCTTTGATTAAAGATACACACAACTGGGTATTTTTTTTACTTTCATATATAGAATAGATTCTGTATAAATCTCAAAAAGTCGAAATACCTCAAAAATCCAAAATCAATTTTGGGAACATGTATAGTNTATAAACAAAGGGGTTATCATTTCACGTGAGATGACAAGTAAACAATAGACTTGTTTAAAAGAATTTGTAAGATTACGAAAAGTCCTAAAAAATTTTGTTAAAATTTTTTTTTACTATAAATAATACTTCAATTCCAAACAGTTTACGAAGGAGAGTTCACGAATTACGAAGAGAATTTTCGCAAATTTTAGGAGAAGCCTAGGTTATTATAAACAATACTGGTGCATATTTGGTAACAGAAAATACTATAATAGAAATTGATCAACCCGTGAATAATAAAATTACTACGCAATGTGATGATATGTTAATAATATATGCAGTAGATATTTTTACAGCTCTAGAAGAATAGGATCGGGATAGCAACACTAGTCAAAATTATACTTGCACGCAAAATCATTTTGGGGCCCCGAAATTGGTATTTTGGGGAAAAAAGTCGAAATAGTTTTTCATAGAAGACGAAATTATTTTACTTAAAACCTGAAATTTTTTGATCACCCAGATTTATTCTTTGATTAAAGATACACACAACTGGGTATTTTTTTTACTTTCATATATAGAATAGATTCTGTATAAATCTCAAAAAGTCGAAATACCTCAAAAATCCAAAATCAATTTTGGGAACATGTATAGTCAAAATGAGACAAATCGGCAATATCAAAATTCGGCCAACTTTCAGCTAATTGCCAAAAAAAAATCAGCCTAAATTCGGCCATTAATAAATTTCAGTCAAAATTTAACTTAAAATGAATTTTTAAGTTTCGACCAAAATTTGGAATTTTCAAATTTGTGCTGAAATTTGGTACAATATTTTGATACACTGTTTTCTTGTCGAAATAGACATTTCGGAAATATAAAATTTCGAAACAATTCTGCCTAAATTCAGCTTATCCATTTCGAAAATATGATATTTTGGCTTATTAATAAAATTTGACAAAAATTCAGAATTTATTAAGGGTAGGGTTCACGATATCACGTGATTATATAAAAATTGTGGCGAAAATCACATTTCCAAAATGTCACAAAGGTAAAGTTTGTTACAAATCACGTAACATGTTCGAAACTTTTATATTAACCTTTTAAAGGCAAAACTAATTAAATAGAATAATTTTAAGTAGAAGGTTATTAGTAGAATATTTTTGAAAATGGGTTGAACTTTTCAAAAGTCCGCGAATTCTAGTCTTGTAGTTACGAATTCTTAAATAGTTTTAGAAACAGACGGCGAAATATAATAAAACTTATAAAAAAAGGTTATAATAATTTTATCTTTCTTTTAAAAAAAATTATTTGGAAATTTATATGTAAAATAAAAAGTTTATTTATAATAACTTATTATAGCATCAGGAAATTTTTTATGTCGGAGGTTATTGTAATAATTTCGTTTTCAAAGGTTATTGAAGGTTATCAGACCAATAACCTTCGCAAATATTACATTTATTATGATAAAGTGAAGGTTATTGAAGGTTATTGATATCAATAACCTCCGGAGTATTACGTTTTATTAATAAAAATGAAGGTTTTCNACTAATTAAATAGAATAATTTTAAGTAGAAGGTTATTAGTAGAATATTTTTGAAAATGGGTTGAACTTTTCAAAAGTCCGCGAATTCTAGTCTTGTAGTTACGAATTCTTAAATAGTTTTAGAAACAGACGGCGAAATATAATAAAACTTATAAAAAAAGGTTATAATAATTTTATCTTTCTTTTAAAAAAAATTATTTGGAAATTTATATGTAAAATAAAAAGTTTATTTATAATAACTTATTATAGCATCAGGAAATTTTTTATGTCGGAGGTTATTGTAATAATTTCGTTTTCAAAGGTTATTGAAGGTTATCAGACCAATAACCTTCGCAAATATTACATTTATTATGATAAAGTGAAGGTTATTGAAGGTTATTGATATCAATAACCTCCGGAGTATTACGTTTTATTAATAAAAATGAAGGTTTTCAGTACCAATAACCTTCGTAAATATTACGTTTATGTTGGAGGTATTCGAAGGTTATCGGAATGAAGGACTTCGAAGGCTTACGTTTAAAAAAATTTACTGATGCTATCTATATATAGAAATAAAATGAACAAATCACAATGGTTCGAAACATTACTTTCCTCCAATAATAATTATAAACTTTATTCAAGAGCTAATGGATCACATCTAATAATGGACACAACAACTATATTACAAGTTTTAGATATACATTCTCAACATATAGATATCATATATAATAATAATGCTACATATTATCATATCAAAGTAAGTGAAGAAAAGATGTGGGTTCCTATTTTACCCGGATTTACTATTTTTACCAATGTCAAAAATAATATTTATCAACTCTCCATTGGTATTTCTGAAGAAAAAAAAACCTTATTCTTGTGAAAAAATTTTGGAGAAAATATAGGTGATTTCTCTAAAATTATTGCATCAAATACTCAATCTGATCGGTTTCAAAGTCTTCTTATGTATATTAATTGCCGTGGGAAAATATCAATTCCTTATCTTCTTGGTTTTAATATACCTGGAATTGTACGAATTTTGATAATAACAGTTTATCAAAAATATTCATATTTATACCCAAATTTTCAACCCGTTTTTAAAGCTTAACAAACAACTGAGAAAATAATTAAAGTTGTACAAAGAAAAGCAAAAAGATTACATAGTGAACTTGAGGATTCCTCACCAACATTGATCCGCGAAGGGTTTTTAGTTGCAACAGGAGAGACCAAATATGTAAATTATGAGGATTTTATGATATTATTGATAGAAAATAAACAAATAAAGCAACAATTATATAATGCAAATCGGCAAATCAAGTGTCTTAAACAAAAGTTAGATAAATTTAAACGTGAACAAAATGAAAAAGATGATGACGAGAATGGCGAAACTTTAATTTCATGTATTAATAATATTATTAAAGATTCAAAGCTTGGTTCCACAATATTAATTAGTACTGAACAATTTTTATCTTTGATTTTACAACAGTCCTGTAATTATTGTGGCGAAGCATGTTTTCCTTATAAAAAATCCAAAGTTTCTACTATGGGATTTTCTGTTAGAATTTCTATAATATGTAAATCTTGTGAGACATATAATGAATTTACAAATGAATTATTAGGTCTCAATTTTAATCAATATGTCGCAACTGCAGGATTGGTGGGAGGAACAAATAGACGATCTCTTCAAATGGTTTTTTCATGTGTAGGAATTACTCTTCAACTTGGTAAAGTAATTTTTTATCAAAGACAAGCATTTACTTTTGGAGAAATTATAAAAGCAGCAGAAACAAGTGCAGAAATTGCTTTGTAAAAAGTTATTGAACATCATAAAAGTCAAGAAAAAAAAATTATATCAGTTAGTTTTGATTGTTCTTGGTCTCATGTACGTAATGCACAACAGGCAAGTGGTGAAATAATTTATGACGGAAGAGATGTTGAAGGTAATTATGTTGTTTTTAATATTTACAATTTAAATAATCTAATTATTTATTCTTTATTTAAAGGTTATTCATATAAACCAATAATTGCTTTCCATGTTGTTGAAAAAACACGAAAAACAAAAACAAAAGATGGAAATGAAAGAATTATTAGAAAAGGTAACTTTGATTTAAGTTCACGGCAAATGGAACATGCTATTTTAATTGCTCTTATAGAAAAATTGACATGTACTCTTGAGGAACAAGATATATTACTCAATATTACAATTGATGGAGATTTAGATTCTAATAAAACATTAGGCAATGTTGGAATTATTAATCAAATTTTTGCTGACTTGAAGCATCTTACAAAAAATATTCATAAAAATTGTAAATAAAATATTTGTTTTTATTAATGTGCAAATAATTTAATATTAATAAATTTTTTTTTAATAATTATTTAGTAAAAAAATATACAAAATGGCAAGAATTTGAACAACATATTATGAATTACTTTTCAGCATGTATATATACTGCAGGTCTTAGAAAAACAAATGAGGAAAATTGTAATCTTCAAGAAAAGGATATTCGATACATTCAAATAGAAGGTTTATTACAACATTTATGTAACAATCATGATTTATGTTGGCCAGAAGTATGTTGGATTAAACAAAATCCTGAAATTCAACTTCGTGAACCTACATTACAATTATATACAAATACTGAACATAACCAATTCAAAACCATGTTAGAATTTATTTTCAAGCTTCCATTTGGACAAGGAATTGGTACTACAACACGAACTTCCCAAAATGAGGCTTTTAATAGAGTTAAACTTGTTTATACATCAAAATTAATTGATTATCCTGTTTCATATCAATCAAGACATGCACTTGCAATTTTACATAATAATGAAGGAATTTGTGAAATATTAAGAATAGCACGTCAAGTTTATAATATTCCTTTATCACATCAAGACCTTTTAAATATATCCAAAATTAAAAAAGAGCATGATCAACATCGAATAAATAATATAGGCCGGATTGAGAAACGTAATGCTGAGCGTGCATTTACTTTACAGAATTTACGTAATGAGCTTGATTCTTTTGATTGGGATCAAGTAATTATTTTTTTTTTATTAAAAAATTTTAACATTTATTATTAATTTTTTAATTTAAATTTTATAGGAACTCGTAGCTTATAGTAAAAAAACCCAAGAACAAATTGGATCTAACAGTTTTCAACCTTCATTTTCTACACTTATTCCTGATTTCAATGAAAAAACCAAATGTATTGCATGTCATTCATTTCCAAAGTGTACTGCTAGAGGTCTTTGTCGAGTATGTAGATTTTATATTGATAATAATTTAAGAAATTAAATAATTGATAAAAGTTATCAACCAAAAAATGAAATTTCTAAAAATATTGATTTTGAGATTATATGTAAATCAGCACTTGAAGGAATCTTTCAATTTTCAGAGTTTCGGAATGGGCAAAAAGAAGCAATACAATCATTTATCAAAAATAAAGATACTTTTGTTCTGAAACAAACAGGAGGTGGCAAAAGTTTGTGTTATGCTTTAGCTATACGTGTTGCCCAAATCCTAAATAATTTGGGATTTGAGACGCCAAAATGCACAAATTACTAGTATTTGGGATTTGGGATTTGGGATTTCGGCAAAAAATACTAATTATAATTTGGGATTTGGGATTTGGGATTTCGGCAAAAAATACTAATTATAATTTGGGATTTGGGATTTGGGATTTCGGCATTTGGGATTTTGGCATTTGGATTTTGAATTTGGGTGGCAGGTATAGCTTTAGCATCAGTAATAGTATCAGGAATTACTATAGTATTTTCTCCATTGAAGGCATTAGTAGATGATCAAGTATCTGAATTAATCAAAGTAGGAATACCTTGTTGTGGTCTCTATGCATCAACAGCACAACCAATACATTATCAACAAAAAGTTTTTCAAAAAATAGCATGTGGACTAATTCGAGTAATTATTACAACACCTGAAAAATTCAAATTTAATATTGGATTTCAAAAAATGTTGGAACGTATAGGAAATACTAAAGGAATTCGATTTGTAATAGATGAAGCACATTGCATACTAGATCAAGAACATTTTAGGTAAGATTTTAAATAAATTAATATTTTCAAATAAACTTTTATTTATTTTATTTATTTTATTTAGAGATTCTTGGAATTATTTATATAATTTGAAAAAAATCTTTCCAGCTGTACCAATTTTATTGTTAATAGCTACATGTCAAATTGTTGATATACAAGAAATTACATTACGTCTTGGAATAGATTATTAGCAAATGTTATTGGTTCGGGATAATAATTTTGAAAAAAATTCAATTATTTTTCAAGTACAAAAAAAAAAGACAATAAAGAACAATTTTTAAACGATATTTTAAAAATCATTAATGAAATCAAAGTTGGAAAATGTATAATTTATTGCATAACTATAAAAAGATGTGAAGAATTATTGACTAATCTTCAAGGAAAAGTTTCAAAAGAAATAATTAGTATATATCATGGTGAATTATCAGCTAAAGAAAAATCTAATACACTTTTATTGTGGAAAATGGGAAAGATTCGAATAATTGTTGCAACCAATGCTTTTGGTATGGGAATAAATGAACCAGATGTTCGAGCAGTTATTCATGCAGGATTTCCGATTTCCATTGGTAAGTATATATAACAATATAGTAATAACATATTTATATAATAATTATAATTTTTATTTTAGGAAATTTAGTACAAGAAAGTGGACGTGCAGGTCGTGATGGATTACCAGCAAAAGCAATTGTTTTTTTTAATAGAAAAGATATTAAAACAGTTATGGGAGTTTATATGGGAGGACAAGAAAGGTAAATACTTATTTATTTTATTTAAAATAATAAGATATATATTTAAAATTATTTATTTATAGTACAATTTTAGAAAACGAAGTAGCTGCCTTAAATCGTATTAAATATTTGTCTGATGCAAAATGTAAAATAAGAGAAGTATTATTTTATTGTTCAACATTATATCAATGCCGGAAACAAATAATTATCAATTATTTTACCTGGCTGGAAGATTCTACACCTCAAGAATGTCAAATTTGTGACAATTGTATTAGGCGTATAGTTGATAATCCAATTTACGTTGACATTCAATCAGATATGAAAAAAATGTTAGAAGTTATAGACAAAATTACTAAAACTGAATATCAAATTACTAAAAATAATATTATAGATGTATTTAGGCAATCGCAAGCAAAGGATATTAAAGATAAATTTGGTTCTTTGAAAATATATCAAGAAAAATTTGCAAGAAAATTGAAAACAAAAGAGGAAGCTTTTTTGTTACTAGATGATTTGATATTACGTAAATTAGTTGAAGAAGATATCATATTGAATAGGTCTTCAACCGGTCAAACTTATTCTTGCAGTATATTTATTTTTGGTATTGTTGAAAATGCATTAGAAAAAGCTAACGGGCAAAATTGGAATTATTTCATTAAAATAAAATAAATAGCAGTAAATATTGTATTGAATAATTTATTATAAATATAAGTAGTTAAAAAATGAACGTATATTATTATTAAAAAGTAAAAGAACGCGAAACATACAAATTTATAAAATATATAATTGAATATAATTGGTTAAAAATCCAATTACGTGTCGATCAGTGGTACTACTGATCAACAAAAATTTTGCCACCGGATTTTATAATAAACATATAGGGGTGTGAACCCTACCCTTAAAAGAATTCTTGTCTCTTGCCGATTATTAAACATTTAGGAATTATATATAAAATAAGCATATTTCATTCACAATATTGTAAGCGAAATAAGGCAAATTGGCAATATCAAAATTCGGTCAACTTTCAGCTGATTGTTAAAAAAAAATTAGTTTTTAGAAATTTCAGGAAATTTTGAAGTGATTTTTAAGTTTCAACCAAAATTCAAAAATTCTGAATTCATGCTGAAATTTATACAATATTTTGATACTGTTTTACTGCTAAAATGTCAATTTCGGAAATATAATCTTTCCATAAAAATTTATCTTAAATTTGACCGTTAATAAATTTGTTCAGAATCATCTCATGTGTGATTTCATGTGACAAATGATATGTATGTAAAAGATCGATATTTAAAACTTGTGACATGCGGTGATAAATACTACTACCCTGGTAAACACTAATCCTAATCCCTCCCCATGCACAGGTTTATGTTTATATAAATGTTTTTTATAAATAATTGATTGTTTATTTTTTTTTACATTGTTGATCTCACAATACTTCCTTCTTTTCATTCAGAAAAAATTACATCTCATCAACATATATAAAATACATTTGAAAAATTACTTATCTAATAACAACTTTAAAATTTTCTAAAAAATTTATTCCCAAATATTAATTATCATGAATAAACCTACTAAAACTGATAACGCGAACCCTTCTAATTCTAACGGAACCAATGTAAATACTACAAATAATCAACCTACTTTAACTCTTCGAAGGAGCAGGAGTAAAGGAAAGATTAATGTAATGAGCAAAACACCTACCAACTTCAATTCTGGAATCAATAATTCTGGTTCTGCTAACTTTATTGGAACCAATGAAGATACTACAAATACATCTACTATAGCTCTCCGAAGAGGTAGAAGTAAAGGAAAGATTAATATAATGAGTGAAGCCCCTATCAACATCAATTCAGAAATCAATAATGCTACTAATTCTATTGGAATCAATGAAAATACTAAAAATACTCAACCTACTATAATGCTTAGAAGGGGTAGAAGCAAAGGAAAGATTAATGTAACGAGCGAAGCACCTACCAACTTCAATTCTGGAATCAATAATGCTAGTTCTGCTAACTCTATTGAAACCAATGAAGATACTACAAATACACCTACTATAGCTCTCTGAAGGGATAGGAGTAAAGGAAAGATTAATGTGACGAGCGAAGCCCCTATCAACATCAATTCGAAAATCAATAATGCTATTAATTCTATTGGAATCAATGAAGATACTATAACTCGCCGAAGGGAGAATAACGTCACAAGCAAAGCACCTACTGATATTAATTTTGAAATTACTAATGCCAGTGCTGTTCATTTTATTACAAATACTCAAACTCTACCTACTGTAACTCTTCGAAGGGGCAGGAGCAAAGGAAAGAATGCAACGAGCAAAGCACCTACCAACTTCAATTCTGAAATCAATAATGCTGGTGCTGCTAATTCTATTGGAACCAATGAAGATACTATAAATACACATACTATAACTCTCCGAAGGAGCAGAAGCAAAGGAAAGATTAATATAATGAGCAAATCCCCTATCAGCATCAATTCGGAAATCAATAATGCTGCTGACTCTATTGGAATCAATGAAGATACTAAAAATACTCAACCTACTATAACTCTCCGAAGGGGCAGGAGCAAAGGAAATATTAATGTAACAAATGAAGCACCTACCAACTTCAATTCTGAAGTTTTGTCTACTGAAATTACTGCAAATCTTTCAACTGAACATAGAGTCAAGAGAAAATTTAGGGATATCCCCAGTATACTTGCACGCAAAATTATTTTGGGGCCCCGAAATTGCAATTTTGAGGAAAAAAGTCGAAATAGTTTTTCATAGAAGACGAAATTATTTTACTTAAAACCCGAAATTTTTTNTCAATGAAGATACTATAACTCGCCGAAGGGAGAATAACGTCACAAGCAAAGCACCTACTGATATTAATTTTGAAATTACTAATGCCAGTGCTGTTCATTTTATTACAAATACTCAAACTCTACCTACTGTAACTCTTCGAAGGGGCAGGAGCAAAGGAAAGAATGCAACGAGCAAAGCACCTACCAACTTCAATTCTGAAATCAATAATGCTGGTGCTGCTAATTCTATTGGAACCAATGAAGATACTATAAATACACATACTATAACTCTCCGAAGGAGCAGAAGCAAAGGAAAGATTAATATAATGAGCAAATCCCCTATCAGCATCAATTCGGAAATCAATAATGCTGCTGACTCTATTGGAATCAATGAAGATACTAAAAATACTCAACCTACTATAACTCTCCGAAGGGGCAGGAGCAAAGGAAATATTAATGTAACAAATGAAGCACCTACCAACTTCAATTCTGAAGTTTTGTCTACTGAAATTACTGCAAATCTTTCAACTGAACATAGAGTCAAGAGAAAATTTAGGGATATCCCCAGTATACTTGCACGCAAAATTATTTTGGGGCCCCGAAATTGCAATTTTGAGGAAAAAAGTCGAAATAGTTTTTCATAGAAGACGAAATTATTTTACTTAAAACCCGAAATTTTTTAACCACCCAGATTTATTTTTTGATTGAAGATACACATAACTAGGTACTTTTTTTACCTCTATATATAGAATGGATTCTGCATAAATCTCAAAAAGTCGAAATATCTCAAAAATCCAAAATCAATTTTGGGAACATGTATAATCCCCAGTGATAGTGTCACAGGAGTACAGAGTATTTTGAACAATTTCTCAAATCAATCTTTCAGTTTGCATCACACAAACAAATAATAATACGCTCTATCTGCCAGTAGGTCAAGCAATCAATCGATCTAAACTTGCATATTTCGAAACAGATAATAAATATATAATAAATAATAATAATAATCAAATAATAATCAAATTAATCATAAAGGTACAGTAAGTAAGGTGGAGTAAAAGTAGTAACGCAGTATCAAACAATATTTAATAATATTTCGCAATATTATGACACAAAGTATAAGTTTATTAAAATTTAAAATATAAAATTTTAAAAGCAAAGTATCATTTAACAACAGAAATATTACAGTGTGATGTATCTTTCCTGTTCCTGAATGAAGTTTACTTTTCTATATAATATTTATTAAAGTATTTTGAATTATTCTGAATTATGTCTAATTAATTAATTAACTGTTATATTCTAACTTCTCACTACTGAAACTTACTTCTGGCAACAGTCGTATTTATACTTTCTCTTTTGTTTATACTTCATCCTTGTACCTCATACTTCATCCTTTGTGCATCATCCTTCATCCTCGCACGATATCCTTCATCCTCGTACAGTATCCTTCATCCTCGCACAGCATTTTTCATCCTTCATCCTTATACAAGGATGACAATCACCTGAAAGTTCATCTAGTGTCACAGAATATCATCCCCCGTGACATTTCACCTGATTACCAATTTACTTTGCCACAATAGTGATAGTGATAGTAATAATGAAAAAAAGGTGAAAACATCTGGAAGCAAAAAGGCCAGGGGAATCACTAATACTATAACTGAAAATTTATCAACTGAAAGAAATGCAGCAGGCAATGAAGAAAGTTCAGTTGTTGAAAGAAAAGAAAAAGTTGCCAATGTTAGTGAAAATACTGCTTTACGAAAAAGAAAAGCAGATGAAAATGAAAATGATTTGGCGATTGATGAAGGAAAAAAGAAAGCAGCAAAAAGTGAAAATGGTTCATCAGCTACTGATGTCAGTAATAAGGTTAATCTAAACTAGTGTTGTACATATTTACATATAATTATATCTAATATTGACCTTTACTTGATTTTTACAGAGATCCGATGGATTTTCTATTTGGATCGGGGACAAAATATGCCAGAAATCCTTTAATGGGATCTTTTACCAGTACGTTGAGCTCATCAATCATTTCAATTTTTGATGAGCAACCTTCAAGAAATAATGAAGATAATGGAGAAGATAATGGGAATAATAAGAATGATGAAAGTAATGTGGAAGAAGTGGTTCCTTTTGGAAAAAGAACGCAAACTTTGCTACAAGAATTAGAAGGTAATAATAATAACAACAATAATAATGATGATGATGGTGATGATGGCAATAATAATAAAACTTTTTTTATGTTAATTTATTTAGTAATAACCGGAGAAGAAAATGAGATTACTCAACATTCAGTTCGAGCAAAGTTATATTGCATGGTTGAACAAACTTGGAAAGAAAGAGGATTTGGAATATTAAAACTTAATTATTCAAGAAACGAAGAAAAATCCCCTCGACTGGGTAAACTTTCAGTATAAATTTGTGATTATTATGATTGATTTTACCAACCATTATTATTTTGTTAACATGATCAATTTTTGATTAAAAATTATAGTTATGCGTGCAGATAATGTACTAAAAGTGATCTTAAATGTTGCATTGTTTCACGGAATGCATGTTGAAAGATCACAGGAGAAATTCATAAGATTATTTGCATTTGAGGGTAAAGGTGATTCACTCGTTCATCTGGCCATTAAGGTTTGTAATTTGTGATTTTGCAATTATATTTATTATATTTTTATTATATTTTATTTATTTTATTGTATTTTATTGTATTTTATTGTATTTTATTGCATTTCTTTAGTTATCTAATTCCAACAAAGCTGATAACTTATATCAGGCTATAAAAGATGCAATACTTCCAGCCCAAGATCGTCCTTGATCAATATTCTTGGAGATAACACTTTGTAGTAATTTTTATTATTATTTAGTATTATTTAGAATTATATAGCATTCTTTTGTTGATGATAGTTTTTAAAACGCGTGACATCTTGTTATAATTTAGAATTCGATGTAGGATAGTCATTATAATAAATAAAATCATTTATGATAAATGCACTTGCATTAGAGAATACTTGTTAAGGATTTTTTGGACACCATTTTTCTTTTTATTATTGAACGATATTTTCATTTTATTATAACATTTTATTATTTTTCTATTATTTTACTCATTTTACTTTTCAATATTGTATCTTTCTTTTTATCGCTAATTAGTATAATCAGTGTGATAGAATTAGTCGTCTTTTTGTTGGAAATATTTTAATTAATAAATCAATGTGATTAACGTAAATTATCATATTTTCTTGTATTCTAATTATCGTGCGGGGTCACGTAAGCGAAGATGTTCTTAAGTATTACATGGGAAAGAAAAGAAGCCTTTAATATCTCTTAATTGACTAAAAAAATCTATAAAAAAATGTAAATCGATAATATTTAAAAATATAAAATAAATATTTCATTGATAAATGTAATAATAATATGTAATAAAATAATTATGCATAATTGAATGTAATAATGATGTAATAATATGTAATAATACTAAACGGAACCGTTGTGAGTCCGGAGCTGAATATTATTAATTAAAACACGTTACGTTACCTTATTGGATCAAAAGAGGTCATGTGGAAGTGTTGTGACTCAAATTATTACCAGCTAATCCTACGCTATGCTTCGGACAATAAATAGTTTTAATGAAAATCACTCCTTTTCGGAAAAAAAGAAAACGATCTTTGCGTTTTTGAAAAATGTATTCATTTTTCAATAATAAAAAATACCATTTTTGAAACATTAATTATAATAGATAATAAATAGTTGGAAATTTTTTTGATTAAAGGGTCCATAGCTATAACATTTCATTCTTTTATAAAATTGGTGAAGAACTTTTGTTTGATTTTTATTAAAAATATCATTGTCATTCACATAAAATAATTAAAGATGAAGGAAACAAATAGAAAAATCTGCAAGGAAATTCCATAAGAATAAATGATTTTTGGAAGCATGCAATTTCGTTATTTTATCTGTATTTTTTTTATAATTTAATTCGTTATTTTATCTGTATTTTTTTATAATTTAATTCGTTATTTTATCTGTATTTTTTTATAATCTAATTTGTTACAAAAAAGTGTCAGAATATTCATAAATGACAAGTATAATCAAGTGCAATCTATTAATTTATTTTTACATTTTATAATATATTTTGGGCAATGATATGATAAGAAACTATTTTCTTTAGGATAGATTTTCTCTTTTTTGAATACAAATGTGGGTTAATGTGTGATCTAAAATAATTTATTTGATAATAAAAGAATAACCCATCGGAAAAGTCTGCGTAAAATTTAACCGAAAAATATTGAAAATATTTAAAAATATTATGATAATTTTGGGTAGTAGTTCGATAAAGTAATCAAATTGGTGAATATCAAAAGTCGCATCTGGTTTATGAGCTTAAATATTTTAAACAAATATAAAGATTGCGTTTAAAAAGTACTGAAGATTAAACAGTCTTTTAAAGAAGGATATTCGAAGAAATGAAATTTAAATATCATTAGTACAAAGCGCCCCTAATCTAGACCTCTTGTTAATAATTATACGATTTAATAACTAACTATTATAATTATTACATTGATTTAACAATTATTAATAATATCCAATTATTACAATTATTCAATGATTTATTAAAACCATGTTTTTAATGAATCATAATAATACTATATTATTACATTGCACTATTATTACCTTATGAATAACGTAATTTATTTTTTAAATTCCCACATAAAAAGTTTAATGCTTTATTCCTTTTA
This sequence comes from Diversispora epigaea, assembly GCA_003547095.1. Classification (NCBI taxonomy): domain Eukaryota; kingdom Fungi; phylum Glomeromycota; class Glomeromycetes; order Diversisporales; family Diversisporaceae; genus Diversispora; species Diversispora epigaea. Next base: position 163,105 of record PQFF01000331.1, on the reverse strand, counting down.
TATTTTAATAAAAACATAATTTTAATTAAATTTACTAATAGTCATCAATCTATAAATATCAAGCATCTAACAAAAGAAAGATAACAAATTATAATATTTAATGCATTAATTCTAATAAATACAAGAATGTTTATATACTAATTATCCATATGATCTTAATCTGAAAAATTGATCGAATAAAATAAAATCATAAACATATGTTCAATTCCTCAGTTGAATAGCAAATTTTATAAATTTTATAAATTTTATTTGATAATAAATGACAAAAAAAATTGTACATGGAAGAAATAAAGAAAAAAATTGAAAATTCTATATGATTAAACTAAATTAAATTCTAATATATCAAACAATACTAAAATTTATCTAAACTTTCTAATTTACGTAGCACATATGCTCGTTTCTTGCAGATTGGAGCATATCCATTTGCTAGTTCTAATGCACGATTGAAATCATCAAGTGCTAATTCAAACATGCCTAATTTACAATATATATCACCCCGTCGATAATAAATTCTGGAGAAATTTCTTTCTCCGAAAATTTGTTGAGTAACCACAAATCCTTTATCATATCCAGCATCGTTTCTATAAACTAACAAATCCTGAACATCTTTACCAGCTTCATTTATACCATTTTTACCACCTTTACCACCTCCAACTTTGCAATCTTCTTCTCTATCATCATCTTGATTTTGATGACATTCAAGAATCATATCTAAGGGATATAATTCTAATGATTTATTAAAATCAACAAGTGCTTCCTCATATTTATGTTGTTTTCGATAGATGTTTCCTCGGACCTCTAAGGCATAATGATCAGCTGATTTGATTTCAAGAGCTCGTTTCACATTATTTAAAGCATCTTCATAATACTTTAGCTTACAAAATAATTCACTTTGTGAAATCAAGACAAAAGAATTATTAGGAGCAATTCTAATAGCATCATCCAAATCAGCGAGTGAGTGATTATATTGTCTTTTCAAGAAATATATATCGGCTCGGATTAATAATGTGTTTAAATTTTTGTGATTGATCATTAATGCAACTTCTGCATCACCAAGTGCTACATCATACCGACAGATTCGACGATGGAGGTCCATGGATTGTTGTCGAATTACCAAATTTTTTGGATCGATTAAAATTCCTTCTTGGGTATCCTTAAGTGCCAAATTATATTGACGTAATTTGCAATATAATTTGGCTCTATTACCGATTGTTGCAACATTATTCGGAAGTGTTTTTATTGCCAAATTTAAATTTTTTAGTGAATCATTCCACTTTCGCATATCTAATAATATTGCTCCCCTTAATTCGTGTTGGTAATCGTTTTCAGGTTCAAGAATGCACAATCTATTTAGATCGTTAAGTGCATTCTTTGCATCCATTAACATTTTATAGGATTCACACCGATTCCTAAGAGCAAGAGCATTATCGGGTTGGAATTTTAATGCCTACAAAATATTTATTAATAAAACATTTATCAATAAAATACTTATTAAAAAAAATACTATAATCAAATATTGATGAATGTTGTTACATACCTTATTCAAGTCATTGATGGCATCTTGGAATTCTCCACGATCCAAATTAAGTTCTCCACGAATTCCATATGCGAAGGCTTTATTGACATTTTTAAACCAAAATGCCTTGGTGATATCCTCATTTGCGTTGATGAACTTCTTTAATCTTCTATTTATATCCGCTCGATTTAAATAAGTAAATGCATCTGCACAACCCGAATTAATAATTAAGTTAAGATCCCAAAGAGCATGATTGTACAGATGAATTTTGTAATAACAGAAGGCTCTCCACTTTAAGGCAAGATAATTGTTTTTATCTCGGTACAATGCACTATTTAAATCTTCCACCGCTTCCATATAAAACTTATTCAATCCATTTATAATTCCACGTAAACACCATGCGGTTGATTTGTGTGGTTTAACTGCGATTGCATAATTTAAATCATTGAGAGCTTCTTCATATCTTTTTAATTTTCCAAAAGTTTCAGCTCTATTGCACAATGTCGAATAGCTTGAAGGAAAATCATTAAGATGTTGCGTGCAATATTTCACGACTTGATTTTCATCCCCATAATATTTAACGCAGTTGATTTTAAATTTAGACACATAATGACGTAAGTTAATAGATCTTCGCTTTGGGGATTCGAGTACTGATGATGGTGAAGGTGTTGATGATGGTGAAGGTGTTGATGATGGTGGTTGAGGAACTTGAGGATGGATAATTGATGATATTTTTTTCTTTCCCTGAATCCAAGTTTTTTTAAGTGACTTAATAAATTTTTTAGGTTGTTCTTCATGTCTATTTTCATTCTAGAGAAGCAAAAAAAAGATGTATATAATAAAGATAGAGTCGTGGATAGATGTGCAAAAAAAAGTATCAAAGAGATTAAAAGAGAGGTCAGAAATCATAAAAAGTCAAAAAAAGTATTAAAGCAAACACATATTCATGAATAATACTTTGAAAGAAGCGCTAAATATAGTCAAGACTTATTAAAGTAAACCTTAAATAACTTACTGTTAAATTCTTTTTTCCACGAAACATTTTAAGATTTTAAAGATTTTGGGAAAATAGGTGTTAACAAGTAATAATATAGGGAAATAAGAATAATGAGATAAGGAGTATAATAGTAACGCGACAAGATGAGAAAAAAATTGAGAAGTTTGCAAGATGATTCATAATCAATAACCGAACATGTGACTACAACATGACTTGAAGATTTTCGTATCATTTGATTTGAATTTTACATTGCAAGTCCGGAGCGTATAATATTGTGACAATGATCTGTTTCAGTATCTAATTCTTGATTTAATAGATTATTATCATTTAATATCGTGGCACAGAAAATATTTTCATAATCACGTTAGTATCAGATGTTGCTTAATTGCTTATTGGTAGTAATAAGGATTTACAAAAAAAAAAACGATTCAGATTTTTTTCTTTCACTCACTACTACTCCCGACACTTTGTTGCATTCTTCACCGGCTGCTATATTGCTTAGTTATACATTTTTTTTGAACTATTTCACTGTTAACATCCTTGAAAATGAAGTTAATTGGAGAAAAAAAGATTTTCTCAGTAAGTAAAGTTACTAAAAGTCTTAGATCTCAATTTCTAAATGGAATTTTTTTTCACAATTTTATCACACTTTACTTTCCTTTGATGCACTTTTTGTCTTTTCTATTCAATTGCCTCTAACATTATATATGTTATCTTGTATAATTTTGTTTTTATATAGATAAGTAAATTGTGGAAAAGATCTTCTCAAACAGTTCATTCAGAAGATCCTCAAACCCAACAACCAGTATTATTAGCAACAGCAACGTCCAACCCAACACCACCTGCACCCTCAAAAAACTCATTGTTACGTCATTTGAATATAACAAAATTTAAAATTGACTGTGCGAGGCATTTTAAAAACGAAAATCAAGTAGTACATTATTGCACAAAATATCTTGTTAATTTTCCAAACAGCTATAACACCATGTGTAATAGAGCAGAGGCTTATGGAAAGTTAAAGAAGTATGATGAAGCAATTAATGATTTAGATGCTGCTATTTTACTAAGGCCACAAAGATCGACTGCATGGTGTTTGCGAGGTGTGGTCAAAGGATTAAAAAAATCCTATACTGATGCTCTAGATGATTTAAATAAGGCAATAGTAATTGATCCAATTGACTGTTTGGCTTTGAAATGGCGAGCTTTCTGTTACTATAATTTAAAATCATATGAGCAAGCTCTTTCTGATCTTAATATTGTCATCAATTTGGGTTGCGACGATGAATTTACGTATATCAACAGAGCCAACATTTATAAAGAATTAAAAAATCCTGGAGAATTATATAAAGATGCTGCATCTGGATCATCTATCAAATTAGCATCGATTACTAACACGACACCTGAAATTGAATTATCAAGTTTCGGAAATCTAGAAGTTGACAATAATATCAATGCATTACCAGGTATCATTGATATGGGAGATAAAAGTATTATAAATAATATTACTTTGACGCAAGAAGAACCATCCACATCCACCAAAGAAGTATCAATCACTGGCACGAAATCTAAAGCTAAATTATCAGGTTTTGATGATTCAGAAGTTGACATTAATATCAATTCATTGTCAAATGACAATGATTCGAAAGAAAAAAACATTATATATGAGAATAATTCAATACAAAAAGAACCATCCATCAACTCAGAATCGATTGGTAAAACATCTAAAACTGCATTATTGAGTCCCAGTAATCTAGAAGTTAACAATAATATTAATGTATTATCAAATATCAATAATACAGAAAAGAAAAACGAACCTGTTACTTCAGCATCCAATGAAACAGCATCAATATCTGACATGACATTTAAACCTTTTTTACCTGGTGTTTCCGAAGTTGACGGCAAAATCAATGCATTGTCAAATATTATAAATAATTTCAAGTCAACACAAAAAGAACCATCTTGCGAAGATGAAAGAAAAAATGGTAAGTATATTAATAGTTATGTATTAATGATTATATAATTATAATAAATAATAATAATATTGATTCTTTTTTTACTTCTTTTCTCAAAAAAAATCAAAACAGAAATCAACGAAATATTTGATGAAATTTTTAATTGTGTTGAAAAGATGAAAAAATACCGAGAACAGCAAGAGGAAAAAAGAAACAAAGTCAATGAAAGTAATTACTATTATAGTAGGGGATGGAAATCAGAAAAAAAGTATCATTAACAATGCTAATGAATCTAATATTGATTTAATAATAGTTATTAAATATCATTTATTAAAATTTTATACTCTACTTATATGTATCACATTACAAATAAATAAATAAAATGATTCATTACTATAAATTAAGTCTATCTATTAATTCTTGTCTTATTTATTCGTGGTTTTCAAATTTTCAATCTTTTTCACGATTTTTACTCAAATAATTTTTTCAATTCCTATAATGACTTATAAAATACTTTGATCACTTTCCATATTTAATTGATTGCAAAGCAAAGGATCGCAGAATGTGAATACATGTACGATGCATTACCTTTAATTAAATAAACGGAAAAAATACCCAAATTCGACATAATGCAATACCGTAATATAAAATATAAAATATCATATAAATGTTGGTAACGTATTTTAAATCATCATCCCGATTTCATTACGGTTTTCGTTTAATAAGATTTGTATCAAAATATATCACTATTGAAATTAGGGAACTTTATTTACTAAAATAATTAAATAAAAAATATTTCTATCATTACCTAGACCATTGGAACTTTCATCTTTGTATACGTCCTGAAAATGAGAAAGGTCCCGAAATAAATTGTGTTTATTATATTGACCATCTTTTGAGTATCTTCTGATCCTATATTCTATATATAAATCGGCGATCAAGCATCTGCTCATGATATGTGTATATCATATACATATATGTGGTGATCCGCAATCCCATAAAAATTTTGGAAACGTATAATATATGATATAAATAGATAACTAGAATATTACTAGTACCAGCATCGTCAGAGTGTGAAAAACTCGAGTAAGTAGCACGACCAGCGCTTACGATGATTGGGCTAGCAATTATTAGGGCGATGAAGAGCCTTACCTGATAATCAGCTACGCCTCTAGTTTCGCTACGATGCAGTTTCTTTTATACTAAAGGAATTTTTTTATATTTCTTTTACTTCGCCACTAATGCAACATGAAATTTTCATATTTGTTGTTGAATTAAAATTCGTTTGCAAATACTTTCTTAAATATGATTTTTATATTTTTGGGCTCTTTTTTATTATATACGTAGGTAGGAGTTATCAATAAATAAATTTATAATGAATTTACATTTCGATTTTAGACCAAAATATAAACCTATATAGAATTAAGTAACAGCATCAATTAATGTAATGCAACCTCAAGCTTATATCAACTTGTAATATTTTTTTCGAGTTACAAAAAGAAAATCGTGAACAATTCACGTCACAAAATTATTATTTAGATANTTACTAAAATAATTAAATAAAAAATATTTCTATCATTACCTAGACCATTGGAACTTTCATCTTTGTATACGTCCTGAAAATGAGAAAGGTCCCGAAATAAATTGTGTTTATTATATTGACCATCTTTTGAGTATCTTCTGATCCTATATTCTATATATAAATCGGCGATCAAGCATCTGCTCATGATATGTGTATATCATATACATATATGTGGTGATCCGCAATCCCATAAAAATTTTGGAAACGTATAATATATGATATAAATAGATAACTAGAATATTACTAGTACCAGCATCGTCAGAGTGTGAAAAACTCGAGTAAGTAGCACGACCAGCGCTTACGATGATTGGGCTAGCAATTATTAGGGCGATGAAGAGCCTTACCTGATAATCAGCTACGCCTCTAGTTTCGCTACGATGCAGTTTCTTTTATACTAAAGGAATTTTTTTATATTTCTTTTACTTCGCCACTAATGCAACATGAAATTTTCATATTTGTTGTTGAATTAAAATTCGTTTGCAAATACTTTCTTAAATATGATTTTTATATTTTTGGGCTCTTTTTTATTATATACGTAGGTAGGAGTTATCAATAAATAAATTTATAATGAATTTACATTTCGATTTTAGACCAAAATATAAACCTATATAGAATTAAGTAACAGCATCAATTAATGTAATGCAACCTCAAGCTTATATCAACTTGTAATATTTTTTTCGAGTTACAAAAAGAAAATCGTGAACAATTCACGTCACAAAATTATTATTTAGATACTTCCATTACATATTTTATTATGCAGATTGAAAATAAAAATTTATGCCGATAAGCCATTCATTCAACGAAAATCAATCATTTCTTTGTTAAATGTGGTACGATTATTTTTTATTCTTTTATTTCTATTCTTAGATAAAAAAAAATAGCAACTAAAATTCCTACATAATTATTAATAATGTTCAATCAACTCAAGAGTAAAATTACTATACCTATACTTATGGAATTACCTTTATGTCGAGAATATTATTGAATGAGTTATGTGAAGTTGAGGAAGGAAGCATTACGTATTCGAACTTATATATATCATGAATGGGCACTCAAGCTAGAACTTTACTTATACAAAATGGATTTGATTTATCATCTTTTGATTATCCATCATCACTCATAATTTAGCAAACTTTAATTTCATATATTCACAACAAATTATTGGTCCAGATCAAGATAATGGCCATAAAAATAATAAGAACGAAATCATCATCACTGCTGAATCGAGAATATAATTTCGTGAGATCTGTAAATTAATTGCACAGTTTTGGATTGTTTTAAATGGACGGGAACTACAGGTTTTTGGAAAAATGATTTTGTTGATTTAATTGGTTCAATTCTCATATTTATGAAATTAGAAAGTTTTGCTTCGATGAGGAAAATAATAAACTGATTTGTCCATTATATAAATCATCAAAATTAACTTGTGACAATATTTTAAATAAGAATTAGTTCTTGAGCTCATATTCTCAGGAAAAATTATTAACAAAACTTATTAGTGTTAGGAAATTTATCAATTAATGTTACTTGTTATTCATTGTTTTGAACTATCAGCAATCAAAAAGAAACATCAAAGAGTCTTTGTTTAAAATTAATATACTTCAAGAACTTTGCATTGAGGTATAGATTATATAATTCAAATTCTTTATACAAAGCTTCATCATTTGCTCAATCTAGCAGTTTTCATTATTGTCATTTGATATATGCAGATGAAAAGTATCTTCAAGAATTTATTATAAAAATTCTCAAATGGTCAATACAAAATTAAAAATATTTGTCCAGATTTATTTCAAAACTAATTTAATGTTAAAGTTAATTAATTTAAAAATACTAGTTAATAGTTATTTTAGTAATTATAGAGTAATCAAAGAAATAGTAAAGTAGTGAAATCAATAATTGGCATTAGAAAATATAACATACACTTATCCCAATTAATAGTTATCATTGAATAGCAATATCACTTCAAAAAAGAATGACATTTTTAAATCACACCAGTGATTTTCAACCAATAAGAATAAAACATATAATTTATTAATAGGCACATGGTGACCAGGTGATTGGAATCTACCCCAGTAGCAAAAGGTTCATTTTTGATAGACTTATGATTATTTTTTTGATATATCAAGATACTGTGAAAAAAGTGGTTATTTTTTTTGATATGTCTATAATTGTTTATTTATGGATGCATCAAAAAGATAACTATTTTGTCACATGAAAATACCAGAAATAGAGTAATGAAATCATGAAGTGTATAGACTATAGAAGGGAGAAATGTTGTTCGTCCGCAAAATCTTGAATGTGATTGGTCAGCATAATCGTATTTGTCATGCCCTGCATATTTTTCACACATGCATTCCTCCATGTATATGTGAAAAACAAAATTTGATGTAATGTAATGAAACAGTTCTTTAAACATCTTGACAAAACTTTTATGTCAACTTCTTGACAAAGTAACCTAAAAATAACTTTGGCAAATGGAAAGTAGTCCTTGACATAATGAAATTTTTCTAGATCAAGGGATTTATGAAAGACAGAAATTGGCATAATGTAATGAAATATGCGGTTCATTCACAGTGTAATATTTACAAGAACCAACTTTCAAATTGTATTAACTTCTTTGAAATGAACAAATTCAGTCTTACTAATGTTAATATTGTAAAAAATTTCCACTGACGGTTCTTAATTTCTGTAATTTCCTTTACTAACACTGGTCAAATAAACAAAAATCAGAATCTTATTGATGGCGCAAATATGCATAAATCGGACATCTTATTTGTGAAAATTCATAAATCAGAAAAAATCAACTGCCTATACTTAATAAATCTTAGCAAATTTAGCCATCAATCGGAATCCTATTTTTTTCCATTTGACCAGTGTAAGTTGAGAAAGGATTCCTTCAATCTAAAAAATTTTCACTGACCTTTCTTAATTTTTATAATTTTCTTTATTAAGTTGAGAAAGGATTTCTTTAATCTAGAAGAATTCAGCCCTACTAATATTCGTATTGTAAAAAATTCCCACTGACAGATCATAATCATCCCTTCAATTATTTTTTCCTTTACTAAGTTGAGAAAGGATTTCTTCAATCTAGAAGAATTCAATCTTACTAACATTCGTATTGTATATCAGTAAATTTTTTTAAACGTAAGCCTTTGAAGTATTTTACTCCAATAACCTTTGAATACCTCCAACATAAACTATACCTGCCGCCCAAATTCAAAATCCAAATGCCGAAATCCCAAATGCCGAAATCCCAAATCCCAAATTATAATTAGTATTTTTTGCCGAAATCCCAAATCCCAAATCCCAAATACTAGTAATTTGTGCATTTTGGCGTCCCAAATCCCAAATTATAATTAGTATTTTTTGCCGAAATCCCAAATCCCAAATCCCAAATACTAGTAATTTGTGCATTTTGGCGTCCCAAATCCCAAATTATTTGGGATTTGGGCAACACGTATAACATAAACGTAATATTTATGAAGGTTATTGGTACCGAAAACCTTCATTTTTATTAATAAAACATAATACTGCAAAGGTTATTGATACTAATTACCTTCAATAACCTTCATTTCATCATAATAAACATAATATTTGTGAAAGTTATTAGTCTGATAACCTTCAATAACCTTTGAAAACAAAATTATTACAATAAGCCTCCAATATCCCTATAAGAAATATACATACCTAAAATATACTTAAAATATACTTAAAATATACTTAAAAATAAGTATATTTTAATAATATTTTAGATATATTTTGAATATATTTTAAGTATATTTAAGTATAAAATCCATCATATTTAAAATTACAGTAAAATATATTTAAAACATACTTAAAATATAATTAATATCTATCTTAAATATACCTAATCTAGGTAATGAGTAAGTATATTTTAAGTATATAATAATATATTTAAAATATATTTAAAATATACTTAAATTTATCAATTTATTTATATGATACATATATTTAAAATATACTTAAATATACTTAAAATATATTTAAAATATACTTGAATTTATTGATTTAATTAAGTAATAAAAATGAAATAATATTTTAAATTTATTTAATAATATTTTAAATTAAATTTAAGTATTTATTAAATATTTATTAAGTTATTTTTAATATTAAATATTACATATTATATATATACATATTTGAATACATTTAAAATAAAGTATGAGAAATAAGAAATAAAACTCAAGAAATATTTGAATCTATTTAAAATAAATTAGTATGAGACTTTAAATTGTAATAACTTGATAAATATTGACATTACAAAAATAAAATACATACCATTTTATAACTAATGCATAAATTGTAAGTGAAGTCAAAAACAGAATTAATCTAATATAAAAATTAAAGTTCAAAAAATAAAGTTAAAACTTAAAAAATACAGACAAAATTATAACAACTTGGTGAATATTGATGCAAAAATAAAAAATATACCATCGTGTAGCCAAGAACCGGAATATCATAGTTGAAAATCGTTTTCTGTTTAAATAAAGTCAAAATATATAATTAATTTAATATAAAGAATTCAAGAAAGAATTATCTTAAATAATATTTATACATGTGTATTTGTACCTGTCTGAAATAAAACTTATAAAATAAATTAAAAAAAAATAAAGCTCAAGATTACTTTAAATAAATATAAAATTAAGATTAATTTAAAATTTAAGATTACCTTAAAGTAAATAAAACTTTCAATAATACTCATGACTGTATAATAATAGATACAAGTATATATACGTTCTAAAAAATAAACTCAAATATTTAAAGTAAATAAAGTTTAAAATTTATTTTAAAGTAAATAAAGTTTAAAATTATTTTAAAATAAATAAAATTTAAAAATATCTTAAAATAAACAAACTTGAGATTCAGTAAAATTAAGACATTAATTTAAATAAACGAAGTTCAAGAAATTCAAGATTATATGATAGTTAAGTAGAAATAAACTCGAAATAAATATAAGAATGTCATCAAAACAAAGATTTATATACAAAAATTAATCAATAAAATCATGTGATATAATATTTATAACAATATCAATATAGAATTAATATAAATAACAACCTCGGAAAATAGGGTTGGAAATTTTATAAAGTATTTTATTTTTAAAAGAATAACTTTACTTAGTCCTAAAAATGATTAAAAATTTATAAATATATAGCTGTTAAGAAAAATATTATCCTGTATTTGCAAACCCATCTAAATTTTAAAAGAATAAAAAAATTAAAAGTATTTATAATTAAAGATTCGAGTGTATCTTAATATATTTATAAGTCAGCTTAGTGAAAATTAAGATTCAAGTAATTTCATATCTTCTGAACAACTTTAATTAGTCGTTCAAAGGCAGTTTACTTT
>PQFF01000331.1:131341-149372 GCA_003547095.1 Diversispora epigaea | reverse complement strand
ACAAAGTTCTGGAAGTGTAAAAAAATTCGTGAGTATTTATAATTAAAGAAAAATTCATTATTTGGTCCATTTGTAAGCTAGCTTAACGAAAATTAATATTCAAGTAATTTCATACCTTTTGAATAATTTTAATTAGTTGCTTAAAGGCAGTTTACTTTGATAAAAGGGTCAAAATTATGTCATAAAGTTCTGAAGGTGTAAAAAGAATCTTGATAAAAACAAATTTTTATGTGTTACAAATTATATGTCACTTGATTTTTATTATATTTTAAGAATATATATAAAATTTATTAATTCGAAATACCTAAGTCTATATTTTTAAAATGTATTTAAAATATACTTATTAAAAATAAAAGTATATTTTAAGTATATTTTAAGTATATTTTAATAATGTACATAAATTTATTAATTTAAAATACCTAAGTCGATATTATTAAAATATACTTAAAATATACTTATTAAAAAACGGAAGTATATTTTAAGTATATTTAAGTATATTTTAAGTATATTTTTTTAATTATAAAAATTTTTTTTAAGTATATTTTAATAATATTTTAAGTATAATGGTATATAATTTAAATAACCGATTTTTGCTAAGTTTCAAATATTAATAATATTTTAAGTATGTTTTAAGGATATCAAGGATATTTTAAGTATATTTTAAGTATATTTTAAGTATATATAGTTCTTATAGGGTATAAAAAATTTCCTGATGTAAAAAATTTCCACTGACAGATCCTTTAAGTATATTTTCCCTTCTTACTGAACCAAGAAAAAAATCAAATTTTTACATTGTACTAATTTCTGTTTCTTGCAAATCCTTCAATCCATAATGCTGTCATTTGTTAACACTGGTCGAAAATTTATAAAACCTACACCTATCGGGTACCAGATAGGTGTGGTATCCGTGCCTAATATCGTACACATATCGGGTACCCGATAGGTGTAAAAAATGTTTTTTTACATATATTGGGTACCCGATAAGTGTGAAAAATGGTTTCTCACACCTATCGGGTACCCGATATGTATACGATATTAGGCACGGATACCACACCTATCTGGTACCCGATAGGTATAGGTTTTATAAATTTTCGACCAGTGTAAAGTAACTTTCAAGTTATTTCATCAAGTGCAAGAACTTGCTTGGATCTTCTAAATCAAAGGAAATTCTTTCTCAACTTAGTAAAAATTCTCAGAAAATTAACTGTATTAATCAACTAAATGAACCTCAAAGCATTTTGTTTTTAGTTTTAACATAATCACATGTCACGCTGCTATCTAATTTAATATATCAAAAAATAACCCTGATCTATTAAAATGAAACTTTTGCACTTCAGTATTACCTAGAAGATAGTTAATTTAATGGGAGTATAACTTATAGCAATGTAGATCACTGTGTAACTGTCCTAATTGAAGTCAAGTAAATCAGTTATACAAAATGAGATGACTATATAAAAAAAGATAATCTTCAAGGACAAAACCACATATATACTTTTCTTAGAGTAGCTGATTTCAAAAGTTAAGGTCATATATATTAGCTTTATGTAATAAAAATATTTTTGCTTGAATTCAATCATTATATGCTTACGTGCTAATTTTTATAAGTTATTACAATTTAATTAGTAATTTACTTTGTTATATAAAATTTTTCAAAGCTTAAACAACTTTAATACTATTTTAATAGTAAAACCACCATATTTTTATTTAAAAAAACATTATTTTTATAATATTTTATATGTAAAAATATAATTTTTACTATAACTTTAAGTGTTTTGAAACAGCTAATTCATTTTTTTAAAAGATAGAGAAGCTAAACAAGAATAAAAATTACATGAACAGATATTTGAGAATCTTGTCAATAGTGAATTTTTATTATTATCACATTATAAGGTGGAATATGCTTTTAAAAATTTATTCAAAGTGGAGACTTCAAATTGAATATATATTATTACTTAGTAAATTACATATGACTTCAATTTTAGTAGTGATTACTATATATGTATAACCAATAAGTTGTACTCTCCATTAAATTAACTATTCCCTAGGTATTACCAACAGATTTTTACTCCATGTGATATTTATAATTTTGCTGAATTTAATTAGACCATAAGTTGATAGGTAATTAGAAATATTTCACATGTTGTCTTTATGGAGTGATAAATTTTGGGTGACAAATATGTTCCCTAGGATATTTAATAAAAATTGATATTCAAAAGGTGACACATGGTGATAAATACACTATTCTGATAAATCCTAACCCCAACTCTTGCGTGAGGTAAAAAATTTGTTGGTAATACTGGGGTAGATATAATTAGAAATTATTTCACATGCCAATGAAAAAATTGGAGTATTGCCTGCTTTTAACGATTGTTTACAATTATTGTATAATCAAAGATCAAAGGATTTTTATTATTATTATTTTTAACAAATCTATTTCTATTAAACAAAATCTTATAACCACTTTTATCTATACATGAGTATCCATATACAAAGTCAATTTCATTCATGTTGACAGTAATTTGCATCTGCACATCTAATAGCTTTTTGTTATTTACATTTTGACTTATTATCCGAAATTATAGCTTCATTTCTAATATAATCAAAAATTAGCATATTTTTTGTATTTACATTAGGAAGTTTTTTTAACCATAAATTTATGTAAATTTACAATACCCACATAAATTTGTGTAATTTTTTTCATAATTATACAGAACGTAATATTTTACGTAAAATTTTGCAAAAATATTACGTAAATTTACAGATCTAGTATTTTACGTAAAATTTTGCAAAAAATATTGTATAAATTTACGATCTGTATAAATTTACGTAATATTTTTCATAAAATTTTGTGAAAAATATTGTACAGATCGTAAATTTTTCGTAAAATTTTGCAAAAAAATTATGTAAATTTATACAAATCGTAAATTTACACAATATTTTTCACAAAATTTTATATAAAATATTACGATCCATAAATTTACGTAATATTTTTGCAAAATTTTACTTAAAATATTATACTCTGTATAATTACGAAAAAAATTATGTAAATTTACGTGAGTATTGTAAATTTATGTAAATTTATGTGGGTATCGTAAATTTACGTAAATTTACGGTTAAAAAAACTTCCTGATATAATAACTTGAAACTTCAAAAACTCTATTTACATGATTAAACACTAATTATTATTTAGCAAAATTTTAATATTAATCAATTAAACAAGTAATTCAGATGAAAATAATAAACACCAAATATATTATATTGTGGCGGTCTGCCCAGAACAAAAAGTAAAGTTACATCAATCAGTCCCACTAAATCGAACTCTCGTCACACCCCTTTTCATCTGTTCCTGTTAGGTTTCTCTGCCTAATTACACAGGTTTGTACTATCCCAGTCAAGCTATAACCTGATTATGCCGGTCAAGTACTATAGATATTCTTTAAACAGCTACACACACTGGCGTGATCTGAAGGTACGTGAGTAAGTGGAGTAAAAGTATCTTTTTACAACTCACTACGCAAACTTCTGAATCTTAGCTTCAGACTTTATTCAGTAACTTTATTCAAGAAATTACAAAATTGGTAATAGAGGTATTATGGACTGTTAATCGTTTCTTACCAATATTACCGTTATCACGAAATAAAAATATTAAAATATACCAAATTATTACGGTGTATATCAAAACTCTTAAACTTATTGCAAAGATATAACAACAAAAATATATCACTGCTTTGGCATGTCTTATCTCTGCTGTTAAATTGAAACAATATGTTTCTATCTTTATTATTTATTTTTATAAAAAAAATGCGTACCAAAAGATTATTATTTTTATTATTACAAATTAAGTAAAAGATTTTTGTAATTATTCGAAATATGTCAAAAGAAATTAAAAATCATAAAATTGTAAAAATGAGCCAATCCTTTTCATATCTTAAATTATGAGTATTTTATACACTTTCGAACTTGTTTTTCTTCATCCTGCGTTATCACGTCTAAACACGTTCTTTTCTATTTTAAAGATGACACACAAGGATGAAATACTTTGTACAAAGATGAATAATCTGTCATCTAGATGGTAACACACTCATCTAGTTACACTGTCATCTCCCGTGACCTTCGCAACATTTCGAAATCCTGTGCACATCCCATGTGAAATTCGTGCACCCTCAATATATTATTTTTAAATATACAAATAACAGATATTAAATAAAAATACTACTTTTATATGACACAAACAAATCATATAAATCTTCTCAAATTAAACAACAATTAACAAAAAATTAGTCACAATGACATTTTTATTATATACAAATAATAAATAATATTAAAAATACTACTTTAATTTGAGTGTCATATAAAAATTTATAATAAAGATTAATTTTTTACTTGTTGATTATTTATTAAACAATAATTATCAAAAAAAATACAAACACAATGATATTTTTATTTTATACAAATAATAAAAATTGATTAAAAATACTACTTTCAACAAATAAAAAATTATTACAAAAGAATATATATTACTAATCACCATATTGTAGTGAAGTAAATTGGTAATCAGGTGAAATATCACGGAAGATGATATTTTGTAACACTAGATTTTTTATATAAGGATGAAAGATGAAGAATGCCGTACAAGAATGAAGGATATTGTACGAGGATGAAGGATGACACACAAAGGATGAAAGATAAAGTACAAAGATAAAGTGTAAACAAAAGAGAAAGTATAAATACGATTGTTGTCGGGAGTATACCTGCCGCCCAAATTCAAAATCCAAATGCCAAAATCCCAAATGCCGAAATCCCAAATCCCAAATCCCAAATCCCAAATTATAATTAGTATTTTTTGCCGAAATCCCAGATCCCAAATCCCAAATACTAGTAATTTGTGCATTTTGGCATCCCAAATCCCAAATTATTTGGGATTTGGGCAACACGTATAATCGGGAGTAAGTTTCAATATGAATTACAGTTAGTTATTAATTAATTAATAATTAGAAATAATTCAGAATAATTCGAAATACTTTAATAAATATTAAATAGAAAAGTAAACTTCCTTCAGGAAAAATATGTCATGCTATAATATTTCTGTTGTTAAATAATACTTTACTTATAAAAACTTTATATTTTATATTTTAATGAACTTATACTTTGTGTTGTAATATTGCGAAATATTATTAAATATTGTTTGATACTGTGTTACTACTTTTATTTCACTGTACTTACTGTGTCTTCATGATTAATTTGATTATTATTTGATTATTATTATTATTTATTATACAGTGTATGCCAGTGTTTGAAATTCAATGTGCGGAGTGTGCGCTCGCACAAAATTTGAAAATTGCACATATAAAAAAAAACTTCCGCACAAATTTTTCACATAGAATTTTTAAATCGAGGAATTTTCACACATAATTTAAAATTTGAATTTCAAACACTGGTGCATGCTACTTAAAGACTGAAATAATTTAATTAATTTTTAAAACGTTATAGCATGTGATACAATTGAGATATCAAAAAAAGAAAGCTGCTATTTTGAAGCTAAGTTAATTTGCTACAAATTGCCAGCCTCTTTTTTAAAAAATAATTACTTATTCCCAAGTTATATTGATTCAAAAATGCCCCACTTATATATGGTTAGACCAAATGGGACCTACTATCAGCCAATAATATCATGTGTGTAATTCTATTGGTTGATAGAAAATCACGTTCCTCAATATTACTAGTTGATCTCACAAGGGGATGAGAAAAAAAATGCTAAAAAGAAAAAAATTTTTTATGAAATTTCAAGAATACAACAATAAAAGATGACAAATATCAGTTAACAAAAATAAAGAAACTGAGATCAATGAAGAGTTCGAGACTAATGAAGAAAGTGTAGAAGCTAAAGAGAGGAAAGAATAAGAAATTGAAGAGGAAGAAAAAATATGAACATATCTACTTGCAATGGCGCTTATATGGAACAAACCTGAAAAAAATCAAAGAACAGTAAAAGGAATACTGAAAATGACTTATTATCGTAAATTTGATACTTCTGGTGTACTTGCTAATGCTGCCAAGGGAATACCTAAAATTAACATTTTTTGGAAAAATAAAAAATTTTTAAATAGATTTGCTGTGGTTCTTCAAATGGGTATGTCAATGAGCCTATCATTTCTTCTTTAATATCTCCTATGCCATTCGATTCTTTAGTAGAGATTGATGAAAATTCAATACTTAGTGAAAGAATTCACAACTTTGATGTGACCTTCTCAGGAATAGAAAGACACTTACAGTCTTCGAGTACAACAGACAATGTGCTGTCTATGAATATTTCATACAATTAAATGATAGTAATAGAAAAATGAAATCTAGTGAAGAGGTAGCAATATAGTTTATATTAATCCAAAACCATATACCGCTAAATGGATTCATTCCTTGGCCAAATTTTTTCTAAATTATAATCATTTCCAATTTCAAATCGTGGCAAATACCAAAAATACAAGTGACTTATTGATGAAAAAGATGTTGTATTGAACTTGCAATAGTGAATACGACAAGAATCAAATTTAAACAGTATTAATTTAATCTATTTTAAGCAATATATTGAAAATTTTATTTTTTTCCCCAAAATTGCAATTTTGGGGTTCCAAAATAATTTAGTGTACAAGTATAATCTTGACATGAATTCAGCAAATCCAAATTTTTCTATATTTATATCAAAAGAATACTATGGATCATCATTTTTATACATATTGCCTAAATTATTTTTCAAAAATCCAAATCCCAAATTATTTCTATAGTGCCAAAATCCCAAATCCCAAATGCCAAATCCCAAATACTATATAATCCCAAATCCAAAATCCCAAATTTCAAGCAATTTGAACATGTATACTCATTTTGATTTTAAAATCTACTAAGTATCAAATTTTGGATAGTACCATTTTTAAATGAAAATATAAAATTTTTATTTGTTTTCATGTCATAAACTTTTGTTCTATTCCAAGCTAAAGGATTAAACACACCAAGAATTTTGTTTGTTCCTTAAACTTTACAGACTACAATTGTGTTAGCATGCCTGTCAGAAATATCCCAAAAAGTTCTTGACTCAAATTCAACTTTACTTCCTCAAAGAATTAATTGAAATTATAACAATTATTTTTTAAAGAATAACTTGTTGTTCGATGATCAATCCATAATGCAATCATTGATGCACGGTTTTTATTGATTATAGTCGAAAATAATTCTATATATTTTTAATTAATCTAAAAAATAAATAAACAATCTTTTAATAAATTTTTTTAATTTGTTTGTCATCAAAAATAAATTTTAATAAAAACGATTGATATTTTAAATTTCATAAATTCACCTGCTACTAAATACATTTTTTATTTAGTCTAAAAAATAAATAAATAATCTCAATTATTATTTGTTTCAAAATTTAATAAAACTTTAAATCTCATAAATCTACCTGCCACAAAATACATTTTTTTTAATTAGTTAACATTCGATGATTTGACAAATTTTTAATATACAACCTTGACAGTCTTCCATATTCAACCAGGTACCCAATTCAATCTTCTCAAAATGACATAAATCACTAAATCCTAATGTAATCTTTGCTTTATACACACCACAAGTTTTTCAACAAATGTTTCCCAACAATAGCAACAATAGTAAAATAAGCAACAATAAAATTATTATTATTTCAGGAGATCTTATTCGAGTGTAAATAAATAAATAATGAATGATGACCAGTTTTTTTTTATGGGACATTACATTAGTATATAGTTTTATTCTTGGAGTTTTCCATTTTAGTATTATTTGTTTTTAAAGGAAAATATTGAAAAAATTTACTTTGGAGAAAATTCAACGCACTTGATGGAAGACATCACAGGATGTAATATTATAAAAAAAAACATTATTTTTATAACAGTTGTTGACAAAATGATTTATTTTTCTCATATCTTTAATGTAATATACTTATCAAGTCAAAATAAACTTTAACTTTAATAAAATAATCGAAATATTTAATATGTTTGCCTTCACTACTATTTTAATTTAATATCTTCAAAACTCAGATCCCTATGGCAAAGATTTTTGCCCTATGACCTGATCAATCAATACCCGAAAGTTTTGGTGAGTATGATTTAGACTTTTATTTGGACATCCCTGGTAGAGTAGAAGTGAAAAAGTGGAATAAATACCTTACCAGGAGAGAAACAGAATTGAGGAAGAAGTGGAATAATAAAGAGTATGAATTTTATTTTAGGTGACAATAAATTTTTTTCAAATTATTTTTTTTCATTTTTTTTTATTTTTACTTTTTCTTTTTCATTATAAAATATAAAAATAAAAAATAAATTTTCTTTGTTTCTTTTTTTTGTAAGGTTTAAGGGTAAGAGGTGGGTGGATAAAAATATTTCATATTATCATGATTCCTCCATTACTGTTTTTAATTTGTTTTAATAAGTTTTTTTATACTATTTCCAATTTCCTAATGATATCACCTTCCTTTCAAATCACCTGATCTATACATATTGTCCAAATAGTGACAATAATTACTAATTATAAATCATAAACATGATAAATTAAATAATGATTTCATGCACCAATCAAATAAAAGAAAAATTGTTTACAATACACTGATCAAAAAAAAAAAATAAGAAATTATTTAATGCGTGTCATGTAAACATGATATTAAATATAAATACACCTGTTTACTTACTTGATCTTAAAATTTATTTTCTCGACTCACTACTTGTTTTTGCCTCAACTTTACTCTTATCTTTGCAAAATACTTTTTTTTTAACTCTTGCTTGTCTATCCTAAGTAAAGCTAATCATATCTTTTTAATATTTTTTTACATATTTCAAAAAGAAATGTTGTGCACATTAACTGTTCTTGCATGTGTTGTTATAGCTGCCTCAGCTTCTATTGCCATATCTGTCAAAAAATGCTTGTATGTATTCTTAAAAATAAATACATTAAAAATGAAAAAAGTTACTGACTTATTTTTATTTATTATAGTGAACACGAAAATGCAAATACTGAAGAAACGACCTCTGGTAATTCTCCACCCACTCAACCAGTTTCTCCAGCACTTCCATTACGTGTTAAGGGTGACTTATTTTCTAGTGCAGGTGAAAGCTCTCTTCGTAAGTATCAAACTTTGTCAATTGGTCATTTTAAAATATATATAACCTTTACCATTTTGTTTTTAATTTCTAGGCAATGTACAACGCTCAGTATATATACAACAAAACATCTCAAAACGACTTCAACTTACTAGCTTGGAGAGTATCACTGAAGAAACAGACGAAGAAATAAACGAAGAAATTAAAAATGAAAATGAATCATCCTTAACACGTAATGGAAATTCTCTTCGTAAGTATCAAACTTTATGTATTGGTTATTTTAAAAATATAACTAAACCTACTATTTTTTTTTTTGATTTCTAGGTAAGTTACAGCATCCGGCATACAAAAAACAAAAAATTTCAAACCAATTTTCTTGCCTGGAGAGTATTATCGAAGAAACTGACGAATAAATAAGCAAAAAAAATAGTTATCTAGGTTCTCTTTTAAATTTTTTTATCTTTTTTAATTGTTCTATTTGAATAAAATTTCATTTTATAAAATATAAAATGTTTCTTGTCTATATATTAAATAATGAAAATTTACGTATTTTACTTATTCAATTATTAATTTTATAATGTATTTTAAAAAATAATACTTTGAAAGGAAAATTAAAAAAAAATGATTAATTATAGTTATAGGTTCAATCGAAATATTTGAAACATCCATATGCGAAAAAAATTGTATTGAGAAATCAAAAGTTTGGCAAAAGAAATTGAAATTGCAAAAAAAAGGGTTGTTATCATGATATTTGCACCAGTTACGGGTTTTTCTCCGATTAATAACCATCACAAATTATTCAATTAGATATTTTTCCAATTGCAAGATTTTACATTGTTAAATTATTGATCAAACATTCCAAATTGAATTTTTCATCTGTTATAATTTCTCAAATTTCACTTCTAATATCTATATCGGAAGCCTTTTCTTTTTCAATGTTTAATATCTATATTCTTGAAAAATAAAAAAAAAATTTATTGCTTTTGCACCCATTTGTGAACGATTACAACTTTAACTTGCTAACCAAATGTAAAACTAAAAGAAAAAATGTACTCAAGGGTGAGTTTAACCTTGTATTAGAAGATATCGACAACATCACAAGTTTGTAAAGACTTAAGGCAATAGCAGCTCAAGAGGTTTGTCAAATTTTGAATTTTTTTTTGTGCATATAATTTATAACATTAATTATTACTCGTCTAACGATCTTCAGTTCCAGAATAAAAATTTTGTTCATACATTACTAATATTTGATATTTTCTAAAGATCATTACGAGATATATATGAAAAGATTGTGCACTAGATCAAGGAATTAGCGGTCTCAATTTGTTTTGTAACATTTGTCGTCATTGTGATAATTTTGGATTAGCACGCCTATTTTTTATTCCACTTTCAAATCCTTAGATAATTATGTCATCGCACAGCAAATTTCAATGAAAATTCTTTTTTTAAAAAATTCTTGTCGTATAAAACTATTTATTTTTGGATTATAAAAATAAGTTATATTTCAAAATATAAATTAATAATACAAATTAAAAAAAAAAAGGTATAATTGTAAAGGTGAAAAGTGTAACTAGCCGTTGAGAAGAGAGCAGGGTAAGAAAAAATCGTGTTTAGATTTTTTTGTTACAACCAATAAGAAATGAAGCAATAGCGTGATTATAATTATATTTTTTGTACCGCGCGCATAATAATTTAGCCATATATAATAACGAAACAGACTTAAGTCAGAAAACAGCAATATTAAAGATTATAATGACTAATAGGCATGTCACGCTCCCTATAAATCATTATTATAAAAATTCCTTAACCATAATAATTAATTGATTTAATAAATAATTAACCAATCAAATATATTCAATATATTTCGAAAATCAATCATTTTGTTTTTTCTTCATCGATTCGTAGGAATAAAGTAATGATCTAGGCACACACAATGGAAGAGTTACATGTAATATATAATATAATTCATATATTAGCTAAGATTTGACTTTTTGAAACAATTAAATTTTTTAGAATTATTATTATTACAATAGATAGATTAAATGAAAGCAAAAAAAAAAAAAGATTTAAAATTATGAACGAAAAATATTTTAAAAGAATAATTCATCGACTGTATCAATATTTTTTGCTGTTGAAAAATAAATAATATTTCATAACAATTTTGCAAAGTGTTTTATTTTAAATAACAATTTTGCAAAGTGTTTTATTTTAAATAAAAATTTTGTTTATATTTTACATAATTATAATAATTGTATAGTCAAGAATTTTTTGTATTCAAGAATATAGTATGAATTTATGTGACATGGAATTCAAAATTGTCTCCGGAAATATAAAGCCGTGAATATTCTATCTATTCTTCCATTTCATGTTTTTTCTTTTGTTTTTACACCTTTAATTCCACTATTTATTCTGTTTTTATTTTTTACTATTAAATATAAACATTTGTGAATTTTTATTCGTTTTCATCTCTTAATTCTTGATATTTGATATTACAAAGGAATGAGTTAAACTATAAATTATTATTAATTTTAATATCATACATTACACAATAATGAGATAAGGAGATATTAAAAAATAGTAAATCTAATTTTCGGATTAAATATCTGATATATTATACAATACATTTTATTACCAGAATCACCATTATCTAAATGACACTTTTAAGAAGCAGCTTCGGATTACGATTCTGATCGTTGTACATGCCTTATTACTCATTTTGAAATTTTTGAAATTTTAGCCTTGTGAAAATAATATAATTATTTATTGTTATTAATATCTTCAACGGGTGCCCAAAACATGCATAGAAATTAAGAATTCCATTAATTGGAGGACAATCACGTCATGGATAATATTGATACAATGAAACCTATGCTATTCCGAAACTTTGAAAAAAAAATTAAATAAAATTAATAATTTTTATTAACATATATATGTAATATTACGGTAAATAATTTAAAATAATTTAAAATACTAAATACATTATTCTTTGTTGTGTTTTAATATCATTTTGTATAGGATTTGATTCGATTCAAGATTGCTTTTGTTATATCAATAATAAAATATTGCAAGTTATTGTTGAAAATTTTATTCAATTAATGGAAATGAATTAGACAAAT
The DNA here is from genome assembly GCA_003547095.1 of Diversispora epigaea. Lineage (NCBI taxonomy): Eukaryota > Fungi > Glomeromycota > Glomeromycetes > Diversisporales > Diversisporaceae > Diversispora > Diversispora epigaea. The sequence continues at coordinate 137,143 of PQFF01000331.1, read as the reverse complement.
AATAAATATAATATATTAAATTCTATCGATTTCATATGATCGAAATAATTGATTGGAGTTTCTCTTCATGATTCACGATTCAACAGATCTGTGATTTCAAAAACAAAGATATTACGTAATTGCGAATGTGCATTATGTAATCAATACAAATAGCACATAATCATTTGAAAGATTATAGCAAAATTGGAATATATTAAAAATCAACAACATAGCTGCAAGCAGGAACACCACGGGACGGGAGAATGCAGGGAAAAAATTTGTGTTTTTAAAAACACAAACTTCTATTATAAAGACCTATTTGATTTATTAATTAATGTTGTTTAAAATTGATTTTTGTATATATTCATAAAGTTTTAATATATCATAATAGGCTCGTTAAGGGTAAGGATACCGCGGATGCGGACATGGGGTGGGACAATAAAAAAAATTCAGGGACATACAAAATGTACAATACAGGCTGTAAGTGTCAACGATAAATATAATAATTTTCCACTTAAAATAAATACATGCATATTCTTACCTTAGAATTTTCACCTAAAAACATTAATGTTTTAAATTTATGAATGGAAACATTTATAAAGTCATATTCATTTTTTAAATAATTACAAATCTTTTACTCACCAAATCCATCAATTACAACCTCAAAATTCATGTAAAAAAGAAGCAGCAAGACAAAAAATATTCAATTTTTAAGACATTATACTGTATGCTATACACGATAACCTATTTGCCCATCTAGAAATTTGATGATATTTTGTTATAACATATGTAGAGTACATATTTTATTAGTTGTCTTTCTATCTTTTCAAGAAAACGACGTTAAAACTTTTTGACAAGTTATCACAAAATTTTATTGAACTTCTTAATGATGAATACGATTACAAACCATTGGAGTTGAAGTTTGAAACAAGGAAGAATCATTAAAATGTGGTCACAATATTTCCTTAAAGAGTTAGAGAATATTCAGCCAAACGAAAACATCATCAAGATAATGATTATCAAATCAAAAATTTCTACCCAAAATTTAAATGCTATTCTTCAATTCATTGTTAATTATAAAAATATCAATGTAATGATAATTTGCTTATTGTTGTTATTATAATTCACTTACAAATTATTAATAATTTGGAAAATGAAGAATTGACCAAACTCTTCTATCGACACTAAAGCTTCATGTTAAGACCACATTTTTCTCTGGCTTATCATAATATTTTGAAAAACAAAACTTCAATAATTTGGAAAATTCTTACTATGATAATATCTACTATATCAGTTTTTTGTGGATTGAATTTTATTTTCAGGACAATGTACGAAATTAATACCAAGGGCCAAATAAAAATTTTCACAAAAAATGAAATGATGGTCATACCATAAAGTGCATCTAGGCTTGATGAACACACTCTCTTAATTATTATATTCTCCTAGATATCCCTAGCGTATCACTCTTCTGTCATGTATTTTTTGTAAAACCCTTTATAGCTAATTTCTTCTTGATTTTGCAAAAGAACTTCCAGCTAGTTATATAAAAATGAACCAGAATCTTCATGGATGACACCAACTTTTAAAAGCTTTGGTATATAAATGTCTTGAATATTTATAAGAGGTCCGAGATAGATCTTGATTTCATTTAGCATAATATTCATTTTTATATATAGCTGTTTATGCAAAGCCCTCTTTGTATTTTAAGGGTTTTAAGACACATTGGATTTATCTTACTCCACAAGTTTTCAGATAGAAATATGTTATTGACTAAATATTTTATTGCTGGGAATAATATTTGATTAATTGTATATCTAGCACCTTTGTCTGTAGCTCTTTTCCAATTCAAGATCTTTTATATATATTTCTTACTTTCAGTTTTTTGATATTTTTTTTTCCATTAGACGAAAGTCAAATACCCAAAATTCTCGTTTATTTATTTTTCGTTTTTATAATATTCTTTCCCCCATAAAAGTTTATAATTTTATCTTTCTCTTTATCATATTTAACGTTTAAACAGATTAGATGTAACTTTTCTATATTGACTTGACTTGGATACCTGTTATTTTAGAAAATTCTTCTATTGTCTTTAATGTCTTTAATATCATTCCATTTGTTGTTTATCACACATGTGTCTTTTCACTAATGAGATTTTTAAAGAAACACTTTTTATCTTCCAAAGTTTTATCACGGAGGTTTTCATATCTTCAATTTCTTTCTCAAACTTTTTTCATTTTTTGTCTGAAATGTTGTTGAAGTTAAAATATATTATATTTGTATTTCCATAGCTTATTGGTAATTGTTGTTTAGGTCTGAATATATTATCCTCTCATTTCATAAACGCCATAATGAAAAATTAAATTTTTCTTTTCGGCGATCTAATGTTCTTGGTACAATTTAAATTTAAAAGTGATATTAAAATATCCGCTTCATTAGAGTTATTAACAAATGTAATAAAACTTACAATATACAATAATGTATTGAAAAAACTTATTCCTTCAAGCATAATATTTCTTAAAAATATTATGATTCTCATTAATTAATTAATGTCTTCTTGAAAACATAAATTTTTAGAAATTTATCAAGAATGATATTTTTTTTTGAAAAAAATAATGTTATTACGTTTGTTAATTTCTGCTTATTTATCTCGCTATCTTCTAAGGATTATTATTTAATAAAATATATAAAAAAATCCTGCAAGCAGGGTACTGCATTTTTTACTGAGAGAGGCACCTCAGGTATTTTTTTTGGGCAGAGTGATACAACTCTGATTCTCTATTATTTGGGCAGAGTGAGATAACACTGATTCTCTCTATTAATGGAGGGAGATGCTCCAACAGTATATGTAAGAGTATTCCTTAAATATNTGAAGTTAAAATATATTATATTTGTATTTCCATAGCTTATTGGTAATTGTTGTTTAGGTCTGAATATATTATCCTCTCATTTCATAAACGCCATAATGAAAAATTAAATTTTTCTTTTCGGCGATCTAATGTTCTTGGTACAATTTAAATTTAAAAGTGATATTAAAATATCCGCTTCATTAGAGTTATTAACAAATGTAATAAAACTTACAATATACAATAATGTATTGAAAAAACTTATTCCTTCAAGCATAATATTTCTTAAAAATATTATGATTCTCATTAATTAATTAATGTCTTCTTGAAAACATAAATTTTTAGAAATTTATCAAGAATGATATTTTTTTTTGAAAAAAATAATGTTATTACGTTTGTTAATTTCTGCTTATTTATCTCGCTATCTTCTAAGGATTATTATTTAATAAAATATATAAAAAAATCCTGCAAGCAGGGTACTGCATTTTTTACTGAGATAGGCACCTCAGGTATTTTTTTTGGGCAGAGTGATACAACTCTGATTCTCTATTATTTGGGCAGAGTGAGATAACACTGATTCTCTCTATTAATGGAGGGAGATGCTCCAACAGTATATGTAAGAGTATTCCTTAAATATAATAGGTTATAGAGATTTGTGGAACATTATGGGATTGATGATCTAGCCAATCGTGTATCCCATATATGGTCATGTGTCTACTGTTCATTATTCATGCATCATATCATAATTTCGAATTAGAAAATATTATTTAATTAATTAATTGATCTGATAATACAATATATTTATTATAATATTTATTGCATTTTATTTTTATGATATGATAAAACTTTACTTTTGTATTGTATAAGGTAGGGGATGGTATTATGACGCAGGTAGATAATATTGTGGCGGTCTGCCCAGAACAAAGAGTAAAGTTATGTCAATCAGTCCCACTAAATTGAACTCTCGTCACACCCCTTTTCGTCTGTTCCTGTTAGGTTTCTCTACCTAATTACGCAGGCTTGTACTATCCCAGTCAGGCTACAACCTGATTACGCTGGTCAAGTACTACAGATATTCTTTAAACAACTACACACACAGGCGTGATCTGAAGGTACGTGAGTAAGTGGAGTAAAAGTATCTTTTTACAGCTCACTACGCAAACTTCCGAATCTTAGCTTCAGACTTTATTCAGTAACTTTATTCAAGAAATTACAAAATTAGTAATAGAGGTATTACGGGCTGTTAACCGTTTCTCACCAATATTACCGTTATTACGAAATAGAAATATTAAAACGTATCAAATTATTACGGTGTATATCGAAACTTTTAAACTTATTGCAAAGATGTAACAACAAAAATATATCACTGCTTTGGCGTGTCTTATCTCTTCTGCTAAATCAAAACAATATGTTTCTATCTTTATTATTTATTTTTATTATAAAAATGCGTACCAAAAGATTATTATTTTATTATTACAAATTAAGTAAAAGATTTTCGTAATTATTCGGAATATGCCAAAAGAAATTAAATCATAAAAATTGTAAAAATGGGCCGATCCTTTTCACATCCTAAATTACCAGTCTATTTTATACACTTTCGAACTTATTTTCCTTCATCCTGTGTTGTTGCGTCTAAACACATTCTTTTCTATTTTTTTAAGGATGACACACAAGGATGAAATACTTCGTACAAAGATGAATAATCTGTCATCTAGATGGTAACACACTCATCCGGTTACACTGTCATCTTAATGTCATCTCCCGTGACCTTCGCAACATTTCGAAATCCTGTGCACATCTCATGTGGAATTTGTGCACCCTCAAACATTTCCTCCTTCAAGGGAGAGCTCCTGCGACCCCACACTCATACCCCATAAATCACTCATTAACTGCAGATGCATTTCGCCACACATTTTCAGTAATCTTTCATACTCCTGTTTCGGAAGCTTGTAGATCCAGTCAGGTGTGACCAGTTGGAGATTCTTTGGTCGCAGCATTCCGACTGCTTGTGCGAGAGATCTTAACCTTTGCGCTATCTGGTATGTCTGTGATCCGTTCTGATGGGAATACCCTTGCAACTCGTGTTTTATCGACGTAGCCGTACGGATTTCTTGAAAAGTAGAAATATACTCTCCGAGCCTTCTATAAGCGTTTACCCGTTGTCCGTTAAGATTATCTGGATCTGTGGCTACAGAGAGCAGCCCGGCTATGTCATGATCAAACACTGCTTCCGTAAGATCATGTACCTCTTCGGGTGCGGTTATTGTATCCAAGACATATGGGAGTAACATGTCGTTCTTTTGCTGCACCACTTCATCACTCGTGGGTCCTCCCAGGTTTATTGCGTAACCTTCCATTGCCAGATATGCCCCTGTATCATCTAGTATAAGTTGTGCGCCTCTCGATAGTTCTAATAACTCTTCACGTAATCTGTTGACTCGTTCACAAAAGCTTTCGGAGATTTGTAGATGGGTCATGTTAAATGTTCTTAGTCGTGTTTCGGGAAATGTCGCATTTTATCCTTGTCTTTCATGCACGACTATTGTTCTCTGTTATCTCACGTGAGATAAAACCCCCTTTGTTTGTAAGACCTTAGGCGATTTCCGTGTACAGGTCGGTGGTTCAATACTTCTCCGTTGCTAGTCCTCAATATGTATGACCCATTTCCCAAAACTTGATGAATAAAATAGGGTCCTATCCATTTGTTCCGAAACTTGTCGCCATGAACATTTTGTAAATCTGATCGATATTCTAGTACCATATCGTTGTTTCTGTACGTCATAATACGGGTTCTTTTATCATAAGCCCTCTTTTGTCGTGCTTGGGCATCTTTTATGTTCTTGGACGCTTTGATCTTGTTGTCTGCAAATACTCCTACCATCTCACTAATTCTTCTATTGATTAGATCCTCATACTGTCTTTCGTTAATTTCCGTGGCTGGCCATGTTACTATGTCAAGTTCTATGGGCAACGTAGGCGC
>PQFF01000331.1:101275-130421 GCA_003547095.1 Diversispora epigaea | reverse complement strand
GGGCAACGTAGGCGCACAACCATAGAGTAGGTAAAAGGGTTCGTACTTTGTCGTCCTATTCCTAATGGTCCGATATGCGAAAAGTGCCGGAGGTATTAACACATCCCAATCGTATGCTGTTTCTTGTACGCACTTTTCCAGAGCCCTACATAAAGTCTGATTGTACCGCTCTGTCAGGCCATTGCTCTGAGGGTGGTATGCAGACGTAAGTCTATGATGGGATCCCATTATCTCTACTAGGTTCGCTACTACTTGGCTGACGAATACTGCTCCTCTGTCTGACAGTATCTCTTGCGGACATCTGTGACGGCATATTATTTCATCATACAGGAACCATGCGACGTTCGTCGCATCTGCCTTTTCTATTGCTCTGGCTTCCGGCCATTTTGTGAAATAGTCCGTAGCTACTATAATGTATCTTTTCTTTGTGGACGTCAGTTTCAAGGGTCCCACGATGTCTATCCCTAATCGGTCGAACGCTTGCCTACTTTAATGGGTCGCATTTCTTCGGTTCTCGTAGGTTTACCCTGTCGTTGACACGCGTCACAGGTATACTTGCACGCAAAATTATTTTGGGGCCCCGAAATTGCAATTTTGGGGAAAAAAGTCGAAATAGTTTTTCATAGAAGACGAAATTATTTTACTTAAAACCCGAAATTTTTTGACCACCCAGATTTATTCTTTAATTGAAGATACACATAACTGGGTACTTTTTTTACTTCCATATATAGAATAGATTCTGTATAAATCTCAAAAAGTCGAAATACCTCAAAAATCCAAAATCAATTTTGGGAACATGTATAGTCACAGGATTCTACGTAGTTCTTTATGTCTATGCCCATGGTGGGCCAGAAGTATCGCTTTCTCGTTTTATCGATTGTTGCTTTTATGCCGAAATGTCCTGCATTTGGCACGCTATGCATATTATGTAGTAATTTTGTTACGTTGCTTTTCAATATTACCCGTAATGGGCTATCATCCTTATTACGTTTGAATAATAAATTGTCTTGTACGATATAATGATTCGCCTGCTGCCGTAATTGTCGTCGTTGCTCGCTTGTCCAGTTCGGGGGAAAAGTGTAATTGATTAAGTACTCGGTTATTTGATTGTAAATTTCCGTGTCCATTTTCGAAAGGTTTCGCAAGTCCTCTTCTATTTATCTGAGTTTCCGGGTTCCCTCTATTAATTTTAGTACTGGATCTGGGATAAAGTGTCTGCATTGGCGTTAAAACGCCCTTGTTTATGAATTATTTCGTAATCGTACTCAGATAGTTCAAAGATCCAGCAGGCAATCCTTCCTTTCAGTTGCGGACGGTTCTTCAACCATGTGAGGGCTAGGTTGTCAGTATACAAATCAAACTTGGGATCATGCAAATAATGCCTGAAATGTCGTACAGTCCAAATGGCAGCGAGGCACTCTCTTTCAACGACAGTATAGTTTTGTTCGGTACTGGACAGCAGTCGGCTAGCATAAGCAACGGGGTGTTCGTTATTCTCCGTATCCTTCTGTGAGAGCACAGCTCCAATACCACAGTCAGATGCATCGGTAGCGAGTATAAACTGTTTCGTGAAATCGAAGTTAGGCGGCCCTTCAACAAGTCGAACGCAGACTGGTGTTCATGCTTCCATTCGAACACGACGTCCCTTTTCGTAAGGTTATGCAACGGTTTCGCGACAGTAGAGAATTCTTTTACAAATCTTCTATAGTAAGACGCAAGTCCCAGGAAGGCTCGGACATTCGTTTTGTCTCTTGGGACAGGATAACTCTTCACTTTCTCAATCTTTGCCGAATCAGGAGCTATCCCTTTGATTGTTATGATGTGGCCTAAAAATGCTAGTCTTGTTCGGAAAAAGTCGCACTTCTCCAGATTTATCTTTAAACCTGCATTCCTTAAGAGGGTAAAAACAACTCTTAGGTGCTCTTCATGTTCTTCGCGAGTTTTCGAATAGATAATGATATCGTCTATATATACGAGCACGAATTTCCACGCAACTTCATGGAAAACTCTATCCATCACTCTCTGGAATGTTGCGGGAGCGTTGATAAGTCCAAACGGCATCACTAGGAACTCATATATTCCAAATGGGGTAGTGAAAGCGGTCTTTTCGCGATCCTTCGCTGCTACTTCCACTTGCCAAAACCCTGATGCTAGGTCCAAGGTAGAAAAGAAAGCGGAATGTCCTAAAGCATCTAGCATATCAGCTATTCGAGGGACTGGGTAGGCGTCAGGTTTCATAACAGCGTTCAGCTTTCTGTAATCAATGCAAAGCCTGAACTTCCCATTCTTCTTGCTAACCACTACTGTGGGTGCAGACCAGGGGCTAAACGACTTTTTGATCAATCCGTTCGTCAACATACGCTCTATTTCCTCCTTCAAGAAATTCAAGTGTCGGGGTGAAGTTCGATAGGGATGCAACTTGATAGGTTTCGCAGTTCCTACATCTATTGTATGTTGGTANTCGCAAGTCCTCTTCTATTTATCTGAGTTTCCGGGTTCCCTCTATTAATTTTAGTACTGGATCTGGGATAAAGTGTCTGCATTGGCGTTAAAACGCCCTTGTTTATGAATTATTTCGTAATCGTACTCAGATAGTTCAAAGATCCAGCAGGCAATCCTTCCTTTCAGTTGCGGACGGTTCTTCAACCATGTGAGGGCTAGGTTGTCAGTATACAAATCAAACTTGGGATCATGCAAATAATGCCTGAAATGTCGTACAGTCCAAATGGCAGCGAGGCACTCTCTTTCAACGACAGTATAGTTTTGTTCGGTACTGGACAGCAGTCGGCTAGCATAAGCAACGGGGTGTTCGTTATTCTCCGTATCCTTCTGTGAGAGCACAGCTCCAATACCACAGTCAGATGCATCGGTAGCGAGTATAAACTGTTTCGTGAAATCGAAGTTAGGCGGCCCTTCAACAAGTCGAACGCAGACTGGTGTTCATGCTTCCATTCGAACACGACGTCCCTTTTCGTAAGGTTATGCAACGGTTTCGCGACAGTAGAGAATTCTTTTACAAATCTTCTATAGTAAGACGCAAGTCCCAGGAAGGCTCGGACATTCGTTTTGTCTCTTGGGACAGGATAACTCTTCACTTTCTCAATCTTTGCCGGGTCAGGAGCTATCCCTTTTATTGTTATGATGTGGCCTAAAAATGCTAGTCTTGTTCGGAAAAAGTCGCACTTCTCCAGATTTATCTTTAAACCTGCATTCCTTAAGAGGGTAAAAACAACTCTTAGGTGCTCTTCATGTTCTTCGCGAGTTTTCGAATAGATAATGATATCGTCTATATATACGAGCACGAATTTCCACGCAACTTCATGGAAAACTCTATCCATCACTCTCTGGAATGTTGCGGGAGCGTTGATAAGTCCAAACGGCATCACTAGGAACTCATATATTCCAAATGGGGTAGTGAAAGCGGTCTTTTCGCGATCCTTCGCTGCTACTTCCACTTGCCAAAACCCTGATGCTAGGTCCAAGGTAGAAAAGAAAGCGGAATGTCCTAAAGCATCTAGCATATCAGCTATTCGAGGGACTGGGTAGGCGTCAGGTTTCATAACAGCGTTCAGCTTTCTGTAATCAATGCAAAGCCTGAACTTCCCATTCTTCTTGCTAACCACTACTGTGGGTGCANGATGTGGCCTAAAAATGCTAGTCTTGTTCGGAAAAAGTCGCACTTCTCCAGATTTATCTTTAAACCTGCATTCCTTAAGAGGGTAAAAACAACTCTTAGGTGCTCTTCATGTTCTTCGCGAGTTTTCGAATAGATAATGATATCGTCTATATATACGAGCACGAATTTCCACGCAACTTCATGGAAAACTCTATCCATCACTCTCTGGAATGTTGCGGGAGCGTTGATAAGTCCAAACGGCATCACTAGGAACTCATATATTCCAAATGGGGTAGTGAAAGCGGTCTTTTCGCGATCCTTCGCTGCTACTTCCACTTGCCAAAACCCTGATGCTAGGTCCAAGGTAGAAAAGAAAGCGGAATGTCCTAAAGCATCTAGCATATCAGCTATTCGAGGGACTGGGTAGGCGTCAGGTTTCATAACAGCGTTCAGCTTTCTGTAATCAATGCAAAGCCTGAACTTCCCATTCTTCTTGCTAACCACTACTGTGGGTGCAGACCAGGGGCTAAACGACTTTTTGATCAATCCGTTCGTCAACATACGCTCTATTTCCTCCTTCAAGAAATTCAAGTGTCGGGGTGAAGTTCGATAGGGATGCAACTTGATAGGTTTCGCAGTTCCTACATCTATTGTATGTTGGTAGACGCCGGTCTTCCCTAACTGAGAGAGGTCGCTTGCTGCTAAGTTCGGGAATTCTCCGATAATCTTCGCAATTAGAGGTTTGTACTGGTTTTCCTCGAGCATCTCTGCTCCTCCTTGCGTCAGGTTACAACGTATGTCTTGTATTTCATTTTGCGGTAGTATTGAAATAGCTTCCTACTCTCGTAATTGTTCTTCGCATGTTTCGCATTTGTCCTCCCTGGTTTCAAGATATTTTTCACACCAGCAGGATGATTTTGGTCCTGTAACACTTCGTCGTCCTTGTTTACGTTTCTTCTTCTTTCTGACGATGTCGAAACAGTACATTAGGTAATCATAGGTCTCCCACGTGGTATATTCCGAATTTCTGCGTATCCCTTCGGAGGTAATCTTATACTTCACGCTAGTCCCTTGCTGAGGCAGATTGTATGAGAGGCCCACAAAGTTTGCCTCGTTGTCATCGGTTTCCTCGCCTGAGTCTTCACTGCTCTCATTATTTTCCTCGTCACTTTCGCTATCACTTTCATCGTCGCTATCTGGCGACGCTTCATTGGTATTCCGGCAAGGGATACTAATCGCTCCTTTTTCGTCTCTTAACGTCAACTTACAATGTTGATAATCAATAATCGCACCCGCTCTTCTCAGCCAGTTAGTGCCAAGTACTAGAGAGTATCCGGACGCGTCGATAACTTCCATATCTACTGCTACAGTTACGCTTCCTATTCTTACAGGAACTTGGGTTACAATTCCCAAACTAGAGCGTTTTTCACCGTGTATATCCGTAATCCTTCTTTCGGAAGACTTCTCTACTCTTCGTCCCAACGACTCCATGAAACTCTTTGAGACAATACTGATGGAAGAGCCGCTATCAAGTATTACTTCGACCTTCCATCCTGCAACCTGGGCCTTGCACATCATAGGTGTATTTCCCTCTATTTTTGTATGGTTGGTGACCTTCGCTAATTTCGTACGTTTGGGTGCCAAAGCTTTCCGTACATCATTTCGGAAAGGTGGCATTGCCATGATTTGTCCTAAAGTAATGTTAGCTCTCGTGTTCAGTAGGTCAGAGACAATGGAATATGGTGGGGCAGCTTGTGTCATGTATGGTTGTTGTGGAGAAGGTGCTTTCCTTTTCTTCTTTAGTCGTGATCCTTCGGATACTTCTTTACCCTTTCCTGAGCGTAACCTTTTAGCAATAGGCTGGGCTGTTTGTTTGTTTGCGGATCCTTCCGCCACATTCGCATTATTTGTGCTGGTCTTTAATAAGGGATTTGTTTCACTCGCACTCTCACCCTCCGGAGGTGCGCTTAATAGTTTAAATGCCGTGCTGTTTCCCATGTGGTAGCAGCGGGCTGCTTGACTTCTTCTTGTTGGGTCACAAATGTGTTGCCATTTGTGCCATCTAACGGTATTTGGTTTACGGATTGATTCGTCGCGATATTGGCTTGGGGCTGAACCGCTCTAGCTGGTTCTCGAGGCGGAAGTGTAGTGGAATTTCCTGGGTTTCCTTGCCTTATAGGGCACATTCTCGCTATGTGTCCCGCTTGTCCGCAGAAAAAGCAGCGAAACGGGTCATTGGCATTATTGTTACGGTTCCATGTGTTCTGTCCTCTAATATCGTTGTTGTAGTTCGGCCTTCTGTAGGATGTATGTGTAGGTCTCTCATCCCTTTCCGTAATCCTCTGTAACTTTTCAACGATTGGCGCAAGTGCCTTTTGTACAATGCGCTCTATTACGTCTTCTCTATTTCTGTCCTGGTCGCGACTTGGCGTAAATCCCTGGGGGTTTACGTATGTAGTGGCGCCATACCCGACCGTGGCTTCAGGGTATGTCTGCGCATTCTCTTCGAATTGTTTCGCAATTTTAATTGCTGCTTCTAAGGAGGGATTTTCTTGGGACAGGATAAGGGGTCGCGCCTGGTAGGCAATATCCTTTTGTAATCCTTTTAGGAACTGCCAGACCTTTTCGTCCTCGCTCCATCTGTTTTCGCCGTCAATGCGTCTGATCAGTTTCTTGACGTCGTTAGCGTACTGCTCCACTGTTTCGTTCACTTTCTGTATTTTCATTGATAGTTCGAACCTCCATTGATTTATCAATGCAGTGGTTTTGAAAGTGGCTAAAAATGAGGCTTCGAACGATACTCGGTTTCTGTCGCTCCAATGCGTAATGGGGTTTTGTCCCTCTTGTGTTTCGCTGAACCATAGTCCCGCTGCACCTTGTAAGTATCCGGCGACGACTTGAAGTTTATATTCGCTAGCATACTGATTTATCCTAGCAGATCTGTTGAATTCCTCCAACCATTCCATAGGGTCTCGATTTCCTCCTCCAAACGTCGGCATCTTCGCATCATTTCTGATACGAAAGGCGTCTTGTAATCCCTTTATTAAAGCGTTGGTTCCGCTTTCTTCGGTGCTGCGACTCATCCCTCTAGTTATTCTTTTATTCGTCACGGTGACTATTGTTTCATAGGGATACGGATTCTTGTTGTCTTGTTACACAAATTTCAAGACGTTTGTCTTCGTCGTTGATCGTTTGATTTGTAAGAACTTTATTATGTTAACGACTGCTTTGTACTCAAAAATCTTGTTGGGAACAGAAATTTCTGTCATTTTTAGGACTATTTCGTATTGTTACGCTTTCTTTTGGCGGGAATAATCTTTTGGATTTTTAAAGGGGATATCTCAAACAATATAAACTCTAACTATATTTATCAAAATTCTCGTAAATCTGTGAAACACTACTTTTCTTAAGAATACTTTATGCCAAACCTCACAGGAGGCACCAAAATCTGTGGCGGTCTGCCCAGAACAAAGAGTAAAGTTACGTCAATCAGTCCCACTAAATCGAACTCTCGTCACACCCCTTTTCATCTGTTCCTGTTAGGTTTCTCTACCTAATTACGCAGGCTTGTACTATCCCAGTCAGGCTACAACCTGATTACGCCGGTCAAGTACTACAGATATTCTTTAAACAACTACACACACAGGCGTGATCTGAAGGTACGTGAGTAAGTGGAGTAAAAGTATCTTTTTACAGCTCACTACGCAAACTTCCGAATCTTAGCTTCAGACTTTATTCAGTAACTTTATTCAAGNAATTACAAAATTAGTAATAGAGGTATTACGGGCTGTTAACCGTTTCTCACCAATATTACCGTTATTACGAAATAGAAATATTAAAACGTATCAAATTATTACGGTGTATATCGAAACTTTTAAACTTATTGCAAAGATGTAACAACAAAAATATATCACTGCTTTGGCGTGTCTTATCTCTGCTGCTAAATCAAAACAATATGTTTCTATCTTTATTATTTATTTTTATTATAAAAATGCGTACCAAAAGATTATTATTTTATTATTACAAATTAAGTAAAAGATTTTCGTAATTATTCGGAATATGCCAAAAGAAATTAAATCATAAAAATTGTAAAAATGGGCCGATCCTTTTCACATCCTAAATTACCAGTCTATTTTATACACTTTCGAACTTATTTTCCTTCATCCTGTGTTGTCGCGTCTAAACACGTTCTTTTCTATTTTTTTAAGGATGACACACAAGGATGAAATACTTTGTACAAAGATGAATAATCTGTCATCTAGATGGTAACACACTCATCCGGTTACACTGTCATCTTAATTTCATCTCCCATGACCTTCGCAACATTTCGAAATCTCGTGCACATCTCATGTGGAATTCGTGCACCCTCAATATGACGCATTATATGATGTTTTATATGTATTATTATATAACGCGTCACATTACCTACCTGCGTCATAATACCCTCCTCTACCTTATATAGTATAATTATACAGGAATTTTATTATATGGAGTAAATGGAATTATTAATATATATGAATTTTTACCATATTTGTCACGATTTCACTTGTTTTATTTTGTCAATTGTTGAAAAAGGAATTTTTGCTTTAGATTATATTATTTTCTATTATTCAGATTGCTGATACATATTATTGCTTTAAATTAAATTCGAAATTTCATTATTCATTATTAACACGTATTATATATAATAATAATTCATCTATTTATTTGAAAATCAATTATGAATATAAAAAGTAAATATAAAAGGATACATACTATCAACAACTAATATTAAACTGTTTGTATTGCCATTGTACCATTCATCAATGTAATCAATAAAATAATTATTAAAATTGTATATAATGATCATAAAATTCAATCTACTAAGATATTAGTATCAAAAATTCAATGATTAAAACTTGATGTAGTATTCATCATTCATAAAATTGAAGCAACACTATAAATGCAATACAATAATTAGTATAATATTAACAATATGCATAATTATATAATGTGAAGTTTCATTCTTTGTGATTTTGTTTAATTCGGAATCCTAATAAATGAAAATATGTCTTACCAATATCCATTTTCAAGTCCTATAAATGGATTTTTTTAATAAAGTTAAAGGTAATGATTAGTACTAAATTGTCAGATCGATACAATAAAATCATTTAAAGAATCAGCTAACAAAACAATTGACAATATTTTTTAATTATTTTCAACAAAATTTTATTGAAACACCAAAATATTTGATTAATTAATTGATTAAAGAATCAATTAAAAAAATTTAACAAATGCACGAATGTATTTATGAAGTATAAACTATACTGAAATGGAAGGTGGAGACTCGCTGATATTATTCAGTATGGTATATTTCATCAGGACAAAAAACCAAGCAAAGAAAATTTTTCTACAAAGAAATTAACTATGACAAATAAAAACATCACTTTAGGGGTGTCATCAGTTTAAACAAGTTGATATTTTTGTTTGTTTATAACAAATGGAGACAGAAATATGATCCAAATTTAGAACCCTTGTCAAACAATAGATAAAGTTAAGTCAGAACATTAATGAGTTAATATTTATTTTGTGAAATAAAATATTTGTTGACGCCACAATAGACACGTATTAATCTATTTTTCAAGCGTATAATTATTAAATTCAATAATGATTTTATTTATATATATTAATCTCATAATGCATAAACTTTCAATACTTTACATGCTGAAAAAATAGATAATGCTTTTCTGTACCTTTAGTATAATATATTTCTTGCTTAAAAATATAAACAATGTAATTAATGACTAAACTATTTTAATAATATTTACATATAAATAAGAATAAATATTTTCAAAATTATAAAATAATTAAAAAAATTATATAATTTTTTTTATAAAACCATTGTGTCACAAATTCAAAATATTTGAGCCGAATTTTTATGCAAAACAAAACTATGAAAATACCTTTTATCTATTACATTTATGAAAATTCATAATTGATTCTAGTGTATATAATTATATATTTTTTACTAATTATGTTTAATATCAATTGTATACAAATATACTTTCCGATATATTTTTACATGTGGCATTAGGAAATAAATTTGTTTTAATAATTTGTGAATTTTCTGGATTAGAAAAAATCATGTAATTATAATACTTTTTTTATTAGAGTTATAAATATTTGTAATAAATTATTTTCAAATTTTCATTCTAGAAAAGTGGCGATTTAAAATATAATTATTTATATGCAATCAAATAATATATAAAATGATAAGATCAGTCAACTGATAGGCCTGATTTTGAGTGTAATGTGACTTAATAAACATACTTCTTCTTTTCTTAAGAAATAATTTCTTTCACCTTGCTTTTCGTCTAAACCTCTTTAAAAATTTGATTGCCAGAAATATTAAAAGTAAGTTTATTATTATTTTATATTGTTGAATTACTTCTGATGTACCTACAGAAAGATTCATGAAGAATTTAAGAAAGAGAACATCACTTTGACACTTCATAATATTAGAGCTATTTTTGATAGAAAGAATATTATCAATCTATTCGTCTGGGAAAAGGTACCGAACTTGTTCTTAATTTCTTTTTACATTCAATGAAGATTTGAATACTTCATATTAAATTTGAATTGCTTATATAATGTCTATAAGAAGCAATTATGTTATTGAATTGCTAGTTATCTTACTCCTGATGAAGAATAATTGATCAAGGTCATTTATAAAGGAAATGCCACTTCTAGACATTGTTTAAGATTACTGCAACATCAGCGAATAAAACTAATTTGAAGATCATACTATGGATGTTTGGAAGTTTGTGAAGTAATTTAGGTACGATAAAAAAATTAAATTAAATGAATAAGATCACTTTTTTTTTTATTTGATATCAAAATAAATATAATTCATATTTAAAATAGAGACAATAACATATTTGCAAACTTAATTACAAACGGGATATCTGATATGATTAGATTTACTTGTCATCAAGCCAATCAGGCATGGATATTATTAATTATCTTGGTTATGAATATATCCAATAATCTGAGTAGGTTATTTCCAATCAATGATATTGTCACAGGAGTGCAGAGTATTTTGAACAATTTCTCAAATCAGTCTCAGTTTGCATCACACAAACAAATAATAATACGCTCTATCTGCCAGTAGGTCAAGCAATCAATCGATCTAAACTTGCCTATTTCAAAACAGATAATAAATATATAATAAATAATAATAATAATCAAATAATAATCAAATTAATCATGAAGGCACAATGAATAAGGTGGAGTAAAAGTAGTAACACAGTATCAAACAATATTTAATAATATTTCGCAATATTACGATACAAAGTATAAGTTTATTAAAATATAAAATATAAAATTTTAAAAGTAAAGTATCATTCAACAACAGAAATATTACAGCATGACGTATCTTTCCTGTTCCTGAAAGAAGTTTACTTTTCTATATAATATTTATTAAAGTATTTTGAATTATTCCGAATTATTTCTAATTATTAATTAATTAATGACTAACTGTGATCTAAGTAACTGAGTTTTCACTGCTGAAACTTACTTCTGACAACAGTCATATTTATACTTTCTCTTTTGTTTACACTTCATCTTTGTACTTCATACTTCATCCTTGTGCTTCATCCTTCATCCTCGCACAATATTCTTCATCCTCATATCCTTCATCTTCGTACAGTATCCTTCATCCTTGTACAAAGATGACAATCACCTGAAAGTTCATCTAGTGTCACAAAAATATCATCCCCATGACATTTCACCTAATTACCAATTTGCTTCACCACAATACTATGGATGAACGGGCACTGGCGCAAAAGGTTCATTTTTGATAGACTTATAGTTATTTTTTTGATATATCAAGATACGCGTGAAAAAAGTGGTTGTTTTTTTGATATACCTATAATTGTTTATTTATAGATGCATCAAAAAGATAACTATTTTGTCACATGAAAATTTAATATATCAAAAAAATAATGCCTGATCTATCAAAAATGAAACTTTTGCGGCACTGGCTGACAACAATTGTTCACAAGCATTTCACATACTATACGACTATAAGCATAAAGTTGAGATCTCAAATAATAAAAATAAATCCAATGAGCTTTCAGATTACTTGTAGGTATTCATTTGTTATGCTGATTCGTTGTACAATCAACCGGAAGCTTAAATGAATGGGTATCTTTACAAAATATTCATAAACCCCAATGAATTCTTTAAAGTGGTTTATTGCCTTAAAGAGAAAATGTAAAGTTAGTCAGTGCCTTAATAGTTCTCAATCAGATTTACTCAATCGAACACAAAAAATGCCTAAGGCAAATAAATGAAAATCTGACAATTCTATCTTCTGTGGGATTAGAAATGTCTAACAGGTTTGTTATAAATTATTTCATAATTAGTTTTGTCATCAAATTTATAGTATCTTATCATTTGCGTGAACACAATTTCTAATAACATTAAGCATTGCAACAGTAAAATTTGAAGTATTAGATTTATGAAATACGCCAAAGAACTTCTAGAAAATCTGAATAAAAGAATTCTGATGGTTTGGATAATAAATGGATAGAGAGAAATTGAAAGAATTGATTTTTTAGCTGTATAGTCATTTTTATTTTACTTTTTTTAATTGAATTTGCATTTGATTTTCGGTTAAAATTTTTTTTAATACATAAATTAATTTAATTATCATTGTATTCGTTGCCTTGATATGATTGTCATTATTTGCTATCATTAATTGTGATTGTCATTCATCATCTCTCGAATAACCCAAAGAGCTCATCTTCTCTTTATTATTTTCTCTTCTTTCTCACCTGCAACTTCTTCTTCCAGACTTCTTAACTTCAGTGATCATCTTGATCCTTCAATAGAAACTTTGAGAGTTTCTATGCTATTACGTAATTTGGTCAATTCTTATAAATTTTGATGCCAACAATTGGGGTTAATTTTACTTTGTTTTTAAGAGTTAACTTATGATAGATATGCTAAAATAAAAATTAAAAACAAAATAATTAGTAAAATTAAAATAAAAATGTGAAAATTTTGAAGACTCATAAGGACTGTTGATTTTTAAATGCAAATATGTATATATAAAGTTTACTAACCTGTAGCAAAGATTTACATTCCAGAGAACAAAAGAAATCACAAAAATTTATATTTCTAGATAAATAATGTTTAAAATGAAGAAACTATTGTTTTATACAAAAAAATAAAATTTTTATTAAAAATATAGTTAAAAATGTATATTAAAAAAAATATTTGTTATTAAGATGATCCCAAAAATAACAGCAACAACAACAATAATAATAAAAGAAAGCCAGGACAACCCAAGAAAGAAAAATGTGCTCACCCAAGTAATAAGAGTTGTTAATGTGACAGTGGCAACAATAACAGCAAGAACAACAGCAACAACAACAACAAAAACAACGGCAGCTATAACAGTGAAAACAAGGATATTCAGCAACAAAAAGAACAACAACGACAGCAACAACACCAAAAACAATTACAAGAACATTATCAACTACTGAAATAGAAGCTAGAACAACTACATCAACAAAAACAACAACAAAAAATAAACAATAGTCCATTACATTTACTATTATTATCAGTAGCAGATCCAAGAGGAATTTAGATGAGAATTCGGGTATATAACAATGTTTATTTATGATTTTCCTTTCTTTTTTTAAAAAATAAATAATATAAATTTTGGATAACGAAGTAACAAAAAAAATAGAATGTTACTCAATTTTCTTATCGATTAAATAACTGTCTGTTAGGATTATTTCTGCTGCTGTAATTTAAACTTAAATTAAAAAGAATGATTGTCGATTTTAAGATCGATTATTCATTTTAATCGTTAAATTTGGTTTGTTCATTTTATTAGCATATTATATTATTATATGTTTTTTACATTTTTAATAAAATCATTTATTTATAAAATGAAATGGTTTTTAGTATTGTTTCCTGGTGATCATTATTTTTATTCTATTCGGACGAAAATCGTAAAAAGATATGGTATGGTAAGTAATTCTTTTTTATCAGAATCGATTTGTTTAATAATTTTAAAGTTTAATTTCTAATTTTATGATTTCTCTAGAAGAAACTGAATATTGAAACCTAAGAGAAATCTTAACAATGATCAAATATAAAACAGTAAAGCGAGAGATTATTTTAATTTTATTTGGGTGATTAATGACTTCGTGAAATTATTGATGAAACTATTCTTATTGTGAAATAGATAAAAAAAATGGGAACGCGTAAAAAAATATTTTGTGTTACATCTAAAAGACTTTAATCAAAATCACCGATTTCGACAAATTTTGAAGTTAAATTTGTTCATTTCACATTTCTATATTCTATATTTAACATGTATATGATTGTCAAAGAGAATTATTCTTATTCTTTGTCTTTAAGCTGCGATTACAATATTTGTGAGACTCAGTGATGACTTTTTTCAAGGGTATTGAAAATTTAGTATTAGACAAGACAAGCAAGGCAAGAAGCTAGAACCTAAACAAATATTTGGAACTAAATAACTAATTTTTTTTCTAAAAAAATAAATTCAGTTATTTCAGTTATAAGAATTATCATAATATAAGTTAATAAACAGAAGATCTCAATATTATAGAAAAAAATTATTTTTTTGTAAGATATTTTTAAATAATTTTTGTACTTGAGGCTCAGAAAGCTAAGAAAATTAAAAAGATTATGAATAAATCAAGTCAATAAATAAATAGAAATTAATAATTTTAAAATTTTAATCTCTTGAAATTTTGTACATATAAATTTCAACTTTTTTTTATTAAGCTTCCTTTTCATTCATTATTCAATTTTTCACTAACCATTTTTTCCTTGCATTCGAGATAAATATAATTTTATTCTCATGAATTTCAAACTTAGTCACCTATAACTTGAAATAAGAACTTTTGTCTCGGGATTTTTGAATCTAAAATTAAGAATCAAGATGATGAAATAGTAGATCGCTAAACGTAATACGTAATTATGATAAAAATGATAAACTAATATTATTGATTTCATTAGTTGTTCATGAAATATGAATATTTTTTAATTTAAAATTTAAATATGCAAATTTAAAAAACGTATAAATTTAAATTATAAAATATATAAAAATTTTTTTAATAATAACAAGAAAATTAGTTTTATACTTAAAATTGTATCGGCACTTTTAAATAATAATTAAATAATGTAATTAGAGATAATAAGTAAATAAATTTTAACTATAGAATGTCCGAATAAACACGACACGTAATGATGATAATCAAATTAATTTCATCTTTATATTTTTTTAACAAGTTCTAACCATTCACGAAATTAATTTGGCTCCTTTATAATCACATCCAGTATTATAGGATGAATACTATTCTATATCAAAATTTTATCTGGTTATAATGTATTTTCTATTGATATTTTTATTTTAATATTTTATTTAAGTGGTGAATGATTAAAATAAAATATAAAAAAATAAATCAAAGATGCAAAGAAATTATACCTCAAAATATATATCATCACCTTTAAAAACATGAATAAAATATGTAATAATTTATTTTTTACCACCAACACTTTAATTATTTATCAAAAATTAAAGGAAAATAAATAATGAAGAAAAAATAAAGGACTAAGATAAATGAGAATCTCGTTTTTGTTTTTTATTATTTTTTTTTAAAAAAAAAACTGAGAAAAATAAAATAAATGAAATAAAAGCGGTAAGTTGTTATTCTGGATAATGAATATGGAATGATGTAATAATGGTTGTATAGGAAAATAATATGTTATAATTGAACTAATTATTGTAAAATGAACTTTAAAGCCTAATTTACAAAGTGTAATTATATTTGAATGCAAAATTCTATAGTTGATAACAAAATTTAGTGAAATGAAGAAGCTTCGAAATTGAGAGAAAAATATAAATATATTGGTTATAATGAATAATCTATACTAAAGATATTTTTAATGAACCAAGAATATAAGGAGAATATACGAATATATTCCCGACCGGAAATTACAAGTGAATTACAAAAAAACAGACTTATTCCCCCTCTTATTTCTCCATCTTCCAACTTCTTCCCATGTCAAGTTTCTAAGCTCTCTGAAACATCTAAATGATTCCCTGTAAGATTTTTAGCCGTTCCACATAATTGTAGCGCGTCTGCAATCTTATTGTTACAATTTATGATACGAGAATGTATCTCTATGCACATTTTATATTTCCGATCGATCTAATAAAATAAGTTAAGATCCATATATTAATATTGAAAAAAATAAAAAAAAACAATAATTATAATGTAACAACAACTATTCTAACCTTTTTCTATTCTGTAATACGTAATAATTCTAAATATAAAATGCAATAATTAACAAGAAAAGTTTCAATAATTTCACGAAATCATTAATAATCACTCAAATAAAATCAAAACAATAGCTTTGCTGCTTTATTTGATCTTTGTTAGGGTTTCTCTATTCAAATTCTTTGGCTCCACTATGACAGGTTCTTCTAAAGAAATCATAAAAAATCAGAATTTGAATTTTAAATTATCAAACAAAACGATATCATGTTAGAAAAAAATTACAATCATATCTTTGTCAGAATAGAATAAAATCGATCAGCAGGAAAACAATACAAGGCAACCAATAGAAACTACTTCAATACAATATTTAATCATTCGATTTAATTCATTTTGTAAAAATAAAAATTTAGATTTTATTAATAATATAAAAAAAATTGAAAAAGCCTATAATTATATAATATGCAAATAAAACGAAAAAAAAAATAAATCTAACAATCTAAATTATCGATCTTAATAGCAGCAGAAGTCAACCTCTCCACCAAACAGTCACTCAATCCACAATAAAATTGAGTGCCATTTTATTCTTCTTTGCACTTGGTCCAGATTCATTATCTAAATTTTAATATTTATTGTTATTTATTATTATCATTGTTTTTTAAAAAAAAATAAGAAATGGAAAATCATCACTAAACATTGATATATACCTGGATCCTCATCTAAGTTTCTCTTCGAGCCGCGACCTTCTTTTTCTTGAACTGAAACAGCGACTGAAGATAATAGATATAATGGGTTATTCTTTATTTCTTGTTGTTGTTGTTGATAAAGTTGTTCAAGTCGCTGCTTCAGTTCTTGTAGTCGCCTTTGTTCCGTCTGTCGGTATTGCGCTCGTAGTTGCTGTAGTTGTTCTTGTAGTTCTTGTTGTAGTTGTTGTTGTTTTTGTTCTTGTTGTTCCAGTTCTTGTTGTTGCCGTTGTTGTTGTTCCTGTTGTTGCTGTCGCTTTAACAGCTCTTGTCTGCTGGGGCGACCGCGTTTTACTTTCTTTGGTCGTCCGGGCTTTCTTTTTTCATTATTGTTGTTGTTTTTGATATTTTTTGGTGCCATCTTAATAATATAAAACAAATATTTTTTTTAATAAATGAATTTAATAAATGACTTTAATAAGATAGCCTTTTGTAATTAGAGTAAAAAACCAACTTTTTTTTCGTATGAATAATGAAAAATTGTTTGTGCGGATCTTTTATCAGAAAGCTGAAGGAAAATGAGAAAAAAGATTTTTTGAGGAAAAAAGGGTATTTAATGATCTGACGGACGCAATTTATTTATAATATATATTTTAAGATCCATCTGACGTAATTCATTTGAAACTATGATTGACTCCTTTTTTCCTTTTTCCCTTCATCTGATGTAATTTATTTGTACCGCGACTCATTTTAAGATCTGTAAGCTTTTTTTATTATTATCAAATTCTATTATTTATTTGATAATCATGACTGATAACAGTGACACAATTTACTTTATAATCATGACTGATAACGGTGACACAATTTACTTTATAAGTGAAGCGTAATGAATATGTGTTATTTTACTTTATATTCAAACAAATAATTAATCTCTATTCTAGCTTTACTAAAAAATATCCATATTTGCTCCGTGCAACTGAACCGTCTTTCTTAAATAAAAGATAATTATTAATTAATTAATTAATTATTTATTTATTTATTTATACATTATGACAAAAAAAAAGAATAATACAAGCAAGGAAATTTTTTTTTTTGTGTTGAAGAAGTCATAATTTAATATTTAAAATGATGATAAAAAAATTGATCAAGGAAAGATATACTAATAGTATACATAATATAGGAATTTTAATTAATAATTTCTATTTTTTATTTTTCAGTTTTCCATTTTTCCATTTTTGTGAATTCATAATTATAATAACAACAATTATAATAATTGAAATTTGCAATATCATTTGATTTATATAATTTATATTTTTGTTTTTAAAATAATATGTTGTATATTTTTTAGTGCTGAAGATATTAAATTAGGATAGTATCGAAGACGAACATATACTTATTTTGGCATAAGCATAATAACACTTTTATTGAAGTTTAAAAGTTTTTTGGACTTGATCAGCATATGGGACCGCCCACAGCAAAAACGGTTCTCGGCCAATTTTCCTATTTCGATTTAAAGTTACGCAACTAAAATTCGCGTTTTTAAAGAAATAAATTTAAAATCCTCGATTTCCTTCTAAATAACAAAAGATAAAATTTTGCATATAATTAATTTCGATTAATACAATGTTTTTTAAATAATTTAATTTATCTATATTTATTGAATATATAAATTTATCGCCACAAAAAATTATTAATATTGATATTGAAAAAGATCGCAACGATTTTTTTAAAAAAAGGTGTTCAAAAAAATTTAAATTTTGGCCATTTTTACTAATATACATGAACGGAAAAATATATTTTCCAATAGGTTAAGTTGATACGCATATAATAATAACAAAATCTCAAATTTCATAGGGTTGGCCGAGAACCCGTTTTTGCTGTGGGTGGTCCCATATATTTGTATTGAAGATAAAAGAATAATAATACTTCTAGTATTTTTTCAGTAATTAAAAAAAATAATCTTCTTTGTTGAAATAAAATAAAAGAGGGTTGATGATGTTTCAGTAAAAATGTTTAGTAGTAGTAATTATAGTTTTAAATCATCATTAAAATTATCCAAAATGTTTTTGGTGAAAAATATTTTTCATCATCATTAACATCATCTTTAAATTCCTCTTCAAAATGCATGCACGATATCATTCTCCATTATCTTCTTAAGTCAGTATTACCTGAAGAAAAAAAGAAAGATTGGCAATCTATTTCAATTAAAAATAGTTTAACTTTGGGTAAATTTTTCATTATTGCTGATAAAGTTGATGGCAAAAAGCGATATTGTTAGTAGTAGTAGTAGCAGCATTTTCCAAAATTAAAAAAAAATGTCAAAATCGGTGTTAGTAGTAACAAGAAGCGAAGCACAAAAATTGATGTCAAAAGAATGATCGATGTTGGTTCAATAATTCACTTTTCAATAGGTTTATTTTAAGCAAAAAGTCAATTTCAGTAGAAGTTAGTAACAGAGATCAAAGTAAAAAGCTAGAAGATGGCAAGTTTAGAATGAACAAGTTCAAATAAGATCATTCAGTTTTTGTTAAGAAAAAATATTAAACTTTAAACTTTATTTTATTTATTAAATATATAATTACATAAAAGTTTTCTGAGATGGAAAATATAACTGCAATATAAAAGGTATTACAATTGATATAATAAATTAGTTAATTTAATTTAAACATTTAAAATAAAAAAAAAATAGATATCATTTATGTTTTAAGATACAACTGAAGAATTTATAATTAACATTTGTTTGTATACTTAATGACTTAACTCATTTTCACTTTAAAGCTAAAATTATTTATTGCTTTATTTAGATAAGAATATGATCGAAAAAGATGTGAAGTTATTATAGTTTCAAGTAAAATTAATATTACGGAGACTTAATGATTGGTCATTCATATTCTCAAATTCTCTGTCGACAAATAATAATAATTTAATTTATTTATCATATCATATTAACATTTCTTATCATAGGATAGAAATTTAACGGAGTCAGTTTTTAAATTATAAGAAACAGATTATTTAGGATATTTAAATATTTCATTTTCCTCATGTATCGAGAATTTCCCATCTCTTTTTTACATTTTCATGCTGTATTTCTAAATAATCTTAAAAATATTTAAATAAATAAATATTAGTTTGTGATCCGCGTAAAAAAAATTAATTTATATAACAAGATTACGATTTAAGTTGATATGCAAAATGTTCATTCAGATTATTGTTTAGTAGAATCTTCATTCTTTAATTTATTTCAATTTTAGTATTTTTAATATTTGCGTACTAAAAATATGATTTAATTAAAATAAATGAATATTCAACTTCATTGGTCCTTTTGATGATCAAAATTTTCTGTCATCCATTTAATTTGAGAAATAAATAGCTTCTTCTTTAATTCTAATCTTTCCTTAAATCTTTATTCCCTTTAAACTAAATGAAAATATTGAAATTATTATTATTTAATTTATATTAATTATTGGAATTTTTTTTTATAATATTGAATAAATTAGTTTTCAAATTGAGCACACAATGTAACTTTTACTATTTTAATTCAAATTGTATTATCATGTGCATGTGCAAGAAAAAATATCTTTGTTACTTCAAATCATTTTCTTAACTATTTTGCAAATGAAATTAATTTATTTTTTTATTTCGTAGAGCAAACACAGCTTTTTAATAAGTATTAATATTTTGAACCTCTTGATATATATATAAATATTTCACAGTTCACTTTGTATTATTTTTTATAGTTGTGAAATCAAATTTTGTTTTGAAATCAAAAATAAAAATTGTTTTTATTTTTACTTTGAATATTTTTTTCTTCAAGTCAAAATAAAATTTCTTTTTATTTATGCTGTTCGAAGAGCTATTAAAATCTAAATGATTGACGCTCAAAAATAAAAATTTTATTATATCTATTTATTAAATTTATTTATGCTGATAAACTTTTCAAAGAATGAAATGATGATCATCAAAGGAACAAAATGCAAAGTTCATCAGGCTTTATGGACCCTTTGCCAAAATGAAAATAAAAAAAAAATAAGTATTTTTTATTTAATTATCCAAATTGATTTTTTAAAATCTCTAATCTATTATAAGTCAAATTTTTCATTATATTAAATATATAATTGTCAAAGATATATCAAAGCATAACAAAACCTCGAATATAAAAGAGCTTTTACAAAAATAAAAAGTGATCATCAAAGGAATAAATTGATCCTATTACAAATCTCAACTTTTAGGCTTGATGCAGCAACTTGATGAGCTCTTTTACCAAAAAAAAATTCCAAACGAAAATAAAATAATTATTATTTTTTATTATTGAACTAGTATCAATAACTTAACAATGCATACAAGTCTTCCCAATAAACATACTGATTTTTTATATTTTCTAATTGGAGCACTCTTAAAAACCCAGCTTGATGCTGAGAGGAAAATCCATCATGTAGATTCCTATCTGAAGTGTTATATTTTAGAGAAAATTGATATGCATCTATGATCTGATCTTCTCCATTTCTGTTTTTAACTGATGATATTGTCAGTAGAGTGCAGAGTATTTTGAACAATTTCTCAAATCAGTCTCACAGTTTGCATCACACAAACAAATAATAATACGCTCTATCTGCCAGTAGGTCAAGCAATCAATCGATCTAAACTTGCCTATCTCGAAACAGATAATAAATATATAATAAATAATAATAATAATCAAATAATAATCAATTAATCATGAAGGCACAGTGAGTAAGGTGGAGTAAAAGTAGTAACGCAGTATCAAACAATATTTAATAATATTTCGCAATATTACGACACAAAGTATAAGTTTATTAAAATATAAAATATAAAGTTTTAAAAGCAAAGTATCATTTAACAACAGAAATATTACAGCGTGACGTATCTTTCCTGTTCCTGAATGAAGTTTACTTTTCTATTTAATATTTAATAAAGAGTTTCGAATTATTCTGAATTATTTCTAATTAATNCTAGTATCAATAACTTAACAATGCATACAAGTCTTCCCAATAAACATACTGATTTTTTATATTTTCTAATTGGAGCACTCTTAAAAACCCAGCTTGATGCTGAGAGGAAAATCCATCATGTAGATTCCTATCTGAAGTGTTATATTTTAGAGAAAATTGATATGCATCTATGATCTGATCTTCTCCATTTCTGTTTTTAACTGATGATATTGTCAGTAGAGTGCAGAGTATTTTGAACAATTTCTCAAATCAGTCTCACAGTTTGCATCACACAAACAAATAATAATACGCTCTATCTGCCAGTAGGTCAAGCAATCAATCGATCTAAACTTGCCTATCTCGAAACAGATAATAAATATATAATAAATAATAATAATAATCAAATAATAATCAATTAATCATGAAGGCACAGTGAGTAAGGTGGAGTAAAAGTAGTAACGCAGTATCAAACAATATTTAATAATATTTCGCAATATTACGACACAAAGTATAAGTTTATTAAAATATAAAATATAAAGTTTTAAAAGCAAAGTATCATTTAACAACAGAAATATTACAGCGTGACGTATCTTTCCTGTTCCTGAATGAAGTTTACTTTTCTATTTAATATTTAATAAAGAGTTTCGAATTATTCTGAATTATTTCTAATTAATAATTAATTGTTTATTTATTTATTAACTAAACTGACTTATCACTAACTATTGAAACTTACTTCCGACAACAGTCGTATTTATACTTTCTCTTTTATTTACACTTCATCCTTGTACCTCATACTTCATCCTTTGTGCGTCATCTTTCATCCTCGCATGATATCCTTCATCCTCGTACAATATCCTTCATCCTCGTACAGCATTTCTCATTCTTCATCCTCGTACAAGGATGACAATCACCTGAAAGTTCATCTAGTGTCACAAAATGTTATCCCCTGTGACATTTCACCTGATTACCAATTTACTTCGCCACAAACATTTCCTCCTTCAAAGGGGAGCTCCTGCGACCCAACACCTATTTCCAAAAGGTCTTCCATTAATTGTGTACCCATTGTTTCGCAAAGCTGTAAAAATCTTTCGAACTCTGATTTTGGCAGTTTATAGATCCAATCTGGCGTAACATTTCGAAAGTTTCTGGCGTACGGCGTTCCTATTACTTGAAATAATGATCGTATTCGTGTCGCTATTTGGTAGATTCGTGCTCCGTTTTGGTGGGATCATTCGTACAATTCTCTTTTTAGTACTGTCACGGTACTTCCTAATTGAGCGTCTTGTAGATAATCACCAAGTTTCTTATATGCATTCATTCTTTGACCATTTGTTCCGTGCATATCCGTCACTATTCGTAGGAGTTCGTCTAAGTCAAGATCGATAGCCCGATCCTGTTCTTCTAGAGCTGTAAAAATATCTACCGCATACATCGTTAACATATCATCATATTGCGTAGTAATTTCATTGTTCACGGGCTGATCAATTTCTATTACAGTATTTTCTGTTACCAAATATGCACCAGTATTGTCTATGATAACCTGGGCTTCTCCTAAAATTTGCGGAAATTCTCTTCGTAATTCGTGAACTCTCTTTCGTAAACTGTCTGGAATTGGAATATTATTCATAGTAAAAAAAAGTTTTTGGCAAAAATTTTCAGGACTTTTCGCAATCTTACGAATTCTTTTAAACAAGTCTATTGTTTACTCGTTATCTCACGTGGGATGATAACCCCTTTGTTTATACGATTTCAATCGATTGCCATGTACAGGTCGACTATTGAGAACTTCTCCACTATTGGTTCTTAATATGTAGGAGCCATTACCAAGAACTCTATGAATAAAGAAAGGACCAGACCATTTGTCTCGAAACTTATCGCCATGAACATTCAGTAAATCAGATCTATACTCTAACACCATATCTCCTGTCTTGTATGTCATCGTTCGAATTTTCCTATCATGNTGTTTCGCAAAGCTGTAAAAATCTTTCGAACTCTGATTTTGGCAGTTTATAGATCCAATCTGGCGTAACATTTCGAAAGTTTCTGGCGTACGGCGTTCCTATTACTTGAAATAATGATCGTATTCGTGTCGCTATTTGGTAGATTCGTGCTCCGTTTTGGTGGGATCATTCGTACAATTCTCTTTTTAGTACTGTCACGGTACTTCCTAATTGAGCGTCTTGTAGATAATCACCAAGTTTCTTATATGCATTCATTCTTTGACCATTTGTTCCGTGCATATCCGTCACTATTCGTAGGAGTTCGTCTAAGTCAAGATCGATAGCCCGATCCTGTTCTTCTAGAGCTGTAAAAATATCTACCGCATACATCGTTAACATATCATCATATTGCGTAGTAATTTCATTGTTCACGGGCTGATCAATTTCTATTACAGTATTTTCTGTTACCAAATATGCACCAGTATTGTCTATGATAACCTGGGCTTCTCCTAAAATTTGCGGAAATTCTCTTCGTAATTCGTGAACTCTCTTTCGTAAACTGTCTGGAATTGGAATATTATTCATAGTAAAAAAAAGTTTTTGGCAAAAATTTTCAGGACTTTTCGCAATCTTACAAATTCTTTTAAACAAGTCTATTGTTTACTCGTTATCTCACGTGGGATGATAACCCCTTTGTTTATACGATTTCAATCGATTGCCATGTACAGGTCGACTATTGAGAACTTCTCCACTATTGGTTCTTAATATGTAGGAGCCATTACCAAGAACTCTATGAATAAAGAAAGGACCAGACTATTTGTCTCGAAACTTATCGCCATGAACATTCTGTAAATCAGATCTGTATTCTAACACCATATCTCCTGTCTTGTATGTCATCGTTCGAATTTTCCTATCATGGGTTATCTTTTGCCGTTTTTGTGCATCCTTAATATTCTTAGATGCTTGAATTCGGTTATCTTCGAATATTCCTGCAACTTCACCAGTTCTTTTGTGGATCATTTCTTTAAATTGTTTTTCATCAATTTCTTCAACTGGCCAAGTAATAATATCAAGTTCTATGGGTAGTGTAGGGGCTCGTCCATATAGTAAATAAAATGGCTCATATTTGTTCGTTCTATTTTTAGTTGTTCAGTATGCAAAAAGTGCCGAAGCTATCAATGTATCCCATTCTTGCGTTGTTTCCTTTACACATTTCTTTAAAGTTTGACAGAGCGTTTGATTATACCGTTCTGTTAGTCCATTACTTTGAGGGTGGTAAGCAAACGTAAGTCTTCGGTGTGTTCCCATTATCTCTATTAGGTTGGTTACTATTTGGCTAACAAATACTGCCCCTCTATCAGATAATATTTCTCTTGGGCAACTATGCCTACATACATCCGGAATTATATAGAGGCGTTCTAGGACGCTATATATACGAAACGTCTGGAGAACGCACTAGAACGGTGCGTTCTAGTATGCTATATATACGAAACGTTTGGAGAACACACTAGAACGGTACGTTCTAGTACGTTATATATACGAAACGTTCGGAGAACGCACTAGAACGGTGCGTTCTAGTACGCTATATATACGAAGCGTTCGGAGAACGCACTAGAACGGCATATTTAATACACTATATGAACGTAGGTGGTGTTCGTAGGACGCTATAGATCGGTGTATTTTAGACGCACTAGAACGTTTATATTTAATTCCTGATGTATAATTTCATCGTATAGACACCAAGCGATAGTTTTCGCATCTGCTTTTTCAATAGCTCTAGCTTCTGGCCATTTTGTAAAATAATCCGTAGCCACTACTATGTATCTTTTCCCCATTGTTGTTGGCTTCAAGGATCCTACAATATCTATTCCTAATCGGTCAAAAGCTTGTCCTACTCCAATAGGTCGTAATTCTTCGGTTTGTTTAGGTTTACCCTGTCTTTGACATATATCACATGTCTCTATGTAATTTCGAATATCTTCGCCCATCGTAGGCCAAAAGTATCGTTGTCTCGTTTTGTCTATAGTAGCCTTTATACCAAAATGTCCGGCATTTGGTACATTGTGCATGTTGTGTAATATTTTAGCTAAATTTTCTCTTGTGATTACCCTTAGAGGATCGCCCTCTTTGTTTCACCTATATAAAATATTGTCTTGAACTATGTAATGATTCGCTTGTTGCCGTTGTTCGTTAGTGCCGTTTGGTGGAAAAGTATAATTTATNTCTAACACCATATCTCCTGTCTTGTATGTCATCGTTCGAATTTTCCTATCATGGGTTATCTTTTGCCGTTTTTGTGCATCCTTAATATTCTTAGATGCTTGAATTCGGTTATCTTCGAATATTCCTGCAACTTCACCAGTTCTTTTGTGGATCATTTCTTTAAATTGTTTTTCATCAATTTCTTCAACTGGCCAAGTAATAATATCAAGTTCTATGGGTAGTGTAGGGGCTCGTCCATATAGTAAATAAAATGGCTCATATTTGTTCGTTCTATTTTTAGTTGTTCAGTATGCAAAAAGTGCCGAAGCTATCAATGTATCCCATTCTTGCGTTGTTTCCTTTACACATTTCTTTAAAGTTTGACAGAGCGTTTGATTATACCGTTCTGTTAGTCCATTACTTTGAGGGTGGTAAGCAAACGTAAGTCTTCGGTGTGTTCCCATTATCTCTATTAGGTTGGTTACTATTTGGCTAACAAATACTGCCCCTCTATCAGATAATATTTCTCTTGGGCAACTATGCCTACATACATCCGGAATTATATAGAGGCGTTCTAGGACGCTATATATACGAAACGTCTGGAGAACGCACTAGAACGGTGCGTTCTAGTATGCTATATATACGAAACGTTTGGAGAACACACTAGAACGGTACGTTCTAGTACGTTATATATACGAAACGTTCGGAGAACGCACTAGAACGGTGCGTTCTAGTACGCTATATATACGAAGCGTTCGGAGAACGCACTAGAACGGCATATTTAATACACTATATGAACGTAGGTGGTGTTCGTAGGACGCTATAGATCGGTGTATTTTAGACGCACTAGAACGTTTATATTTAATTCCTGATGTATAATTTCATCGTATAGACACCAAGCGATAGTTTTCGCATCTGCTTTTTCAATAGCTCTAGCTTCTGGCCATTTTGTAAAATAATCCGTAGCCACTACTATGTATCTTTTCCCCATTGTTGTTGGCTTCAAGGATCCTACAATATCTATTCCTAATCGGTCAAAAGCTTGTCCTACTCCAATAGGTCGTAATTCTTCGGTTTGTTTAGGTTTACCCTGTCTTTGACATATATCACATGTCTCTATGTAATTTCGAATATCTTCGCCCATCGTAGGCCAAAAGTATCGTTGTCTCGTTTTGTCTATAGTAGCCTTTATACCAAAATGTCCGGCATTTGGTACATTGTGCATGTTGTGTAATATTTTAGCTAAATTTTCTCTTGTGATTACCCTTAGAGGATCGCCCTCTTTGTTTCACCTATATAAAATATTGTCTTGAACTATGTAATGATTCGCTTGTTGCCGTTGTTCGTTAGTGCCGTTTGGTGGAAAAGTATAATTTATTAAATATTCTGTTAACTGATTATAAGTGTCTACATCCATTTTCGAAAAGTTTCGAGATTTTGTATCTTTAATAAATATCTGAGTTCTATTATATTTGTTGTCTTAATTAGTTATTCTTGATAGTGCGTCAGCATTGGCGTTAAGCCTTCCTTGCTTATGAATAAGTTCGTAATCATACTCAGATAGTTCAAAAATCCATCTAGCAACTCTTCCTTTGGGTTGTAGGCGATTCTTTAGTTATGCTAAAGCGGAGTTATTCGTATATAAATCAAACTTGGGGCCATGTAGGTAATGTTTAAAATGTCGTACGGCCCATATTGCGGCGAGGCATTCTTTTTCTAACACAGTATAATTTAGTTCAGGAGCTGACAGCAAGCGGCTGGCATAAGCGATAGGGTGTTCGAGATTTTTCGTATCCTTCTGGGAGAGCACAGCTCCAATTCCCCAGTCAGATGCGTCAGTAGCTAGTATAAATCGTCTTGAAAAGTCAGGGTATGTCATTATGGGAGCCGAAATTAATCGTCCTTTCAGTGTATCAAACGCGAGTTAGTGTTCGGGCTTCCATTTAAATATTACGCTTCTCTTCGTAAGGTTATGCAATGGTTTCGCGATTGTGGCAAAACCTTTTACAAATCTTCGATAGTACGAGGCTAGTCCCAAGAAGGCTCTCACGTTTGTCTTGTTTTGTGGAACTGGATAATGCTGCACCTTCTCAATCTTCGAAGAGTCTGGGGCTATTCCATCGATCGTTATAATATGTCCCAAAAATGTTAACCTTGTCTTGAAAAAGTCGCACTTTTCCAAGTTTATCTTTAATCCAGCCTTTCCTAGAAGTGTAAACACATCCTTCAAATGTTCTAGGTGCTCTTCGTAGGTTTTCGAATATATTATAATATCGTCGATATAAACTAGTACGAACTTCCAAGTAACCTCATGGAAGACTCTATCCATCACTCGTTGAAAGGTTGCAGGGGCATTGATGAGTCCGAAAGGCATCACAAGGAACTCATAGGTACCAAATGGGATAGTGAAAGCAGTCTTCTCTCGGTCTTTAGCGGATACTTCCACTTGCCAAAACCCTGAAGCGAGGTCCAAAGTTGAAAAGAAGGCGGAGTGTCCCAGGGCATCTAGCATTAGAGGTGCGATCCGTGGATGACTTATCCGTCAATCCGACGGATTATCCGTGGTGACACGGATTGACGGATCATTTTTTATAAATTTAAAAGATCCGGATTAAAAAAAATATAATCCGGATTAATTCAGATTATATATATCAATCCGCGGATTAATTACGGATTGATTACGGATTGAAGGATTAATCCGGATTGTTCTCTAATCCGAGGATTATTCTTTTAATCTGTAAATTATTTTTTTAATCTGTGATATGATATTTCTTTCTTTAAATATTATATTACAATTATTATTTTGAATTAAAAAGATAATTATATAGTTTAAAAGAGTTTAGAGTTATAAGTGAGTAATATTATATTTATTTTATTAGTTTAGAATATTTTCAGATATTTAAAGGTACTAACTATTACTTTTTAAAACTATTTTATAGTGAAATCGGTACATTATTCACATTACTATTTTATAGATTTAAATAAGAAAGAAAAGTAATTATATAGTTTTAAAGAAGTTTATAGAGTTGTAAATAAATAATATTTCATTTATTTTATTAGTTTAGATAATTTTTAGATATTTAAAAGTATTAATTATTATTTTTTAATTATTTTTAGAACTATTTTTTAGTGAAATCGGGTGGCGCAGTACCGTTTTTATAGATTTAGATTAAAAAATGATAATTATATAATTTAAAAAATTATAAGTGAGTAATATTTCGTTTATTTTATTAGTTTAGAATATTTTCAAATATTTAAAGGTACTAACTATTACTTTTTAAAACTATTTTATAGTGAAATCGGTACATTATTCACATTACTATTTTATAGATTTAAATAAGAAAGAAAAGTAATTATATAGTTTTAAAGAAGTTTATAGAGTTGTAAATAAATAATATTTCATTTATTTTATTAGTTTAGATAATTTTTAGATATTTAAAAGTATTAATTATTA
>PQFF01000331.1:88783-100773 GCA_003547095.1 Diversispora epigaea | reverse complement strand
AGTAATTATATAGTTTTAAAGGAGTTTATAGAGTTGTAAATAGATAATATTTCGTTTATTTTATTAGTTTAAATAATTTTTAGATATTTAAAAGTATTAATTATTACTTTTTGATTATTTTTAGAACTATTTTTTAGTGAAATCGGGTGGCGCAGTACCGTTTTTATAGATTTAGATTAAAAAATGATAATTATATAATTTAAAAAATTATAAGTGAGTAATATTTCGTTTATTTTATTAGTTTAGAATATTTTCAAATATTTAAAAGTACTAACTATTACTTTTTAAAACTATTTTATAGTGAAATCGGTACATTATTCACATTACTATTTTATAGATTTAAATAAGAAAGAAAAGTAATTATATAGTTTTAAAGAAGTTTATAGAGTTGTAAATAAATAATATTTCATTTATTTTATTAGTTTAGATAATTTTTAGATATTTAAAAGTATTAATTATTATTTTTTAATTATTTTTAGAACTATTTTTTAGTGAAATCGGGTGGCGCAGTACCGTTTTTATAGATTTAAATTAAAAAAAAGATAATTATATTATTTAAAAAATTATAAGTGAGTAATATTTCGTTTATTTTATTAGTTTAGAATATTTTCAAATATTTAAAAGTACTAACTATTACTTTTTAAAACTATTTTATAGTGAAATCAGTATATTATTCACATTACTATTCTATAGATCTAAACAAGAAAAAAGAGTAATTATATAGTTTTAAAAGAGTTTATAGAGTTATAAATAGATAATATTTCGTTTATTTTATTAGTTTAGATAATTTTAGATATTTAAAAGTATTAATTATTATTTTTTGATTATTTTTAAAACTATTTTTTAGTGAAATCGGGTGGCGCAGTACCGTTTTTATAGATTTAAATTAAAAAAAAGATAATTATATTATTTAAAAAATTATAAGTGAGTAATATTTCGTTTATTTTATTAGTTTAGATCATTTTAGATATTTAAAAGTATTAATTATTATTTTCTGATTATTTTTAAAACTATTTTTTAGTGAAATCGGGCGGCGCAGTACCGTTTTTATAGATTTAAATTAAAAAAAAGATAATTATATAATTTAAAAAATTATAAGTGAATAATATTTCGTTTATTTTATTAGTTTAGATCATTTTAGATATTTAAAAGTATTAATTATTATTTTCTGATTATTTTTAAAACTATTTTTTAGTGAAATCGGGCGGCGCAGTACCGTTTTTATAGATTTAAATTAAAAAAAAGATAATTATATAATTTAAAAAATTATAAGTGAATAATATTTCGTTTATTTTATTAGTTTAGATCATTTTAGATATTTAAAAGTATTAATTATTATTTTCTGATTATTTTTAAAACTATTTTTTAGTGAAATCGGGCGGCGCAGTACCGTTTTTATAGATTTAAATTAAAAAAAAGATAATTATATAATTTAAAAAATTATAAGTGAATAATATTTCGTTTATTTTATTAGTTTAGATCATTTTAGATATTTAAAAGTATTAATTATTATTTTCTGATTATTTTTAAAACTATTTTTTAGTGAAATCGGGCGGCGCAGTACCGTTTTTATAGATTTAAATTAAAAAAAAGATAATTATATAATTTAAAAAATTATAAGTGAATAATATTTCGTTTATTTTATTAGTTTAGATCATTTTAGATATTTAAAAGTATTAATTATTATTTTCTGATTATTTTTAAAACTATTTTTTAGTGAAATCGGGCGGCGCAGTACCGTTTTTATAGATTTAAATTAAAAAAAAGATAATTATATAATTTAAAAAATTATAAGTGAATAATATTTCGTTTATTTTATTAGTTTAGATCATTTTAGATATTTAAAAGTATTAATTATTATTTTCTGATTATTTTTAAAACTATTTTTTAGTGAAATCGGGCGGCGCAGTACCGTTTTTATAGATTTAAATTAAAAAAAAGATAATTATATAATTTAAAAAATTATAAGTGAATAATATTTCGTTTATTTTATTAGTTTAGATCATTTTAGATATTTAAAAGTATTAATTATTATTTTCTGATTATTTTTAAAACTATTTTTTAGTGAAATCGGGCGGCGCAGTACCGTTTTTATAGATTTAAATTAAAAAAAAGATAATTATATAATTTAAAAAATTATAAGTGAATAATATTTCGTTTATTTTATTAGTTTAGATCATTTTAGATATTTAAAAGTATTAATTATTATTTTCTGATTATTTTTAAAACTATTTTTTAGTGAAATCGGGCGGCGCAGTACCGTTTTTATAGATTTAAATTAAAAAAAAGATAATTATATAATTTAAAAAATTATAAGTGAATAATATTTCGTTTATTTTATTAGTTTAGATCATTTTAGATATTTAAAAGTATTAATTATTATTTTCTGATTATTTTTAAAACTATTTTTTAGTGAAATCGGGCGGCGCAGTACCGTTTTTATAGATTTAAATTAAAAAAAAGATAATTATATAATTTAAAAAATTATAAGTGAATAATATTTCGTTTATTTTATTAGTTTAGATCATTTTAGATATTTAAAAGTATTAATTATTATTTTCTGATTATTTTTAAAACTATTTTTTAGTGAAATCGGGCGGCGCAGTACCGTTTTTATAGATTTAAATTAAAAAAAAGATAATTATATAATTTAAAAAATTATAAGTGAATAATATTTCGTTTATTTTATTAGTTTAGATCATTTTAGATATTTAAAAGTATTAATTATTATTTTCTGATTATTTTTAAAACTATTTTTTAGTGAAATCGGGCGGCGCAGTACCGTTTTTATAGATTTAAATTAAAAAAAAGATAATTATATAATTTAAAAAATTATAAGTGAATAATATTTCGTTTATTTTATTAGTTTAGATCATTTTAGATATTTAAAAGTATTAATTATTATTTTCTGATTATTTTTAAAACTATTTTTTAGTGAAATCGGGCGGCGCAGTACCGTTTTTATAGATTTAAATTAAAAAAAAGATAATTATATAATTTAAAAAATTATAAGTGAATAATATTTCGTTTATTTTATTAGTTTAGATCATTTTAGATATTTAAAAGTATTAATTATTATTTTCTGATTATTTTTAAAACTATTTTTTAGTGAAATCGGGCGGCGCAGTACCGTTTTTATAGATTTAAATTAAAAAAAAGATAATTATATAATTTAAAAAATTATAAGTGAATAATATTTCGTTTATTTTATTAGTTTAAATAATTTTTAGATATTTAAGAGTATTAATTATTACTTTTTGATTATTTTTAGAACTATTTTTAGTGAAATCGGGTGGCGCAGTACCGTTAGACAAAAAAAAGAATAATATTTTAATAAAATAATTAATAAATAAAAATAAAAAACTATAAAATTGTATTTCTATTTGACAAAATTAATTATTAATTAAATAAATATATAAATAATATAAATTATTTAATTAAATAACAAATATCAATAAATAATAAAATTTTAAGTTAAATATATATTTTAAAAAAAATAAATTGAACGAATAATCTGCGGATTGAACAAATAATCTGCGGATTGAACAGATAATCCTCGGATTGGACGGATTAAACGGATTATCCACGGATTGAATAGATGATCCGCGGATTGAACGGATTATCCGTGGATTAAACGGATAATCCGCGGATTGATTAAATTGACTCCATAACGGATTACGGATTAAATTTTTGATGGTGATACGGATGACGGATTACACGGATTAATCCGGATCGTACCACTATCTAGCATGTCTGCTATCTGTGGTACTGGGTATGCGTCAGGTTTCGTGACCGCATTCAGCTTTCTGTAATCTACGCAGAGCCTGAATTTCCCATTCTTCTTATTCACTACCACAATGGGTGCGGACCAAGGACTAAACGACTTTCGAATTAGTCCGTTCTTTAGCATATTTGCTATTTCCTCCTTCAAAAATTCCAAGTATCGGGGCGAGGTTCTATAGGGGTTTAATTTTATTGGCTTCGCTTCGCTGGTGTCTATTGTATGGTGATAAAGGTTTGTCTTCCCTAATTCTGAAAGATCCTTGGCTACCAGATTTGGAAATCCTTTGATAATTTCGTGAAATTGCGGCTTATATTGGTTTTTTTCGAGTTTCTCCACTCCACCTCGTACCAAATTACAACGAATGTCTTGTATTTCCTTTCGTGATATAATGGAAATAATTTTCTCATCTTGCTGATGTTCTTCACAGACTTCGCATATATCCTGACTTGTTTCTAAATATATGCCACACCAGCAATAGGAATTAGGTCCTGCTGTTTTGCATTGCTCTTGAGCACCTTTCTTTCTTCTGACTGGATCAAAACAATAAGATAACTGATTATATAATTCCCATGTGACAAGCTTCGAATCCTTGCGCATTCCTTCGGGAGTAAATTTGTATTTCATATAGGATTCTTGATACGGGAGTTCATAGGTTAATCCTGTGAAGTTTACTTCTTCTTCGTCAGTATCCGAATCATCACTACTTTCTACATATTCTTCTTCACTATCATCCTCTTCTTTATCATCGTCCAAGACAGTGGCTCTAGTATTTCTGCACGAGATTTGAGCTGTTCGCTTTTCATCTTTTAAAATTAATTTGCATTCTTGGTAATCTATTATAGCGCGTGCTTTCCTCAACCAATCTGTTCCCAAAATTAATGCGTAACCTGCTGCATCAATGACTTCCATGTCAACGGCTACCACAATTTCTTCCAACTTTATTGGTACTTGTGTTACGACTCCCAAACTAGGACGTCTTTCTCCATGTATACCAGTTATTTTTCTTCCAGATGGTTTCTCAATTCTTCGACCTATGGATTCCATGAAATTCTTCGAAATGATACTAATAGATGAACCACTATCAAGTATTACTTCGACTTTCCATCCAGCTACTTGGGCTTTACAAGTCATGGGAGTGTCAATGCCTTTCGTGTCTCACTTCTATAATGAGGCATAGCCATTAGTTGTCCCAANCACTCCACCTCGTACCAAATTACAACGAATGTCTTGTATTTCCTTTCGTGATATAATGGAAATAATTTTCTCATCTTGCTGATGTTCTTCACAGACTTCGCATATATCCTGACTTGTTTCTAAATATATGCCACACCAGCAATAGGAATTAGGTCCTGCTGTTTTGCATTGCTCTTGAGCACCTTTCTTTCTTCTGACTGGATCAAAACAATAAGATAACTGATTATATAATTCCCATGTGACAAGCTTCGAATCCTTGCGCATTCCTTCGGGAGTAAATTTGTATTTCATATAGGATTCTTGATACGGGAGTTCATAGGTTAATCCTGTGAAGTTTACTTCTTCTTCGTCAGTATCCGAATCATCACTACTTTCTACATATTCTTCTTCACTATCATCCTCTTCTTTATCATCGTCCAAGACAGTGGCTCTAGTATTTCTGCACGAGATTTGAGCTGTTCGCTTTTCATCTTTTAAAATTAATTTGCATTCTTGGTAATCTATTATAGCGCGTGCTTTCCTCAACCAATCTGTTCCCAAAATTAATGCGTAACCTGCTGCATCAATGACTTCCATGTCAACGGCTACCACAATTTCTTCCAACTTTATTGGTACTTGTGTTACGACTCCCAAACTAGGACGTCTTTCTCCATGTATACCAGTTATTTTTCTTCCAGATGGTTTCTCAATTCTTCGACCTATGGATTCCATGAAATTCTTCGAAATGATACTAATAGATGAACCACTATCAAGTATTACTTCGACTTTCCATCCAGCTACTTGGGCTTTACAAGTCATGGGAGTGTCAATGCCTTTCGTGTCTCACTTCTATAATGAGGCATAGCCATTAGTTGTCCCAAAGTGATATTGGCTCTTGTCGCAAGTAAATCTGAGACGATGGAATATGGCGGAGCATTTTGTGTCATAAGTGGTTGTTGGACAGGGGGTATCTTCTTTCTTTTCTTTTGTCTAGGATCTTCGGATACTTCCTTTTTCTTTTCTGCTGAGCGCAATCTTTTTGCGATAGGTTGTGAAGCATCTTGTTTACTTGTGGACCCAATACTTTCTCCTATTACTCTATCATTATCTCCAGTCTTAAATGAGAGATTTATATTATTCGCACTCTCACCCTCCTGGGGTGCGCCTATTAGTTTAAATGCTGTATTCTTTCCCAGACAGTAGAGATAGGTTGTTGGATTTCTTCTTCTTGAGTTATAAACGTATTACTATTTACGTCTCCTTGCGAAACTTGTTGTATGGTTTGGTTCGCTGTTGTATTAGTCGAAGGAGGCACAGTATTGGTAGGTCGTGGGGCAGCGGAAGCAGCCGGATTTATTTGGTTTCTTTGGTTTCCTTGTACCATGGAGCAGTTCCATGCCATATGTCCAGTCTGTCCACAATGGTAGCAGTTTGGCGGATTATTATAACTCCTGAAACTCTGTCCTCTATTGCCATTATAATTGTTATAACTTTGTCCCCTATTATTATTGTTATAGTTTGGTCTGTTATTATTAAAAGCATTAGATGTTCTTTCTCCTTTTTCAATGATCTTCTGCAATGTTTCGGCAATAGGCGTAAAGGCTTCCTGTACTATTCGTTCTATTACATCTTCGCTTTCATTATTCTTATTTCGAGAGGGTACGGATCCTTGCATGCCCATAGAAGTGGTAGTGGTATATCCTGTTATAGCTTCAGGATAAGTTTGAGCATTTTCTTCAAATTGTTTGGCTGTTCTAATCACTTTTTCCAATGTTGGTTTCTCTTGGAACATAATAAATGGTCGGGCTTGGTAGGCAATATCTTTTCGTAATCCTTTCAAAAACTGCCAAACTTTTTTGTCTTCGCTCCATCTATTATTACCATCTATTCACTTAATTAATTTCTTAATATCATTCGAATATTGTTCTACAGTTTCGCCTAATTTCTGTACTTTCATTTGTAACTCAAATCTCCATTGATTTATTAACGCAGTTGTTCGAAAGGTGGCCAAGAAAGACGTCTCAAAGGAGGTTTGATTTGTATTATTTCAATGATTGATGGGATTCTGTCCCTTTTGCGCTTCATTGAACCATTGTCCTGCTGTATTCTGTAGATATCCGCTGACTACTTGGAGTTTGTATTCATCAGTATATTGGTTTATTCTTGCCGATCGATTGAATTCTTCTAACCATTCCATAGGATCTTGATTTCCTCCGAAAAATGACGGCATTCTTGCATCGTTCCTTATGCGAAATGCATTCTGGAGTCCCAATATTAAGGCATTCGCCTCGTTTTTGCCAGTATTCATACTTGGTTTGGTAATTTTCCTTCGTTTCGACAGTTTGACGTATTATTTCGTAAGATTTTGTAAAAGTATTTTTGATGATCCTTCGGAGATTTTATCTGGTTACACGAATTTTCGCTTGACAATCTTCGTTGTAAATCCTTTGATCTGGAAGAATTTTGTTATGCTAACGACTATTTTGATGATCGCCTTTTGACAAATCGCGAAACAAAACGTAAGATGGTTTTGTAAAAAGGTGATTATAATAATATTAAATTGTATATTTTCGAATTACTTTGTAATGTTAAAAATTTCTTTGACTATCCTTTCCCAAAAATAGAAATATAATGAGTATTTTACTAAATTAATTAAAGAATATAAAATTTGTGAAACGGATGTGCCAATATTATCGGTTACTGCATTGGATACTTTATGCCACCTCACAGGAGACACCAAATTCTGTCAGTAGAGTGCAGAGTATTTCGAACAATTTCTCAAATCAGTCTCACAGTTTGCATCACACAAACAAATAATAATACGCTTTATCTGCCAGTAGGTCAAGCAATCAATCGATCTAAACTTGCCTATCTCGAAACAGATAATAAATATATAATAAATAATAATAATAATCAAATAATAATCAATTAATCATGAAGGCACAGTGAGTAAGGTGGAGTAAAAGTAGTAACGCAGTATCAAACAATATTTAATAATATTTCGCAATATTACGACACAAAGTATAAGTTTATTAAAATATAAAATATAAAGTTTTAAAAGCAAAGTATCATTTAACAACAGAAATATTACAGCGTGACGTATCTTTCCTGTTCCTGAATGAAGTTTACTTTTCTATTTAATATTTAATAAAGAGTTTCGAATTATTCTGAATTATTTCTAATTAATAATTAATTGTTTATTTATTTACTAACTAAACTGACTTATCACTAACTATTGAAACTTACTTCCGACAACAGTCGTATTTATACTTTCTCTTTTATTTACACTTCATCCTTGTACCTCATACTTCATCCTTTGTGCGTCATCCTTCATCCTCGCACGATATCCTTTATCCTCGTACAAGGATGACAATCACCTGAAAGTTCATCTAGTGTCACAAAATGTTATCCCCCGTGACATTTCACCTGATTACCAATTTACTTCGCCACAATATATAATTTTTATGTAAGAATAAATACATATTTATAGTCAAGTTTACTAAATACA
Source organism: Diversispora epigaea (assembly GCA_003547095.1). Lineage (NCBI taxonomy): Eukaryota > Fungi > Glomeromycota > Glomeromycetes > Diversisporales > Diversisporaceae > Diversispora > Diversispora epigaea. The sequence continues at coordinate 92,308 of PQFF01000331.1, read as the reverse complement.
TAAAAATATAGCAAGTACTAAGCTAGAATATTAGATAAAATAATTATAAGAAAATATTTAAAAAACAGGTGCTTTAAATTCAGACAACAAAATTGTTTGACCAACTAAATAAATAAAGATAATAATAAATTGGAAAAAAAATATAAAATATAATTTGAGAATACAATGATATGATACTTACCTACTTAAAGCAGAATTCAATTGATCAAGTTCATTTTCAAAATTTCATCATTCTTCGGTTTTGGAAGACTTGAATAATTAAGTTTACTGGTATAATTACTTCTGAATGTGTTTTATAATTTATTGGAGTTACCGATTTTGTCTTACTAATCCTAATCAGATTCAAAAATCCACCTTCTTATTTATTCTAGAAAATTCTTTTGCTTGTTAAATTTTAATTGATTTTATTTTTGTTTTTATAATTGCTTTTATCATAGCCACTATATAGTAACCCTCTAATTCATCCTCCGATTCTTTAAAAGTGTGTTGACAAGTAATTTGAGCATCTCAACATCTCATGATTAATCTAGTAATTAATTTTTGAATACAAAATGGAATTTTTGATCACAATCCATTATATATTTTTCTAGCTAGATCTCTATCATGTGGAATATCATAGTCACCAGTAATCAACTCATAAGCTATAATACTAAATGAATAAACATTGGACACTGTTGTAAATTCAAAAAAGTATATATAAGTTTTATACATAGTGAAGATATAATAAATTTCATTTATGCATCAATTATAAAATTTAAAAAAGGAAAGTTAATGGTTTTTCAGTTTCCTTTACATTGTTTATTTAAACTGCATAAACAAACAATAAATAATTCAAATATTTAGATTTTTTGAAATATCAAGACAATAGTGCTTTATTTTATGATTACATACTGGTTTGCTTTAATTTAAAGCTATATTCTACAATCCTAGTGATCAAATATAATAATAAAAATATAAAATATAATAAAAAAATAAATCAATAAATAATTTAAGAAAAAATACAAAGTTGTACAATGACATCAAGACTAAAAAAATAATAAATAAATTCCCAGCAAATTAAAGATTAATTTTTCTGAATTTCATTTTCTTCAACTATGAAAAATTTAAAGATTGTTAATTCCATTTAGATAAATGTACTTAACAAATGGTTCAAGAAATTTAATAAATAGAATACTTACTTATACTATTGGGAACTACAAAATCCCATTGTTTTGTGTCTAAAACAATAATTAATGTAAATGTATTGTATAAAAATGATTATTTATTGCTAAAAAATATAGGTAATTACCATGTGTTTCAAATTTTTTTGATTTCAGAAAAGGCAAATGTCTACTTGTATATATTGCTCCAGGATGCATTTCATTTGGATCATATTGAATAAAATTCTTGTTTGATCTATTTGTTGCTTCAAATTGTTTTTCTATTTGTTCATCACCATTGTCCTTAAAAATAATTTCTGAAAGTTGAGATATCAATTCTTCAGCAGTTGGACGATTGAGTGGTTCAAAATTCCAGCATTTTTCTATTATTTCTTTGAAAATTTGAGGAATTTCACACTTAATTTCAGGTTTATATCCTTCACAAATTTTCATTGCAAGATTTAAATCATGTGGAGTATTATAATATGGTGGATAACTAGTTAAAACTTCTAGCATAACCATACCAACAGAATATATGTCAGATGCTTGAGTATATTCTCCTCTACTCAATGTTTCAGGTGACATGTATGGAATTACACCATAAATTTTTTCTGGATCATTTTCTGTAATGGGTTTGCACAATCCAAAATCAGTGATATAACAGTTTAGTATACTTTGATTGACTATATTACCAGGATGAAAATCTTTATGCATTAAGCCTATTTCATGGATATTTGTAAGTCCTACTACAATTTCAAATAAAATAAAAGATTTGTTCATCCAAGTTAATTTTTTAAACTTGTTATTCAACACTTTTCGAAGACTACCATATTTGGCATAATTCATAACCATCATATATCCATTTTCTGTTGGATTTTGTGATTTCATATATTGCAATTGAATTTTTACCTCGAAATTTAAGTTGATTTTTAATCTAAAATATTTATTAGCATAAAATAAAATTGTTATATATTTAAAATAATGAAATTAAATAACATGGAATATTTACCTCTTGCAAAAAACCATTCTTATTTGTAGAATTACTGTGACATTTCAAACAAACACTTTGTTCACCTTTTCTATACCAAACATCTAGTTCATCAAATCCACATCCTTTTTCGTTTATATCAGTGGATTTAATAGTGGATTTAACAGTGGATTTAATAAATCCATCAAGCCAATCTGCTTCATATACTGTGCCAAAACCCCCTTCAGCAAGGTATCTTACATTTCCAAGTCTTTCAAATGGAATCCATTCAATAATTTCTCGATATTTATTTGCATTAAGTTGTATTTGTTGAATAAATTTATCAATTTCTTGATCTCCACTTGTCCATTTATCAAATTCATTTTGAAATTGTTTGACATTACATGAATGGCACCACTTTTCTCCAGTATTATCTTGATGACATTTACTGCATTTTCCAAGATTACTAGAAATATTATTGATAATTGATAATTATTGATTAGAGAATTGTTATATAATATTAAAACATTGATTTCAATAATTATAAAATTAAATACTCATTAACTGTAATATAATTTATATTGATTAGTTTATTGATTAGTGAATTATTATATAAAATTAAAATATTGATTCAATAATTATAAAATTAAGTACTCACCTGCTGTAATATAATTTATATTGATTAGTTTATTATTGATTAGAGAATTGTTATATAATATTAAAACATTGATTTCAATAATTATAAAATTAAATACTCATTAACTGTAATATAATTTATATTGATTAGTTTATTATTGATTAGAGAATTGTTATATAATATTAAAACATTGATTTCAATAATTATAAAATTAAATACTCACTCGCTGTAATATAATTTATATTGATTAGTTTCTTATTAATTAGAGAATTGTTATATAATATTAAAACATTGATTTCAATAATTATAAAATTAAATACTCACTCGCTGTAATATAATTTATATTGATTAGTTCATTATTGATTAGAGAATTGTTATATAATATTAAAACATTGATTTCAATAATTCTAAAATTAAATACTCACTAACTGTAATATAATTTATAGTTCATTATTGATTAGCAAATTGAATTGTTATATAATATTAAAACATTGATTTCAATAATTCTAAAATTAAATACTTACCGACTGTAATATAATTTATATTGATTAGTTTATTATTGATTAGAGAATTGTTATATAATATTAAAACATTGATTTCAATAATTATAAAATTCAATACTCACAGACTGTAATATAATTTATATTGATTAGTTTATTATTGATTAGAGAATTGTTATATGATATTAAAACATTGATTTCAATAATTATAAAATTAAATACTCACAGACTGTTATATAATTTATATTGATTAGTTTATTATTGATTAGAGAATTGTTATAT
>PQFF01000331.1:36957-75777 GCA_003547095.1 Diversispora epigaea | reverse complement strand
TTTTTTTTTTTTTTTTTTTAAAGTGACCGGCACGGTCTCGCTTTATTTCAATTGATAGTAAAGAAAATACATGGTGAAGAAATAAAACTACCTATAACTAAGTTAACCGGTTAACCTACCGCCGTTGTTAATGATTTTACTCATTTACAATTTTAGTAAGTTTTCACCGCCACGGCCTCACTAAAGTCTAAGTTTAAAAATAAAGACGAAAATATATATGAAAAAGAAGAATTTGATACATTCAAGTAGTTATCTATTGCTTTTTTTATTATTAGATCTTTTTTCTTTTCTATTATTTTTTTAGTTTTTTCGTAATTTTCTCCTTCGCTTCTTGAGTACTGCGCTTTGGTTGTTCGCTTCATTTCGTTGGTTATACCTACGTTCGTTTCCCAATTATTAATGCTTATGCATCTTTCTATCCATTCTTTATAAAGAATTTTTGTAAATTCGTGTGTTATTTCTATTATTATGTTTTTAATATTGTTATTTTTTTCGATTTTTATATATTTTTTAAGAATTTTTTTAAGGGATTTTGGAATCAAGTTTATTATTATATCTGTGAATGAGAATTCAGTTGTTTGGTTGGCTTCTGTGTTGTTTATTCGATTAAAATCTATTCTGTAATCTTGGTGGTTTTTGAATTCTTTATCCATTATTTCTTTCGATTTTTTATCGTTATATATTTTTTTTTAATTTTCGTTCTATTATTTTGAAATATTCATTTTTTAAGTTTATTATTCCATTGTTGCACGTGAGTGCATGTATTGGTATCTCGTATATGCTATTGCATATTATGCATGATGTACTCGGATACAGCGTTGGGTATCTTTCATGCATTATTTTGAGGGTTGGTAATTCTTCAATGTATAATTTGACTTTAAATGTTCTGTATTTTTGGTCTTCTTCTGATGTTAATGGGTCGTTCATTTTGGTATATGTTAAGGTTTCTTGTGTTAATAGCCAATTTGTCAATTGGATTATTTGTTTGGATAAGGCTCTCATTGATCTAAACTTGGTCTTCCAATTTATGAGATGATTGATTTCGTTTACTTCTTTTATGTAGTCCTGTATTGGTATATCTAGTATTTTGTTATTTGTTTCATTAATATAGTTTATTTCATTTAGAAACTGTGGATAAAAAAAAAAAACTCTTTCCGTCTATCAAATTTTAAAAAAATACACAGTAAAAAATTTTTTTCGGAATTTTTTTTATTTTATTATCTTTATTAATAAAACAGGCTCTAATATGAGTGCAAGTGATAATAGACTGAGGAGGACGATCTCTAAATCTTCCTCTGCTGAAAAAGCAACACCACGAACCAATAGGTTCAGATTTAACCCCGTTGATAACAAACAAAATAAAAAAAATAATAATGAAGCGAATGCTACATTGAAGAATACAACAATAACTGATGAAAGTTTTACAGAAGGTTCTAGTTCTATTGGCAACAATTCCCAACCGGAAGTCATCATTCTTAACGAAGAAAGTTCGTTCTACTTACGAGTCCAATAATATGTTTATGGAGGAAGAAAACAACAACGGAAACGAATTTGGAGAGTCTCAGGAATGGCAGCAAGTATCTAACAGAAAAAGCAAACAAAAAGTGGTTGAAATCAATGTTACAAAACTAAATAAAGAAGTAGCAGATGAAGATGATAGGGTTTCTATTACCTCGTTCGAAGATATTAACGAAAATCAACATAACTGGCGTGAAACTTTCGGTGTTAAGAAGTTCAAATTATGGACATATGCCTCGCGTATTCCAGGTAGATTAATCGGTGAAAAAATCGAAACAGTTAAAAAATTAGTTAGAGAAAAAATGGAATTAACAACGGTTACCTCTGAAGTTTTTAACAAACAGCGTATGGTTTCTGTTTTTTTGACAATGAAAAAAATTTGAATAAAGCCAAAACAGTTCATGTAGGCGCGCATGCAGACAAGCCTCATTACATGCATAGGGCAGTTGTCTTCAAAAGGAATCCCCATAGAGAGATTATGTATGGTGTTAAGTTGTGGGACATTCCCATTGATATGAAATACAAAGAATTATTTTTTGAAATTTCCTCAGTTTTTGGGGAGATTGAGGGAATGAATCTTAGGCCAAATGAGATGTGGCAAACGGCTATCATTATATTTAAAGAAAAAAATATTGCTGAAAAAATTCTGGAAAACTGGAGCATTATAATTGGTGATGACTCATTTAGGATAACACAAATCAATTGTCCAGCTGCTGATCTTAAGTCACGTGGTGAATTTATTGCAAAAGTAGTTGGTCTTCCAATTGGTATCACAGCAAGAGAGCTCATGCCAACAATTGAAAAAGTTGGTGCAAGAACTTGCTACTTTCCGCGTACAAGACGAACATATAGACGTAAAGGAAAGGCAATAATTTCATTTACTTCTGTTGAAGCTAGAGACGCCGCTCTTAATGCATCATGGAGTGATAATAATTCAACAATGACTATTAAAATTGTTGAGTCCGCTACAAAAACATGTAACAGATGTTATTCAACCGAGCACCTTATTGCTAGTTGCCCATTAACAGAAAGAGATGCTAAATTTAAGGAAAAAAAAGTAAATAACCTAGAAAAGTTTGATCCAATATATAAGAGACATAATCCAAAATATTTTGCTACCTTGAATAAACAAACCGGTAACAGTACATATGCAGACGTGACAAAAAAAAATAGTAATAATAATTATTAGTCCAATATCCTGGGAGATTCTAGTGATAGACTTTCTCGTATTGAGACACTTCTTCTAGAGGTGGCTGAAAGACTCACTGCTTTAGAAGAATTCGTATAGAATAAAGTTACAACTGAAGTGGAGCAAGACTCTTTTGATTCTGATGAAGATGTAGATATGANCACTAAAGTCTAAGTTTAAAAATAAAGACGAAAATATATATGAAAAAGAAGAATTTGATACATTCAAGTAGTTATCTATTGCTTTTTTTATTATTAGATCTTTTTTCTTTTCTATTATTTTTTTAGTTTTTTCGTAATTTTCTCCTTCGCTTCTTGAGTACTGCGCTTTGGTTGTTCGCTTCATTTCGTTGGTTATACCTACGTTCGTTTCCCAATTATTAATGCTTATGCATCTTTCTATCCATTCTTTATAAAGAATTTTTGTAAATTCGTGTGTTATTTCTATTATTATGTTTTTAATATTGTTATTTTTTTCGATTTTTATATATTTTTTAAGAATTTTTTTAAGGGATTTTGGAATCAAGTTTATTATTATATCTGTGAATGAGAATTCAGTTGTTTGGTTGGCTTCTGTGTTGTTTATTCGATTAAAATCTATTCTGTAATCTTGGTGGTTTTTGAATTCTTTATCCATTATTTCTTTCGATTTTTTATCGTTATATATTTTTTTTTAATTTTCGTTCTATTATTTTGAAATATTCATTTTTTAAGTTTATTATTCCATTGTTGCACGTGAGTGCATGTATTGGTATCTCGTATATGCTATTGCATATTATGCATGATGTACTCGGATACAGCGTTGGGTATCTTTCATGCATTATTTTGAGGGTTGGTAATTCTTCAATGTATAATTTGACTTTAAATGTTCTGTATTTTTGGTCTTCTTCTGATGTTAATGGGTCGTTCATTTTGGTATATGTTAAGGTTTCTTGTGTTAATAGCCAATTTGTCAATTGGATTATTTGTTTGGATAAGGCTCTCATTGATCTAAACTTGGTCTTCCAATTTATGAGATGATTGATTTCGTTTACTTCTTTTATGTAGTCCTGTATTGGTATATCTAGTATTTTGTTATTTGTTTCATTAATATAGTTTATTTCATTTAGAAACTGTGGATAAAAAAAAAAAACTCTTTCCGTCTATCAAATTTTAAAAAAATACACAGTAAAAAATTTTTTTCGGAATTTTTTTTATTTTATTATCTTTATTAATAAAACAGGCTCTAATATGAGTGCAAGTGATAATAGACTGAGGAGGACGATCTCTAAATCTTCCTCTGCTGAAAAAGCAACACCACGAACCAATAGGTTCAGATTTAACCCCGTTGATAACAAACAAAATAAAAAAAATAATAATGAAGCGAATGCTACATTGAAGAATACAACAATAACTGATGAAAGTTTTACAGAAGGTTCTAGTTCTATTGGCAACAATTCCCAACCGGAAGTCATCATTCTTAACGAAGAAAGTTCGTTCTACTTACGAGTCCAATAATATGTTTATGGAGGAAGAAAACAACAACGGAAACGAATTTGGAGAGTCTCAGGAATGGCAGCAAGTATCTAACAGAAAAAGCAAACAAAAAGTGGTTGAAATCAATGTTACAAAACTAAATAAAGAAGTAGCAGATGAAGATGATAGGGTTTCTATTACCTCGTTCGAAGATATTAACGAAAATCAACATAACTGGCGTGAAACTTTCGGTGTTAAGAAGTTCAAATTATGGACATATGCCTCGCGTATTCCAGGTAGATTAATCGGTGAAAAAATCGAAACAGTTAAAAAATTAGTTAGAGAAAAAATGGAATTAACAACGGTTACCTCTGAAGTTTTTAACAAACAGCGTATGGTTTCTGTTTTTTTGACAATGAAAAAAATTTGAATAAAGCCAAAACAGTTCATGNTTCTTCTGATGTTAATGGGTCGTTCATTTTGGTATATGTTAAGGTTTCTTGTGTTAATAGCCAATTTGTCAATTGGATTATTTGTTTGGATAAGGCTCTCATTGATCTAAACTTGGTCTTCCAATTTATGAGATGATTGATTTCGTTTACTTCTTTTATGTAGTCCTGTATTGGTATATCTAGTATTTTGTTATTTGTTTCATTAATATAGTTTATTTCATTTAGAAACTGTGGATAAAAAAAAAAAACTCTTTCCGTCTATCAAATTTTAAAAAAATACACAGTAAAAAATTTTTTTCGGAATTTTTTTTATTTTATTATCTTTATTAATAAAACAGGCTCTAATATGAGTGCAAGTGATAATAGACTGAGGAGGACGATCTCTAAATCTTCCTCTGCTGAAAAAGCAACACCACGAACCAATAGGTTCAGATTTAACCCCGTTGATAACAAACAAAATAAAAAAAATAATAATGAAGCGAATGCTACATTGAAGAATACAACAATAACTGATGAAAGTTTTACAGAAGGTTCTAGTTCTATTGGCAACAATTCCCAACCGGAAGTCATCATTCTTAACGAAGAAAGTTCGTTCTACTTACGAGTCCAATAATATGTTTATGGAGGAAGAAAACAACAACGGAAACGAATTTGGAGAGTCTCAGGAATGGCAGCAAGTATCTAACAGAAAAAGCAAACAAAAAGTGGTTGAAATCAATGTTACAAAACTAAATAAAGAAGTAGCAGATGAAGATGATAGGGTTTCTATTACCTCGTTCGAAGATATTAACGAAAATCAACATAACTGGCGTGAAACTTTCGGTGTTAAGAAGTTCAAATTATGGACATATGCCTCGCGTATTCCAGGTAGATTAATCGGTGAAAAAATCGAAACAGTTAAAAAATTAGTTAGAGAAAAAATGGAATTAACAACGGTTACCTCTGAAGTTTTTAACAAACAGCGTATGGTTTCTGTTTTTTTGACAATGAAAAAAATTTGAATAAAGCCAAAACAGTTCATGTAGGCGCGCATGCAGACAAGCCTCATTACATGCATAGGGCAGTTGTCTTCAAAAGGAATCCCCATAGAGAGATTATGTATGGTGTTAAGTTGTGGGACATTCCCATTGATATGAAATACAAAGAATTATTTTTTGAAATTTCCTCAGTTTTTGGGGAGATTGAGGGAATGAATCTTAGGCCAAATGAGATGTGGCAAACGGCTATCATTATATTTAAAGAAAAAAATATTGCTGAAAAAATTCTGGAAAACTGGAGCATTATAATTGGTGATGACTCATTTAGGATAACACAAATCAATTGTCCAGCTGCTGATCTTAAGTCACGTGGTGAATTTATTGCAAAAGTAGTTGGTCTTCCAATTGGTATCACAGCAAGAGAGCTCATGCCAACAATTGAAAAAGTTGGTGCAAGAACTTGCTACTTTCCGCGTACAAGACGAACATATAGACGTAAAGGAAAGGCAATAATTTCATTTACTTCTGTTGAAGCTAGAGACGCCGCTCTTAATGCATCATGGAGTGATAATAATTCAACAATGACTATTAAAATTGTTGAGTCCGCTACAAAAACATGTAACAGATGTTATTCAACCGAGCACCTTATTGCTAGTTGCCCATTAACAGAAAGAGATGCTAAATTTAAGGAAAAAAAAGTAAATAACCTAGAAAAGTTTGATCCAATATATAAGAGACATAATCCAAAATATTTTGCTACCTTGAATAAACAAACCGGTAACAGTACATATGCAGACGTGACAAAAAAAAATAGTAATAATAATTATTAGTCCAATATCCTGGGAGATTCTAGTGATAGACTTTCTCGTATTGAGACACTTCTTCTAGAGGTGGCTGAAAGACTCACTGCTTTAGAAGAATTCGTATAGAATAAAGTTACAACTGAAGTGGAGCAAGACTCTTTTGATTCTGATGAAGATGTAGATATGAATGACGATACCGTTGAGCCGGAAGTTTCTTCCCCCTCAAGTAGTAAAGATGTAGCAGCTACAGATGATAATATATCTATAGTGCTTAATAAGTTAATAAGTCGTTTAGATAATATTGAACAACAAGTTAAAGTGCCGGTAGTAACTCGTAACTCTAATAATGAAGGAAATCGAGGCTCGCCTCAATAGTGTCTTTTCCCTTTTTTTTTTTTTTTTAATTATGACAGATCATTCAAATAGTAATAATAATAATAGTGCGTCTTTTTCTAATAATAAGGGAAAAAGTAAGGATACAATGGACAATTCGTCGTATGTACGTTTTTCTTCAAATAATAATAATAATGATGAGTTCGTTTCTAATAATAGTAGTAATAATAGTTCCTTAATAAGTAGTCAATATATTAATATAGGTACACATAATGTTAGAGGTTTCAACGACCCTATTAAGCGTGACCTTTTCTTTAATTATATAAAGAATAGACATATGGATATAGTAGGCTTAGCAAAAACTAATTGTGAAGGAAAAAAGGCCGTTGGTNATGAATGACGATACCGTTGAGCCGGAAGTTTCTTCCCCCTCAAGTAGTAAAGATGTAGCAGCTACAGATGATAATATATCTATAGTGCTTAATAAGTTAATAAGTCGTTTAGATAATATTGAACAACAAGTTAAAGTGCCGGTAGTAACTCGTAACTCTAATAATGAAGGAAATCGAGGCTCGCCTCAATAGTGTCTTTTCCCTTTTTTTTTTTTTTTTAATTATGACAGATCATTCAAATAGTAATAATAATAATAGTGCGTCTTTTTCTAATAATAAGGGAAAAAGTAAGGATACAATGGACAATTCGTCGTATGTACGTTTTTCTTCAAATAATAATAATAATGATGAGTTCGTTTCTAATAATAGTAGTAATAATAGTTCCTTAATAAGTAGTCAATATATTAATATAGGTACACATAATGTTAGAGGTTTCAACGACCCTATTAAGCGTGACCTTTTCTTTAATTATATAAAGAATAGACATATGGATATAGTAGGCTTAGCAAAAACTAATTGTGAAGGAAAAAAGGCCGTTGGTTCGGCGAGAAGAAAGATAAATTTAGAATTCATTGGTCTTCTGATGGAAAGGGTTCAGGTGTTGCATTAATTGTAACAAAAGCATTTAATAAATATGTATGTAGTGTTCGTTCATATCGGGGAAGGGCTATCTGTCTTAATCTAGTGTTACCCAGAAAGACTACTATTTGTATAATACAGATATATTTATCAAGTAAAAAGAGTGAGCAAGTTGATACATTCCAATGGATCAAAAATTGCCTAACCGAAGCACAACGGAAAAATTATAAGATAATTGTAATGGGTGATTTTAATGCTGTTCCGTCACCACGCCAAGACAGAAATAATAATAGTAATTCGAATATTCCAGAAAGTAAAATCTTTCCTCTCCTAACTGGCTGTGATTTGATAGACTGTTACAGGCTAATATACCCCGAAAAAGCAGGGTTTACGTGGCAAAGAGATAACTCATGGGAAAAAAGTCGTATTGATGCTATGTGGGTTTCGCATAAATGGGAGGGACAAAGTTGAAGATTTTTTTCTTGACGATTTAAGCTTAATTACGAATAGTGATCATAAATTTTTAAGTATAAAAGTTAAAAAAAATTGGCAAATTAAAGTAGATGGTCAAGCTTTTGTCCCGGCTGGTCCTAAATATAATATGAAGCTTATGAATGATAAAAGGTGGTTTAAATTTTCCTCCATAGTAGAAAAATGGTTAAAAATTCGTTAATTTCGAATAGACAAGAATCACACGTAACAAATTTTAATACACTTAACAAAACATAGTCGATACTCAAAAATATTATGACTGAAGCGGCTAATCAGTCAATTCCTAAGATGAAGCAAAAGAAAAAACGGCTCCTCATTAAAGCAAATGTGGCAACAAATTTTAAGATTGCTAAATCTATTAACAAAATTTATAAATTTATAAAAACGGAACGAGCTATTTCACTCAAATCTCTTAAAAATAATGATTTAATTGGTAGGGAAGAGTGAAAATTAAGTTTTTTAAATTATAGTATTAAAAAAATCTTTGATGAAAATACGAGTAGAGAAGAGTTATTAGAAGCTTTAAGGTTAGAAAGTATCACACATCAAAATATTGCGCGCGCTGAAAAGAAACGTGATTCGCTTCAACGTATACAAAAAGCAATTGAACGCCGCTGGGAAGACTTAAAAGATAATCCTAAGCGAATAATTAATAGTGTTCTGGACCATCCAAGAAAATCTATTATAATGAATCGTCTTATTGAAGAGTCAGTCGATGGAAATACACGTATTGTTACTGAGGGAGAAGCTATAAAAACTATTGTCAAAGATCACTTTCACAATTGGACAAGAAAGAGAGACACAAATAGAGCCTTATTGACAAAATGGACAAAGTATTATGCACCAATACCAAGTGTAGATCAAGCATGGTATCATGAGCTCGGTAGGGAGGTAGACATAAAGGAATTAAGTGAGATTATCTCCGCCTTACCAAATAAAAAAGCGCCAGGTCAATCTAATTTACAGTATGAATGGTTTAAACATCTTCCGACAGTTGGGATTGAAATGTTGTGTAAAATAATAAATGATGTGATCTCTTTAAACGATATACCAACAGAATGGAAAAGGGGCTTTATTTATCCTATTCCTAAGACTACTGATTGGGGAAATAATTTAGGTATAACTAGGCCCATTACGTTGTTAGAAGCAGGTAGGAAAATTTTTATGAAGTTAATGAATAATAGACTATCACACATATTTAGTGCAAAGGAGATTCTCTCAAAACATAATTATGCAGGCTTACCTGGGGACGACACACAAAGTCCAATATATCTAATAAATAATATTATGGAGAATGCAAGAGCCAACAAAAAGGAGCTTTGGCTAATGTTTCAAGATATGAGTAAAGCTTTTGATTCGGTTAACTCTGACTGTTTGATTTTAGCTTTGCGACGGATCAAGATACCAGATTGGTTTATATATTTGATGAAAAATTTATTAAATAATAGGGAAAATATTGTTTTAACTGTGTATGGCAACATGGATCCTTACAAAGTGGAGGACGGTCTAGATCAAGGAGATATAATTTCTCCACTTATGTGGAGAATTTTTTATGACCCGCTAATAAGTCGTATAGCTAAATCAGGTTTAGGTTACACCATGAATGAATGCTGGACTAATGACTTATATTTAAAGACGCAAGCCAATATTAATTTGGAGGTGGCGGTAGCTGCTTATGTTGACGACACGAATTGGTTCGCTCCGGATCGGTGTAGTATGGAGCAGATACTCAATATCGCGGATGAGTTTTACACTATGAACGATATAGCGATAAATAAGACCAAATCCTATCTTATTGCAATTAATACTAATAAGAATCATAGGGAGTTAGGGGTTAATATAGGTGAAGAAGTTTTACTTCCAGTAGAAAAAGATTATCCTATTCGTTCGTTAGGAGTTTATGTTACAGAAAGCGGCTCAAAAAAATTCCAACGAGAACGTATGAAGAAATTAACTGATTATATGACATTTATTCTGAGGGGAAAGCCTATTACAGACAAACAGGCAATATACATCTTTAATGCAGTAATCATACCCATGCTCGAATATAATCTCAACGACATGACATTAACTGAAAGCGAGTGTGTTAAGATCACATCACATTTTATATCTACTATCAAAAATAAAGCGCTTATTGCTAGAACAGCTCTGAATGCTTTGCTATATACAAAGGAAGTATACAACGTTGTTAATTTATGGGATCGTCAATTACAGATGCATAGCAGTAATCTTCTGTCTAGATTAAATGACAAGGGGATTTTGGAAAACTCGATGTGAATCAGGTTACAACATCTTCAAAATTCCTTCTGGTCGAGTCAAATTGTCACCGAAACTCTAGATTCCGTTAAAGTTAAAAGGAGTTATTCACTACTTAACGACATTTTAATAATTTGTAAGCAACATGAGTTAACGTTCAAGTTGTCGTCTGATATCTGTGAAAGTCTGCTAATAAAAGGGGGTAAAGTAACTATAGAGAAATTGTTACAAGAGTTTGACTGTTACAGCCAATTTAGAAGAGGTTTGCGAAAGCATCAAATTCTTTTTTTAGAGCAGTTATCATCTTTTGATGGAAAACGTTTGGTTTTCTGGCAAGAGTTAAAAGGTATTGAGAGAAAGGGCCCTAAACCTGGTTGGTTTAAGCTAGTAGAAGATAAAATTTTATCTGGTTAGTCAGATAGGTCGATTCCTACTAATTTTCGTTATCAAATGGTCAATAGATTTAATACATGTGATTGGAATATAGATAAAAAGAGTAAAGATTTAAAATGGGTGGCCATTAATAATCCTTCGGGTCTCCAACCAATCGTGGGAAAAAAGAAAAAGACATTAAATGAGTCTGAGTTCATCATAGCACATTATGTTTGTGAGGAGGTTCCGGGAGGAGTGTTTAAGTCTCCTTTAAAGAAATGTGGAGGTTGTAGTATTGGGGATATAAATTTGAGTAGAACTTATAAACATTCTGAGATTTGTTTAATACAAATTGGGGTGGCACAGTCAGTTGACGTAAATATCGTTAAAAGTCAAGTCTCGCTGAGATCATCTCCAGACAAGAGTAATAAACTTCGCTTAAGATCTGAGCGGGAGGCAATTGCGCACGGTCTTAAAAATATTCAAGATAATTTACAAAAGAAAATTAATAATAAAAGTACATCATACATATTACCTTCAGTATACATTGAGGCTAATCGTCTTAATCGGATTAAAATGGAGCCTAAATATGAAAGCTTCTGGTCGGAGCCTGAAACTCAGGGAAATTTGGATGCAATTAGGAGTTCTCTTATTGATAGTTTACGTATAAATATATATACAGATGGCTCTCTATCTGAAGAATCTAATCAACCTGGTTTAGTCGTCATGGGCTGTGGTTGAGTCGCTATCGGCAACGATGACAGAGAATTCACATTTCGGGGTAGTGTTGTTGATTTTCCGTCATCGACGCATGCGGAATTAATGGCAATACTCACTGCAGTATACGCAACCCCTAAAAGTTCAACGCTTATCATCCATACAGATAGTCAAGCGTCGATTGACTCTATTAATAATAGTTTAGATGTCAATGCAAAAATCCACAAGAAGCTCAAAAATTGGACGCTCCTTTATGCCATAAAGGAATTAATTGTGGTCCAAGATATACATTTACAGTTAGTTAAAGTTAAAGCACACTCAGGCATAGAGCATAATAAGTTAGCAGATAAGCTAGCTAAGGATGGCATCTTTCAGAGTAAATGCATTCCTAATATACCGTCACTCTCTTCGGTAAATGCAATTGGTCAATGGAGGTCAAAAATTATAGAAGTCCCTCTTAGGGGCTTCGTCAAAAAAATTGGGACATCAAGGCATACTGCACAGTGGCGTTTACTAAATAGACATCTAGATGTAATGTCTGATTACAAAAGTCAACAAGTAGCATAGAAAACTTCGTGGGAAGTAACTTCACTTTCGTATAAAAAAAAGTTGTCAACCTGTGACAAAGAAACTAGAGAAAGAGCTTTTAATATGAAGCTTTTAAACGGAGAGTTACCCACTATAGAGCACATGTTCGAATGATTTCCTCTAGTGTATAAAAATAATCTTTGTGTACGCTGTAATAAGGAGACAGAAAATCATTTGTATCTATTTACATGTGAAAAAAATTTAATCAATGTTGAAATGTGTCGAGATAAATTTATTAGCCTTCTAGTAAACCAAATTAACGTTGAAGCAACAAATTCCTCATGCAAGGACATTTTAAGTTCAATTAATAATCTACAAGAAATTAAAATCATAGATAATTCGCTTCTTAGAAATCCAGATGAGTTTTCGTTTGCGGATGTTCTGTTTGGTCTAGTTCCTTTGTCTTTGCAAAGTTTGATTCGTTCTTTAATGGAGACTACTGAAGAAACAGATTGTGTGTTACATGTTGTTATGGAAAAATTCTCTACTCATATATATAAAAATATCTGGGTCAAAAGATATAACGAGGTTAAAAGTTGGGAGATCATTAATGGTATCAAAAATAAGAAAAAAAGGAAAATTGGTCCTATCGTAGTTATAAATTCAGCTAGCGTAACCTCTACTGGTGTTGTTAATAACGATAAAATATCTAGAGACAAGAGATTCCTTAAAAACGTTTGCTTTAATATAGTTAAAAAATATTTATTTTCATTTATTCAAAATAACATTAATTGGACAGAGTTATATAAAATAGGTTGTTCGGCAGGACCTTAACATGCTGAGGGTAGCTGTTGCTATCAGGCGGTAGGTTGCAGGCATGTTTCTTTTTTAGAATTAGTCTGAGTCCCTTTTTTTACAATAGTTATTAAGATAAGTTGTGTATCTTATATCATGTAATAATAATGTAAGAGACTTTCTCTTTTCTTAATTAATAAATTTGGGGCAAGGCCTCGCTGGAACAAAAAAAAAAAAAAAANTTAAGTTCAATTAATAATCTACAAGAAATTAAAATCATAGATAATTCGCTTCTTAGAAATCCAGATGAGTTTTCGTTTGCGGATGTTCTGTTTGGTCTAGTTCCTTTGTCTTTGCAAAGTTTGATTCGTTCTTTAATGGAGACTACTGAAGAAACAGATTGTGTGTTACATGTTGTTATGGAAAAATTCTCTACTCATATATATAAAAATATCTGGGTCAAAAGATATAACGAGGTTAAAAGTTGGGAGATCATTAATGGTATCAAAAATAAGAAAAAAAGGAAAATTGGTCCTATCGTAGTTATAAATTCAGCTAGCGTAACCTCTACTGGTGTTGTTAATAACGATAAAATATCTAGAGACAAGAGATTCCTTAAAAACGTTTGCTTTAATATAGTTAAAAAATATTTATTTTCATTTATTCAAAATAACATTAATTGGACAGAGTTATATAAAATAGGTTGTTCGGCAGGACCTTAACATGCTGAGGGTAGCTGTTGCTATCAGGCGGTAGGTTGCAGGCATGTTTCTTTTTTAGAATTAGTCTGAGTCCCTTTTTTTACAATAGTTATTAAGATAAGTTGTGTATCTTATATCATGTAATAATAATGTAGGAGACTTTCTCTTTTCTTAATTAATAAATTTGGGGCAAGGCCTCGCTGGAACAAAAAAAAAAAAAAAAATTTAGAAACTGTAGGTTGATGGCTGAGTAGTTTCCCATTTTGTGTTCTGTTTTTGCTATTTGGTCTGCCAGTTCGTTTAGTGGTATGCCTGAATGGCTTTTTATTTTGTTGAATTTAATTGTTATTTTTTTTGTGTTTATTAATTCTTTTATTACTTGTAGGAGGTATCCGTTCTTGTAAATTTTTCGTTTTTTTCTTTTCCTTGGTTCAATGAAGTTTGAGATAGCTGCTATGGCTGCTTCCGAGTCTGTATTGATTTCGACTCTGTTAATTTGGTTCGGAATAACGTCTAATAATATAGCTATTGCTGCTAATTCTGCTCTTGTGGACGAGGGTGGACCTTCTATTTTTCCATTAAGTGTTAGGATTTCCTCGTCATTTTCTTGATTTAGTTTAATTACGATTCCGTACCCCATTGTTGAGACTTTTTGGAATTGACCTATTCTTTCTTCTCTTTGTTTATGTGTAATACACGATCCGTCTGTGAATGCTTCTAATGATATTATTTTTCTTTGAATTATGATATTTCTTATGTTCGATATTTCTTGGATTTGTTTAGATAAGTATTCGATTAGTTTGGGTTGGTTTGTTATTTCTGTATTTTGTTGGCTGATTATTTGATCTATTATTGTTTTTTGTTTGCAAAAGTTGAGTAGTGATTCTGGCAATTGGTTTAGTTTCAGGATTAAACCTTTATTGTTGGTGTTTATTCTTTCATTAGGTTTCGCCCTGAGTTGTTGTAGGTTCAGGTGATATATTGGATATTCGTCTGTTTTAATTCTTATTAGATGGTTGTTGGTGGCTTTAGTTTTTCCCTTGTTTGTGTTATTTTTGGTATTTGTTATTCCTGGGAGTAGATCACAATTTTCATATGGATGAAGCGGTGATTTGAAGGTGTTGCCGTCGTTATTGATCTGCGTATAGTGTTCTATTATAATTTCGTTGTCTGATCGTTTTTCTTTTATCTTCCCTATTAACGGGAACATTGATTCTTCGTTGTTTTGGTTGTTTGTTTGTTTAATTTGTGTTATTGTAAACTTGGTTTCATTGTTTATACTTTCTAATGGATTGAAGGTATTTACGTAATTGTATTGTTGGGCGAATTCAAATTCAGCCTCCATTAGTTTTTCTTCAAATATTTTGTACTAGTAGGGTTCTTTCCCAGGGTATTTTCCTTTGGTGACCTGGACCCATGATAGTATTCTTATGTTTTCTGGATTATTGTTAATTAGTTGATCTGCGTATAATAAATTGTTCGCTTTCAATGATTTGATCATATTACGGTAGTATTTGCTATCGTTTATGATCTGCTCTATTGTTACTACTCCTCCTATTGGTATTTTTGGTATTTCTGTTTTGTATTGATTTTTAATTATTATATTATATTTTTTTCCAATTTCTATAATTTTAGCAATTTTATTTGATTTTTTTTGTTTATTTATAAAATTTTTTCCCTGTTTCCATATCGGTGTTGTTGACCACGTGCTGAGTTGCAATGATTGGATTCTGATTTTTGTTGTCCTTCCATATAAAGATTGGTGATTAATTCTTTCATTAAATTCTGTTATTATTTGTCTGTAGATTCTATCTTTGACGCTGAAAAGTTTATAACCTAAGCTCGAATGGATTATTGCATTAGGTGTTACTTTTACAAGGTTGCATTTATGTTTAAATGCAGTTCGAATTTTTCTGTCTTGTTTGTTTAGCCACGACTCTGGTAGGATATAATCTGTTGCCAGGTACTCCAGTTGTGGTATTAGGACGTGGTTTATTATGTATCGGCACTGTTTATCCGTAGTTCTAGCCTTCCTGATCATTCTTAAAGTATAGTTTATTTTTTTTTCCATAAGTTTCTGTTGATATGTTTTTTTTTTGTCGACTTGTATCCAAATTCCAAGGTATCTTACCGGTTCTTTGTGTTTGTTGCAGCTGATGGTTTGGTTTCTTAATTGGATTTCGTCCGTTTGGTTTGGATTTTTCTTTGCTCGTTTTTTGATTACGACGAGGTCTGATTTGCTACAGTTAATTTCTATGCCTGTCATTCTTATGAATTCGTTTACCGTTTGTGTTATTTTTGTCATTTCTTTTTTATTTTCTGCTATCCATACTGTATCGTCCATGTACGCCATTGCTGCTACTGTTTCTTAGACTTTTTCTCCGTTTTGTGTTTTCCTTAAGTCATTTATTATTTTCTCTTCTATTGTGTATCCTTTGTTTGTCTTAATTACAAATGAAAGGAGTACATCATAAAAGATGCACCATAGAAGTGGAGATATTGTGTCCCCTTGTTCAACTCCTCTTTTTATGTGGTAGGAATCTGTTAATCTGTATTCCGTTATAACTGCGGCTTTCCTTGATGTTACGATGAAGATTATTATATCGATTATTTGTTTTGGTATTTTGATTCTTTGTAGTGATTTAATGAGAAAGTGTGGATCTACTGAATCGAAGGCTCTTCTGATGTCTTGAAATAACAGCCAGATTTCCTTGTTTTTTTCTTGCGTATCTTCTATTAGATTGTTTAGCGTTATTATTGGGTATAGTATATGACCTCCTGGCAGGCCCGCCCAATTATTTGGTGAAATTGCATTTGTTTCTTCAATTGCTTTTGCGGTTCGTATGGTGATTATTTTCGTTAATATTTTTCTTGCTGTTTCCATTAGAGTTATTGGTCTTACNCTTTTTTATTTTCTGCTATCCATACTGTATCGTCCATGTACGCCATTGCTGCTACTGTTTCTTAGACTTTTTCTCCGTTTTGTGTTTTCCTTAAGTCATTTATTATTTTCTCTTCTATTGTGTATCCTTTGTTTGTCTTAATTACAAATGAAAGGAGTACATCATAAAAGATGCACCATAGAAGTGGAGATATTGTGTCCCCTTGTTCAACTCCTCTTTTTATGTGGTAGGAATCTGTTAATCTGTATTCCGTTATAACTGCGGCTTTCCTTGATGTTACGATGAAGATTATTATATCGATTATTTGTTTTGGTATTTTGATTCTTTGTAGTGATTTAATGAGAAAGTGTGGATCTACTGAATCGAAGGCTCTTCTGATGTCTTGAAATAACAGCCAGATTTCCTTGTTTTTTTCTTGCGTATCTTCTATTAGATTGTTTAGCGTTATTATTGGGTATAGTATATGACCTCCTGGCAGGCCCGCCCAATTATTTGGTGAAATTGCATTTGTTTCTTCAATTGCTTTTGCGGTTCGTATGGTGATTATTTTCGTTAATATTTTTCTTGCTGTTTCCATTAGAGTTATTGGTCTTACTAGGTCTAGATTTTCCTCCCATTCTTTAGGTTTCGGTAGTAGGATCACGTGACTTGAAATCCAATTGTAAGGTAGGGAACCTTTTTTTATTATTTCGTTTAAGATGCCTCTGAATGTTTTTAACATTGTTGGTCCCAGGTTTCTCCACATTTCGTATATTATGCCTGTGGGGCCTGGTGCTTTATTTCTTGCTGTGTTGCTGATTATTTCTTCTAGTTCCTCTTCGGTAATTTCTTGTATTATTCGCTTAAGCGTTATTTCTGAAATTCCTTCTTTTGGTTTATATTCTTCTTCCCATTTCCTGGATATATTGGTTTCTTTTTCCTTGTTAGGGTTAGCCATCCAATTTTTCATATGTTGTTTTATTTGTTTTTTGATTTTTGTAGGTTCTCTAATTATTTTAACTTGTTTATTTTCTTTATTTATTACTATTCTGTCGGTTATTATTTGTTTTTTCCATCTTCCTAAGATGGAATCTATCATTGTTTTTGGATTATCTTTTAGGTTAAGTTGTCTTCTTTTAATATGTTCTTTTATTTGTTTCGTCGTTTTTTCGTTGATTTCTTTTTTTGCTTCTTCCCTCCATATTTTTCCGATTTCTTTTGCGTTTTTTATCCATTCTTCTATTATTTCTGTTTTTTTTATTTCTTCGATTTTTTCCATTTTTTTCCCATTTAATTTTTCTTTTATAATTTTAATATTTTTATTTATATTTTCTTTAATTTTTTCTATTTTTTTTGAATTATTTTTATTATTATTATCTATTTTATCATTAATTTCTCTTTTCGTTTTTCTTATTGTTCTATTTAATCTGTTGATTGTTTGTATTATTGCGAGTCTGTGGTAATTGTTTTTTGTTGTTTTATTTTTTGGTATTTTGGCTTTGGTTATGTTGTTATTTGCCGCTTTGATTATAATTTGTTTAATTATGTTCCATTGTTTGTCTATGTTTTTTTCNTTTATTACTATTCTGTCGGTTATTATTTGTTTTTTCCATCTTCCTAAGATGGAATCTATCATTGTTTTTGGATTATCTTTTAGGTTAAGTTGTCTTCTTTTAATATGTTCTTTTATTTGTTTCGTCGTTTTTTCGTTGATTTCTTTTTTTGCTTCTTCCCTCCATATTTTTCCGATTTCTTTTGCGTTTTTTATCCATTCTTCTATTATTTCTGTTTTTTTTATTTCTTCGATTTTTTCCATTTTTTTCCCATTTAATTTTTCTTTTATAATTTTAATATTTTTATTTATATTTTCTTTAATTTTTTCTATTTTTTTTGAATTATTTTTATTATTATTATCTATTTTATCATTAATTTCTCTTTTCGTTTTTCTTATTGTTCTATTTAATCTGTTGATTGTTTGTATTATTGCGAGTCTGTGGTAATTGTTTTTTGTTGTTTTATTTTTTGGTATTTTGGCTTTGGTTATGTTGTTATTTGCCGCTTTGATTATAATTTGTTTAATTATGTTCCATTGTTTGTCTATGTTTTTTTCCTTAGATTGGTTGGTAATTACGTTTCGTCTTACTTTGTTTTCTGTTTCTTCTTGGAATTTTTTCCATTAAGTTTGTTCTGTGTTTTTGGTATCCCATAATTTCCTCCTTCGTTGGTTAACGTTTTTCACCCATAAGATGTATTTTTTATCCGTCCATTCTGAAGGGTCTATTTTAATTATTACCATTTTGTGATCTGTTAAAAATTGATTCGTTGTGTCCAGTGTTTTGAATTTAATTATTTTTTCCCCTACTTCTTTGTCTACCCAAAAGGCATCTATTCGGGACATTACTGTATAGTGTTAGATTTTTTTCTTCTGTTTTTTCTTTGTTATTATTCGTGATTTCGTAAGCATCTATAAAGTCCATATATTTTACGTGATTAAGAATTGAGCTTCGTGGTTTTCGTTTATTGGTCGATGCGTTAGTTGTTTCATGTGTTGTTTTCCTGTCAAATTCTGGATGTAGTGTAGTATTCCAGTCTCCTCCAATTATTGTGTGCCAATTTTTCGATTTGCCTTCGTTAAGGTTTTCGATTAGCCAATTTTTTAGTTTCAATCTTATTGATGCGTTTTCCGTTGTTTGTGGTGGATTGTAGATTGTAATTAATTGTACTATATATTTTCCTTTGAATGAAAGTAACAATTGTAGAGCGTAACCTTTTAATTCTTTTTTCTTGAAGGTGTATAATGCAATATTCTTTTTTAGTGTTATTGCTACTCCGTGTCCTAATTTTTTTATGTTTTCTTCCATTGATGAGAACCACGTTTGATATTCTTTTGGTTCATTTATTAAGTATTCTTTTCTTGCTTGTGTGGAGTGGGTATGTGAGAAAAATAAATTTTTATTTTTTCTTTGATATTGGTTTCTTGTAAAAAAATGATGTCTAGTTTCGATCTGACACATTGGTTCCAGAATATGCTTTGTTTTGTTTTATCATTTAAGCTTTTTATATTCTGTGTTGCTATTTTCCACTTTATTGTTTTTTTATCATATTGAATTTCTATGTTTTCTGTTTCTGTTATTTTTTCTGATTTTTCTTTGTTTTTTAATAATTTTTTTTTAATTCTTTTTCCTTTTTTTTCCCCCTTTTTTTTTTTTATTATTATTATTTTTATTATTTTTATTTATATTGTTGTTTTTACTATTAATATTATTACTATTACTATTATTGTTAGTACTACTATCACTACTGTTATTTGTTATCCCATTATTTATTACTATAGTGTTATTGTTAAAACATTGATTTCGATAATTATAAAATTAAATACTCACTCACTGTAATATAATTTATATTGATTAGAGAATTGTTATATAATATTAAAACATTGATTTCAATAATTATAAAATTAAATACTCACCCGCTGTAATATAATTTATATTGATTAGTTTATCATTAATTAGAGAATTGTTACGTAATATTAAAACATTGATTTCAATATTTTAAAATTAAATACTCACCGACTGTAATATAATTTATAGTTTATTATTGATTAGCAAATTGAATTGTTATATAATATTAAAACATTGATTTCAATAATTATAAAATTAAATACTCACTCGCTGTAATATAATTTATATTGATTAGTTTATTATTGATTAGAGAATTGTTATATAATATTAAAACATTGATTTCAATAATTATAAAATTAAAATACTCACAAACTGTAATATAATTTATATTGATTAGTTTATTATTGGTTAGGGAATTGTTATATAATATTAAAACATTGATTTCAATAATTATAAAATTAAATCCTCACCGACTGTAATATAATATGTATGCAATTTATTAGCAATAAATTATGATTTTGAAAATATCGTTTAACTTAATATTATGCCCTACTCTTCCGATTCTTTTGATTCTTCCAATTCTTCTGTTTCTCCCATTTCTTTCATTTCTTCAGTTTTTCTTGTTTCTTTTATTTCCCTGAATTCTTTAATTTCTTTATCTTCTTCCATTCTCTCTCTTCAGTTTTTAAAATTTTTTTAAAAAAATATTTCTTATAGCATTACACGATCGGATTAAATAAATTCCTTTTGTACAACAAAATTTGTACAAAAAAATGTGTACAAATACAAATAGTTAAGAGAGATTTAAAAGAAATTTCCATAACACAAATAATCTCTTTGAAATATGATTACCAACGCAAAAAAAAAATCCCATAACCAACCTTCAAGTTATTTGATCCATAATACAATATTTAAGTGCTTTAAAAGTATTTTTTTATATATTATATCATATTATTATTAATTATAATTTATTGTATTTAAAAGAAATAAAGGAAACAAACAAATCCCTTAATGATACTATCACAGCATTTGTGAATTGATTAAAAGGGAGCTCGTTAAAAAATCTCAAAATTTATTTGTAGGTTGAAATTATTAAATATCAAATATNTATTAGCAATAAATTATGATTTTGAAAATATCGTTTAACTTAATATTATGCCCTACTCTTCCGATTCTTTTGATTCTTCCAATTCTTCTGTTTCTCCCATTTCTTTCATTTCTTCAGTTTTTCTTGTTTCTTTTATTTCCCTGAATTCTTTAATTTCTTTATCTTCTTCCATTCTCTCTCTTCAGTTTTTAAAATTTTTTTAAAAAAATATTTCTTATAGCATTACACGATCGGATTAAATAAATTCCTTTTGTACAACAAAATTTGTACAAAAAAATGTGTACAAATACAAATAGTTAAGAGAGATTTAAAAGAAATTTCCATAACACAAATAATCTCTTTGAAATATGATTACCAACGCAAAAAAAAAATCCCATAACCAACCTTCAAGTTATTTGATCCATAATACAATATTTAAGTGCTTTAAAAGTATTTTTTTATATATTATATCATATTATTATTAATTATAATTTATTGTATTTAAAAGAAATAAAGGAAACAAACAAATCCCTTAATGATACTATCACAGCATTTGTGAATTGATTAAAAGGGAGCTCGTTAAAAAATCTCAAAATTTATTTGTAGGTTGAAATTATTAAATATCAAATATTATAGTATTTTTTTAATCAACGGAGCCTCACTCCAATATGTTTATCTATTGTAAAATTGTTATATTAAAGAAACAAATTAAAATAATTGAATAAATAGAGAAGCTTGTTAAAACTAAAGTAAACTTTATATTACGGCACGGCTCGACGATCGAATATTAAATTATATTATTAATTTTTAGCATTTTAATAAATATTAAATCACTTTAATCAATATCAAATAAATTATTTTGTAAATATGAATTTAGTAATAAATAAATTTATAAAAATTCAATCTCACATTAACCGTTATTATTATTATCGTCAGAATCATTAATGCGTTCATTATTATCGTTGTCATCGTTATCATTATATAAATTCATCACCATCATATTATCATTAAAATATTCATCATTATCATCATCGCCATCCCATTATTATTATTTTTTTATTCATCATCACTTTGAAGAATGATAACTATTTTTGATGGTGTTATTATTATTATTATTCTATCTTTGATACAATAAGCTTTTAAACTTCAATAAAATATTTCAATACTTACACTTATATCTTCGACAATTATTAATTGTACTAAAATATTTATAAGTGTATATACATATCTTTGATACTATCTTAATTTAAAATCTTCAAAACTCGTGCTAAATATATTATTTTGTAAAAATGAAAATATATGTTAGATGATATTGTAAATTTCAATAATTATCATTATTATGATAAAATTCACAAAATAGAAAAAAAATCCCTCGCCTATATAATCTTTCCATCCAAAATATTAAGATTTCAACGAAAATATTCTTTTGATTAAAAAAATAAATTAAATAATTAAAAAAAGCATAAAATAAAACTAAATGACAAATTGGGTCGAGTATTTATCTTTCTCGTGATTCCCATTATTCTCGTGATGTGAATGTTTTTAAATTGAAAATTTTGAGAAGTTGGTCCTTTAATTGTATCATTATAATTTTTCTATAAAAAATTTATTGCACCATTATAAATAATTAATTGGAATTACCTTTTCACTTTTTGACGATAGATCCATATATATTTTTTATTTAGTCAACATCACCCAGTCCGAAAAAGCTTATTAAAAAAAATAAATAATCTTGATTTTTACACTAAATTTTTTTTATTTTTTTTATGCCACCGCGATCCATAAAAAGAAAATAAAAAATTCATTGAAAAGATCAATTCAACAAAAATAATCTTGATCTTTCAATATATTTTTTTTATTTATTTCTTGTCACCGTGATCTATAAAAATAAAAAAATTTATCAAGAAGATCAAGATTACTTATTTATTTTTTTAAATAAAAATTTTTTAAAAAAATTATAAATATTCTAAATTTCATAAATCACAGCCGCTAAATATAAGTTAACATCTCACGGTTCGGCAAACGCTAATTAAAAATATCAAATTTCCATTCAACCTTGGCAAAATGACAAATCAAAATCTACAACCAACGAATTCCCTTTGACAACAAAGTCACAAAACCCAACAGTGTCAATGCTCTTTTGCGCTATGAGAAAATTTTATCTATCAAAATTTAAGATGTTTGGGTACAATAAAATCTTATCTCACCATTTGGTGTAAAAGATCAACAGGTCAGATTAAAAGTAGCTGCTGTGGGGAAGGAGAAAAAGAGATTCCCCTCTCGCGAAAATAACATTTTCCTTTATTCATATTAAAAATTTAATAATTTCTTCTTAATAATCTTAATAATAATAAATAGTTTCGAAATAGTCTTAATAATAAACAATTTAGTAATAATTAATAATAAAATAATTTTGTATAATAATACGCCAAAGCAGTAATATATCTCTATTATTGTATTTCTATAATAAATCTTTATAATTTTTTAATAAACTATATATTTCTTTGAAAGTTATTTCAAAAAGTCTATTAAATTTTGACAGTGTCGAAAAGTAATTAGTAAAAGACACTTTTACTCCACTTACTCATCGTGCCTTCAGAAATTACACGTAATTGCATTGTTTGTAATTGTTAGTAAGCAGGTTTTGATCGACTGATAGTCTGATCTTACTGTGTTTCGTGATATTGCGCATGAGGAAAAGCGTGTTAGAAAAATATTGAATTATCGTGTAAGTCACCTAAATTTGTGAGACTGATTGACGTAACTTTCTATATTGTTCTGCGCAGACCGCAACAATATATATATAACTAGGTTAAAGTCAAGAGAAAGAGCAAAATTATTGTATATATTGCATATGCGCTATACATGTCGTCAAAACTATTGAATTGAGTCAGACGCAATTAAAATTTAAAAATTTGGAATTGAGTCATATGAAAAATTGACGCAATTGACGCAATTGACGCAATTATTTTGACGCAATTACATAGACGCAACTAAATTTCAGTAGTTGAGTCAATGGCTTTTTACTTTTGACGACATGTATAATATGCGCAGCATTATTTGAAGGTTCCGAATATGTTTTATTTTATTTAATTAAAAAAAGCAATTATGTTGAAATAATAATAATAATTATTGTTGTTGTCGTGATTTAGATTTCTTGAATTTTGTAAATATGGGAACTGTTAATGTTGTGTATTGAAAATTTGTCAAATCGTGGAATGNACACTTTTACTCCACTTACTCATCGTGCCTTCAGAAATTACACGTAATTGCATTGTTTGTAATTGTTAGTAAGCAGGTTTTGATCGACTGATAGTCTGATCTTACTGTGTTTCGTGATATTGCGCATGAGGAAAAGCGTGTTAGAAAAATATTGAATTATCGTGTAAGTCACCTAAATTTGTGAGACTGATTGACGTAACTTTCTATATTGTTCTGCGCAGACCGCAACAATATATATATAACTAGGTTAAAGTCAAGAGAAAGAGCAAAATTATTGTATATATTGCATATGCGCTATACATGTCGTCAAAACTATTGAATTGAGTCAGACGCAATTAAAATTTAAAAATTTGGAATTGAGTCATATGAAAAATTGACGCAATTGACGCAATTGACGCAATTATTTTGACGCAATTACATAGACGCAACTAAATTTCAGTAGTTGAGTCAATGGCTTTTTACTTTTGACGACATGTATAATATGCGCAGCATTATTTGAAGGTTCCGAATATGTTTTATTTTATTTAATTAAAAAAAGCAATTATGTTGAAATAATAATAATAATTATTGTTGTTGTCGTGATTTAGATTTCTTGAATTTTGTAAATATGGGAACTGTTAATGTTGTGTATTGAAAATTTGTCAAATCGTGGAATGTTATCTAATTAAAAAATGTATTTAATAGGTAGATTTAAGATATTTAAAATATTTATCATTTTTGTTAAATTTTTATTTTATGGATCGAAACAAATAAAAAAATTTATTAAAAGATTAAGATTATTTATTTAGTATTAGACTGATTGAAAATGTATTCAGTGGCAGGCGGATTTATGAGATTTAGAATATTTATCATTTTATCAAATTTTTATTTTTATGAAACGCGATGATATAAAAAATAAAAAAAATATTATTAAGATCAAGATTATTTAATCGTTTTTTAGGTTAATTAAAAATGTTTTTAATAAATTTTTATTTTATGAATCGCGATCACAAACAAATAATAAATTTATTAAAAAGATCAAGATTATTTATTTATTTTTAAACTAATTAAAAAATGTATTTGGTGGCTGGTGAATTTGTAAGATTTATTATTTTTATTAAATTTTTATTTTTCTGGTTCACGATGACATGAAATACGAAATTTACTTTTTTATTTAATGTTTTTCGGAAAAAAAGAAATGTAATTCGTCACTATGAATCATCAAAAAAAGTACAGCATCTTGTATTCGTGTAATATTATTTATATTGCGTTACTAACTTTATAAGTTTTAAAGATTTTATTCGTGTGTAACGTTCGGTTATTATTTTTTATAACTCATACTTTGGTTACTTCTCTTTAACTCTTTCAGACAAGACATAGAAATATTTCGACTTTTTGAGATTTATACAGAATCCATTCTATATATGAAAGTAAAAAAAGTATTCAGTTATGTGTATCTTCAATTAAAGAATAAATCTGGGTGGTCAAAAAATTTTTGGTTTTAAGTAAAATAATTTCGTCTTCTATGAAAAACTATTTCGACTTTTTTCCTCAAAATTGCAATTTCGGGGTCCCAAAATAATTTTGCGTGCAAGTATACCTGTGAGACAAAACAGGTCACAACCCGTGAGACAAAACGTAATGTTCCTATAAATTTATTTAGTGACGATAATGCATTTTTCCCGGGCTGTTGCTTCAGTTCGTTACTTTTTAAATTTATTTAGTTTTCTCAGGTTAGCGTAGTCCTGGGCTGTTGCTTCGGGGAAGTGACTTTATATTTATTAATAAATTTTATTTTTAAAATCATTTATTTAAATTTAAATTTAAAAAATTAAATATAGAATTTAAAAAATTGGTGATTTTCATTTCATAATTCTGGCTGAAGTTATAACTTCTTATAACTTCTTATAACTTCAGCCGGAATTATAAATTTTATTTTTAAATTTAAAAAATTAATTAAAATCGGCGATTTTCATTTCATAATTCTGGCCAAAGTTATAATAAATTATAACTTCTTATAACTTCGGCCGGAATTATGAATTTTATTTTTAAATTCGAAATTAAATTCATAATTCTGGCCGAAGTTATAAGAAGTTATAATTTATTATAACTTCGGCCGGAATTATAAATTTTATTTTTAAATTCGAAAATCGCCGATTTTAAAATTCTAAATTTAATTTTTTAAATTTCATTTCATAATTCTAGCCGAAGTTATGATAAATTATAACTTCTTATAATTCGGCTGAAATTATGAATTTTATTTTTAAAATAAAAAAATAAAATTCATAATTCTGGCTAAAGTTATAAAAAGTTATAATTTATCATAACTTCGGCCGGAATTATAAATAAAAAATTAAATTCATAATTCCGGCCGAAGTTATAAGAAGTTATAATTAATTATAACTTCGGCCAGAATTATGAATTTTATTTTTAAATAAATTTTATTTTTATCAGCGATTTTCATTTCATAATTCTGGCCGAAGTTATGATAAATTATAACTTCTTATAATTCGGCCGGAATTATGAATAAAAAATTAAATTTATAATTCCGGCTGAAGTTATAAGAAGTTATAACTTCTTATAATTCGGCCGGAATTATAAATAAAAAATTAAATTCATAATTCCGGCCAAAGTTATAAGAAGTTATAATTTATCATAACTTCAGCCGGAATTAAAAAATTATTAAAATTCTAAATTTAAAAAATTAAATTTGGAATTTTAAAATGGACAATTTTTATTTCATAATTCTGGCTACGATTATCAAAATTTGAAATTCTGATGATCGTCCATGTGACTTCTTAAATGTCACGCCACTCGTGAGAAATAACGTGCCATTTTTTGCCCAATCACGTTCGATTCACGTGCGAAAACGTGATAAAATCGTGACTTTGGGCCAATAAAATCACTCCCACGTGCTAACACGTGACGTGTAATGTTCATTAGTGACGACAATCGGCAAATATTATAGTGGAGATAAAAAAATAAAAAGTAGGGTTGTGGTCGCACGCTGTATTATTCAAAATTTAAGTACAGTACAGTATTCGTACTAGTTATACTTGCACGCAAAATTATTTTGGGACCCCGAAATTGGTATTTTGGGGAAAAAAGTCGAAATAGTTTTTCATAGAAGATGAAATTATTTTATTTAAAACCTGAAATTTTTTGACCACCCTGATTTATTCTTTGATTGAAGATACATATAATTGGATACTTTTTTTTACTTCCATATATAGAATAAATTCTGCATAAATCTCAAAAAGTCGAAATACCTCAAAAATCCAAAATCAATTTTGGGAACACGTATAGTACTAGTACATACGCAAATATTTCGTTTTCGATAGATCTATGGTTATTTTTTTGATATATATTATTTTCATTTGACAAAATAGGATGCATCTATAAATAAATAATTATAGGCATATCAAAAAAAAATAACCTTGATATATCAAAAAAATAACCCTTGATCTATCAAAAATGAAACTTTTACAGAACGTACAATTTAGTACATCGATCAGGTAAACACATTAACCAATTAAAATCATTCATATCATATTACCACCAATCATATGAACAAATTAACCAATTAAAATTATTTA
Source organism: Diversispora epigaea (assembly GCA_003547095.1). Lineage (NCBI taxonomy): Eukaryota > Fungi > Glomeromycota > Glomeromycetes > Diversisporales > Diversisporaceae > Diversispora > Diversispora epigaea. The sequence continues at coordinate 48,052 of PQFF01000331.1, read as the reverse complement.
TATCATGTGATTCGTCAATCAGGTGAAAGCATTAACCAATTAAAATCCATGAATCAGATTTGTACTGTACTTAGTACAGTACAGTACAAATTCCCAACCCTGTAAAAAGAATTCTTTTTCATATAAATTCTAGAATTTCAAAGTAAATTTAGTAAAATGTTAATAACGTGTTCTACAACTGTGTAATTGCTTACGTTATAAAGTAATATAGTAATGGGAAACAGTTAAATTTTAAGCTTAAATTTTACTATAATTTTCCATTGATCACAAATAATTTAAAGGATAAAATTATTAAATTTAAGATATATAGCACAATTTGTTTGCAGTCTTTTCTGTTTCCTTTGAATTACGGCAGGTATAATATTAATATAACAAGCGTAACGTTTTATTTAGATTGTATACTATATATGTTGACTTATCATTTTTAACGTAAGTAAATGCATAATTAATACATATATTTTAAATTTGTATATAATATGCATCACAAAAATATTTGAGATGTGGCATTTATAAATGAAATAACCAATTATAGTATAAGAATGACATTTATTTAATTACACTTTCACAAAGTTGCCAAACTATTCACATTTCTTTAAAACTTATAAAACTTGCATTGTAATATCATATTTAATGCACACATCAAAAATTGAACAAGTTCTGATGATGGACTCTTGAAAGAATATCTTGAATGAAAATAATGAAAATGAAATAAAAATAATTTTGTACATTCAATCAAATGTTTTGAATCTAAGTTTAAATACTAATAAAAAAAATATGAATATAAATATTTTTGAATTTTTGAATTAATATTTTATATATTTATTAAATAATTAAAAAATCAATTTACAATTTAAAAAGATTGATAATATATTTTATGATTCATCATTCACACAATTAATAATTTAGTTTATTTCGTTCCCATATATTCACAACGAATTAAGCTTTTTTTCAAAAGGAAAAATGAAATGGTGATCGTCAAAAGACCGTGTCTTCAAATGATCTAAGCACAAATGTTTTATTAATTCATCACTACCTTCCACTTCTTTGGTACGTGAATTCCATCGACATAAATTTCTTTACTATAACCTGCCACATATAATTTTCCATAGATCGGAACACTGCGGCACAAGTGGCTCGAAGGTATTGTACTTAATCAAGTATTCATCGTGATTTGTTTTGGATCCTGTTACAGATGACATTGTTGATGATGGTGGTCTTTATTTCCGGTTAAGAATTTTCAACCAAATTCTCAAATATGAAATAAAGATTTCTTGGTGATGAAATATCATGAATATCATGTGTTTGTGAATTGTACTGATAATAATAGAACTCTGAAAAAAAGAATTTGATTATAAAATAATCAGTATATCAAAAATCCAAAAAAAAAAAATTAAAGAAATAAATAAAAATATAATTTATTTGTATTTCGAGACTCATCATATTATTCATATTTCTATTATTTGTATTAATAGATGCTCAGAAGATTCTCAAACTAAAATTTAAAGAGAATTTGATGATTCAATTAGCAACTTGTGAGAAAGTCATTGAACAACGTTCCAGACTGTTCTCAGAAATTCTTTGATTTAATGTTGAAAGAGAGAGTTTGATGTAACTCTTGCATTATTTTACAAGTGGTGATATTATTGAATGACATTCTGATTGATTTTGAAAATTTTCAATGCAATGGATTTAATGAAGATGGTTGATAAGAAGTACAAGCTCGATAGACCAAGTTTAATCAGCTGTGAGCAAGACACGCCATTTTTGTATAGACAAATTGATTCCAAAAATAATTGATAGACTTTTCTTCTGCCAATCTTCTGATACAAAATCAATATCAATAATGATCAAATGAAATCCCATTAGGCTCACCTGCAGCATAATCATATAAAGTTCATGATGTCCTTCTGATTCAGCTTCATGAACTTCTTGCTATTTAATAAAATTGGTCTTTATTTTCGTCTTTTTTGAAACAAATTTTAAATTATAAATTATAAAAAAATAAAAATAAGATAACAAAATTATCTGCTTTTAAAACATCCTTTATTCTCATGGAATTTCCTCTCAGATTTTTTCTTTATCTTTGATAATTTTATACCAATGACAATGATATTTTTATTAAAAATCAACAAAATTTCTTTACCAATTTTATAAAAGAATGAAATGTTATAGCTATGGAAACTTTAACAAAAAAATCTTCCAACTATTTATTATCTATTATAATTAATATTTCAAAAGTGGCATTGAAAGTTTAATTAATAAGAAATATTAGTTTTATAAGCAGCTTATATTGTTTTTTTTTGGAACAATCAACATTTTTTATTCCTGACAAATATTTATTATATCTTTAAAAAGGTGAAAAAGATCCTCGTTTATATGATAAATAATTGTTAATGCATTTGTTTTCTTTATCTGCATTAGCTTTATAATACATTGATTTGAATTTGTGATATTTAGTATTAGATATACATTATATATGCATTTTATTTTTGAAATGTGTAAAAAAATATATAAAAATCCAAATTTTTGAATTTTTTTATTTTATTTATTGTTTGTGGACAATAAAAAATGTTGTATACGTTTTTTATTACTGTTTTTTATAATATTTAATTTTTAGATTTTAAATTTATGCACAATTATTCACAAGTTTCTTTTTAGAAGCATTTGACTTTGAAGCATGATAATCCAATCAACAAATAAATAATAATTTAGTATTGTCACAGGAGTGCAGAGTATTTTGAACAATTTCTCAAATCAGTCTCACAGTTTGCATCACACAAACAAATAATAATACGCTCTATCTGCCAGTAGGTCAAGCAATCAATCGATCTAAACTTGCCTATCTCGAAACAGATAATAAATATATAATAAATAATAATAATAATCAAATAATAATCAAATTAATCATGAAGGCATAGTGAGTAAGGTGGAGTAAAAGTAGTAACGCAGTATCAAACAATATTTAATAATATTTCGCAATATTACGACACAAAGTATAAGTTTATTATAATATAAAATATAAAGTTTTTAAAAGTAAAGTATCATTTAACAACAGAAATATTACAGCGTGAAGTATCTTTCCTGTTCCTGAATAAAGTTTACTTTTCTATATAATATTTATTNGTATTAGATATACATTATATATGCATTTTATTTTTGAAATGTGTAAAAAAATATATAAAAATCCAAATTTTTGAATTTTTTTATTTTATTTATTGTTTGTGGACAATAAAAAATGTTGTATACGTTTTTTATTACTGTTTTTTATAATATTTAATTTTTAGATTTTAAATTTATGCACAATTATTCACAAGTTTCTTTTTAGAAGCATTTGACTTTGAAGCATGATAATCCAATCAACAAATAAATAATAATTTAGTATTGTCACAGGAGTGCAGAGTATTTTGAACAATTTCTCAAATCAGTCTCACAGTTTGCATCACACAAACAAATAATAATACGCTCTATCTGCCAGTAGGTCAAGCAATCAATCGATCTAAACTTGCCTATCTCGAAACAGATAATAAATATATAATAAATAATAATAATAATCAAATAATAATCAAATTAATCATGAAGGCATAGTGAGTAAGGTGGAGTAAAAGTAGTAACGCAGTATCAAACAATATTTAATAATATTTCGCAATATTACGACACAAAGTATAAGTTTATTATAATATAAAATATAAAGTTTTTAAAAGTAAAGTATCATTTAACAACAGAAATATTACAGCGTGAAGTATCTTTCCTGTTCCTGAATAAAGTTTACTTTTCTATATAATATTTATTAAAGTATTTTGAATTATTCTGAATTATTTATAATTATTAATTAATTAATGACTAACTGTTCTGTTATCAACTAACTGAGTTTTTCACTACTGGAACTTACTTTCAACAACAGTCGACCTTATACTTTCTCTTTTGTTTACACTTCATCTTTGTACTTCATATTTCATCCTTTGTGCGTCATCCTTCATCCTTGTACAATATTCTTCATTCTCGTACAGCATTCTTCATCCTTTATCCTCATACAAGGATGACAATCACCTGAAAGTTCATCTAGTGTCACAAAATATCATCCCCGTGACATTTCACCTGATTACTAATTTACTTCGCCACAGTATCACCAAGTTGAAATATAGATTCAAAATATTTATAAAAATTTTGAAGTGATGTATTTTTTGTTTCATTTTTACTGGTTCAATATTGTTTATTTAATTGAAATAAGTAATTTAAGGATAAAAACAATGTATTTACTTACAATTACAATATATAATATCAAATTATTGTTATTTCAAATTTGCCAACAAAAATTGATACTCAAATTACTTAATAACAGATTGATTAACTTTTATTTTTTTATTTGATCAAAATAAGTAATGTAATTACGTACTAATTTTTAAATATAATTTGCGTACTTCAAAAAATATTAAATGAAAAGTTTATTATTTTTTAATATTATAATTTTTAAAAAACATTTAATTATTTATTAATCAATTTTATACATTATCTAATTATTACAAATACAAATTTTTTTACAAGTTTAACATGAAAATTAAAATTTATTTATTCAAAATACCAACATTTTCAAATTTAAAAATTGCTTAAATTTTGTTTTTATTTAAATAAATGAACAAATTGCATAACAAACATTGACGAAATTGTCTAAAACTTGAATTTCAGCTAATAAAAAATAGAATAAAAAATAATAATATAAAAATACACTGCCTATAAATAAATAAAAAAATAATTAGACAATTGATTATTTTGTTATCATTAGTTAGATTACTAAGAAAATATAGCAATATAATATTATGGAATACAGTAGACATAAAGAAAACACCACTTATGAATAAAATAGATGAAATGTGATTATATAACGCCTTTATTATATAAACAATTATTATTGCTGAGAAATTTTGTTTCAATTTTGTATATTATCTTAATAGAAAAAATTCATAAAGTTACATCAATTTAAAATACAAATTTTTAACTTTAATATTTAATCTATCTTCAAATATACAAATGAGCTATTTATTACTTTAAATCATTTCCTTCACTAATTTTGCAACAAAAATTTTTTTATTTTTTTATTTTATAGAGCAAATACATAGCTTTTTAATAAGTATTAATATTTTTGACTTCTTGATATATACATATATTTTTTGCAATTCACTTTTTATTATTTTTTATAGGAGTGAAACCAATATTTTTTTCTTCAAGTCAAAATAAAAATTCATTTTTATTATGCTGTTCTGATGAACCATTAAAAATCTAAAAAGAATATCATCAGGAAAATATTTTATTCATAGTATTCATGTAAACCGCATGGAAACTGCATGTACGCAATATATATGCATGTACCTATATGTGGTTTACATGCAGTTTATATGCGGTTTACACCACCCTGCATGTAAACTACGTGTAATATGCATATATATTGTGTGTAATATATTATATGTGGTTTACATGCAGTTTACATGTGGTTTACATGAATACTATGAATAAAATATTTTCCTGATGATTGCAAAGTATTTTCGGCCAAAAAATAATTTATTTTTTTTTAGATTGACTATAAAAATAAACGGAATAGTGATTATCAAAAGAACAAATGCAAAGTACATCTCATGGACCTTTTTACCAAAAAGAAAATAAAAAAAATAATTATTTTTTTATTTTATTATTCAAATTGACCTTTTACAAATCTCTAATCTATTATAAGTAAAATTTTTCATTACATTAAATAATTTAGAATTTATATAATAAAAATTTTATTTATTTGGGAAAAGTTTTTTTATTTCTTAAAATGTTTTATATAGTAGAAAAATTATATTAATGTAATTATATAATCTTATTTCATTTAAATATCTTCTATATATACATTATGTACAATTACATAATGCAAAATAACGAAAATATGATAAAATAAAGAATAATCATTTTTCATTTCTTGTACAGTTATATTAGTTATATTTATCCAATTATTTAAAATCTTGAATAAAAAACTTTAAGTTGTAGTGTGGCAAAGTAAATTGGTAATCAGGTGAAATGTCATGGGGAATGATATTTTGTGACACTAGATGAACTTTCAGATGATTGTCATCTTTGTACGAGGATGAAGGATGAAGAATGCTGTATGAGGATGAAGGATTCTGTACGAGGATGAAGGATATCATATGAGGATGAAGGATGATGCACAAAGGATGAAGAATGAAGTGTAAACAAAAGAGAAAGTATAAATACAACTGTTGTCGGAAGTAAGTTTCAGTAGTTACAAATTAGAGATAGTTACATTTTAACAATGAGTTAGTCATTAATTAATTAATAATTAGAAATAATTTAGAATAATTTGAAATACTTTAATAAATATTAAATAGAAAAGTAAACTTCCTTCAGGAACAGGAAAGACACATCACGCGTAATATTTCTGTTGTTTAATGATACTTTACTTTTAAAACTTTATATTTTATATTTTAATAAACTTATACTTTGTGTTGTAATATTGCGAAATATTATTACTACTTTTACTCCACCTTACTCACTGTGCCTTCATGATTAATTTGATTATTATTTGATTATTATTATTATTTATTATATATTTATTATCTGTTTCGAGATAGGCAAGTTTAGATCGATTGATTGCTTGACCTACTGGCAGATAGAGTGTATTATTATTTGTTTGTGTGATGCAAACTGTGAGACTGATTTGAGAAATTGTTTGAAATACTCTGCACTCCTGTGACAGTAGTCTTTATGGATTGGCTTTAATCTTATCAATCTTTTCAAAGCATTGAATTGGGCTTTACCTATACTAATATCTGGTCTATATGAAATATTTTAATTTAAATATAAAATTTCCCCTCATGAATTAAAACCTCAAANAAAGTATAAATACAACTGTTGTCGGAAGTAAGTTTCAGTAGTTACAAATTAGAGATAGTTACATTTTAACAATGAGTTAGTCATTAATTAATTAATAATTAGAAATAATTTAGAATAATTTGAAATACTTTAATAAATATTAAATAGAAAAGTAAACTTCCTTCAGGAACAGGAAAGACACATCACGCGTAATATTTCTGTTGTTTAATGATACTTTACTTTTAAAACTTTATATTTTATATTTTAATAAACTTATACTTTGTGTTGTAATATTGCGAAATATTATTACTACTTTTACTCCACCTTACTCACTGTGCCTTCATGATTAATTTGATTATTATTTGATTATTATTATTATTTATTATATATTTATTATCTGTTTCGAGATAGGCAAGTTTAGATCGATTGATTGCTTGACCTACTGGCAGATAGAGTGTATTATTATTTGTTTGTGTGATGCAAACTGTGAGACTGATTTGAGAAATTGTTTGAAATACTCTGCACTCCTGTGACAGTAGTCTTTATGGATTGGCTTTAATCTTATCAATCTTTTCAAAGCATTGAATTGGGCTTTACCTATACTAATATCTGGTCTATATGAAATATTTTAATTTAAATATAAAATTTCCCCTCATGAATTAAAACCTCAAATGACCCATAGCTCTCTTAGTTGACAGCTTATGTATTTATTCAGATAATAATTAAGAAAATGACATATCATAATATTTTGATTTTTTTTAATAAAATTTCATTTACAAAAAATAAAATAATCTGGAAATCTAAAATTTTAATCTATGTTAATTTCCAAGTATTTCATTAGTTCATTACCAGTGTAACCATGACAAATATATCACATTTGAATAAATTGAGCTCTATTTTTTATTTTTCTATAGACCAATATTCTGTAATAAAGACAAGATTTTTTGCTACAAAATATTGCTTTTTTTTTGCTATAAAATATTGTTTTTTTATACAAAAACAATACATTTTAAAAAATTATACAGCTAAATAATTTCATTTCATCTAACTTTTCGTTTCTTCGATATTCCTTTTTGGATACACGACTAACTTGCAAACGATAACTATACTTATGCTTTATCATTTATTAAAAATTGTAACGTGCTATTATATTATTATATCACATAAATTCATTAAATTCAAATTTAATGATTTTTATAATTATAATATAATATTGAACGGCTTCGATATTTCAGTTTCATTTAATTTTAACAATATATTTAATTTAATGATTGCAAGAAAAGTATCAATAATTTGTCTGTGCTTGTGAAAAATTGTCCATCGGTTGGCTTGATTCATTAAAAATGAAAAGATACATTTTTTTCATGTTTACTTTCACAAAGATAAATTGTATTTATGATGTGATGTAAAAGGCGATTCTAAATCATTATTACATTGTAAAATATAATAATACTACAATAATATAAACTAATTGATGCATTAAAAGAACTAACTATTTTTTTGCAAAATTAGATTAAAGAATATTAAATGATTCTTGTCTCGCTTAGTAGAATATCAATATATTCCTCATACAGTAATTACACTTGTAAGAAAGTGCGAACTAATGTTGTAGTATTTAGATTATTTTAATGATGAAATATGCCTAATTATAAATTTATTAGAAGATTCATAATATAAAAATACTTCAGAAAAAAATATAAATTCAAGTTTTTTTAATAAAATATTTGATTGCTGCCAGCTATTTCAAGAACATGTGAAGATTGTCTGTTTTGAATTGGTTGAAAGTTTTGAACTGGTTGAAAGTTTTGGACTTGTTGAACGTCCCTGTTTCGTTTTGATTGTCTATTTTTATTAATAAAAAACATTGCAATAAAAATACAAGAAATCAAAAACATTGCACCTATTCCTATCCCAAGCCCAATTTCCAAAGATTTTGATCGCTTTTTTGTAGGTGCAGTTGAAGTTATAATAGGATTATAAGTTCTCGATGTAGTTTTCGAAGTAGTTTTCAAAGTAGTACTTGAAATAGTGGTTGTAGTCTCAGGTGAGCCAAAAGTTGTAATCCATTTATTATTTTTTATATCATAAAGATAAACTTGAGTGGAAGAAGAATACGTTAGAGTATCCAAGTCATATCCTAAAAAAAATATGAAAACTTATTAATTTATATGAAAAATATTAATAAAAATATTAAAATTTACTCACCAAATGCAATTATCATATAATCATTATATAAATTTGCAGTATGTGCGTAAAGAGATGGTGGAGAATTTAAAACGGGAGTATATGGATCGGACCATTCGAAAAGATCTTTATTCGTGTCTAACGTAGCAAGATTAGGACTAGGACTAACGTATATAACATTTGCAGAATATGAACAACCCCCGAATATAATAATATATCCATCCGGTGCTATTAAAGACATTTATTTTTAATATAAATTTTTTATGTTTTAGCAATAGCAAATAATTTAGATACTTACTTAACACCGAAGAAAAATACATTCTCGGTTCAATTTTATCACCAGTGGCATTCTTAGAATTAAATGCGACAATAGGTTAATTATAAATTACATTTATTTTATAAATTAAAATCAAAAATATCTACCATCTGTGACCATTTATACGTATTTGTATCAAAGAGTTTAATCTATTTGAGAATAATAATAAAAATATATATATTAAATATTTTTATTTATTTATGAAAATAATTTAAAAAACAATTTGTTAGTTAATATTCACCTTGTTCATATCCACAAGAGTGAAAGTCGCACCATAACTAACTTGTTCTAATCCGCCAATATAAACAATAATTCCGTTTGGCAAAATATTAGCCACATAATGAGAACATACTTTAGGAAGAGATTCAGATATGCTTAAAGTTGTCCAAGTGTTTGAAACAGTATTTAATAAATTCATATCATTGAAAAGATCTCCTGTAAAACCTGTTAAATTAGTGACATTATATCCACCAAATATATATATATTTCCCGAATTATCAATTACTCCTTTTGTATCCTGCCTAGGAGTAACTAGACCACTAAGTTTTGCTGGAGACCATGTAGATGTCGAATAATCAAATGTATAGACAAGATTTGAGTAATCATATTCATATGTAGTTCTATCTCTCATGAATCCTCCAATTAGGTAAATTGTAGAATTATCCAAACTTAAAACAGCAGTTGACCGATATGCAAATATAGGAAGACTTTCGTTCGAAATTGATGTCCATGTTAATTTATTATATTCAAATGACTTTGACAAATCTAAATAGAAAGAATCAAAATATGTAGTGGTTGTATTTAACGATCCGCCAAATACTAAGAGTTTATCGTCGATTATTACACTATTATGTAAGTATCTTTTAGGCGGGTTATAACAGAAACTTAAATTAATTAATAATAAAGTGCAAAAAATAAATTTAAATAATTTAAATGAGAGATACATATTTAATACATAAAATTATTTAAAAATTCAAAAAAAAAATGGCGCAAAAAACAATTTCGAATACATAAAATTATTTAAAAATTCAAAAAAAAAAATGGCGCAGAAACAATTTCGAGTTATATTAATACATAAAATTATTTAAAAAAAAATGGCGTAAAAGCAATTTCGACTTTTTTAAAAAAAGTTTTGAAATTAGCGGAGTTCTCAACTTTCGTCCGTCTGGTGTAACAAATTCCTAAAATAAAGTTGTATTTTTCCTGATTTGAATTTCACAGAAAGATTATTAAATGAAATGTTATGTTATCAATCAACGAGTACAAAAAGTAAACGAAATTTAATTATTTATCCACGTGATAATTTTTACAAATATTTTATTATTTTATTATTTTATTATATTAATATGGCACCAACAAATAAATTATCTATCTACACGAAGGAAATAGTTTACTCTATATAATTAAAAAGTTTATCATGAAAAATATCAGTAAAAATTGTCACAGGACATTATTACAAATTTCACGTTTACCGAGAAGTTATCTCACCCTTTATAAAATTAAATGACTTCATATGTTATATATCAGATATTTGATGAAATAAAATTTACAATTCATTTAATATGACCATTTTATAAAAAAATTAATTCAATTCGGGAAAATTTTTTGTAACTCTTGAAATATTGAAATTAAAGATGAAGGTGGATCGATCTCACGTATTCTGATTCCCGGAAATATGGATAAACATGACGCATAAATGTTTTTTTTATTTTTTTTTTTTATTTTTTTTTTTTT
>PQFF01000331.1:0-36835 GCA_003547095.1 Diversispora epigaea | reverse complement strand
TTTTTTTTTTTTATTTTTTTTTTTTTATTTATTTTTTTATTTTTTATTTTTTATTTTTTTTTAATAATTTATTTTTTTTTATTTATTTTTTTAATAATTTATTTTTTTTTTTTTCTAATAATTTTATTTTTTTTATTTGTAATTTTATTTTTTTTAATGTTTTTTTAATGTTTTTTTTTTTTTAATATTTATGATAGTTTATACTTTACTTCATTATTTTGTAATATAAAATTTTTGATAATACCAAATACTTTTATTCTTATTTCGAAAGGGAAAAAAAAATATTACATTATTCTTTCACCTATGTTCATCAATTTTTTTATAGCAATGGTTATTACTATATTGATAATCTCTCATGGAGATAAATTAATACTATTCCGAAAAATTCTTCGATTATTCACAAAAAAAATTTATTAAAATTTTTAGAAAAAAATAAGTAATAAATGAATAAAATTTAGTGAAACGACATAAAAATAACTGACCAAAATTCTGTAAAGAAATAACTAATATTACTTACTAGAAATTTAATTTGCATCCCCTGGGCCATCATCCTCACTGTCATCATCTTCTTCTTTCATTTATTATTTATAATTTTTTTTAAAAAAAAATGAAATATGAAATATATCTTCGATTCTACGTTTCTTAACCCACTTCCTCAATTCCGAATCTACATCCACAATTGGCAGCCGAAGATTTCGAAACCAGTAATTTGCCACATTTTGTTGTTGTGGGATTTGTAGTCAATATTGTAGTCGTGAAATTTGTGGAACTTTTGGTTCTGGATATCGTCATTGTGGGTGCTGTAGATATTATAGTTGATGCTGTCGTGGATGTTGGATACTATTATTGTTATCATTTTCGTTATTACCATCCTCTTCTATTTATAATAGAATTGACATTATAATTATTTATTCGTTTATTATTATTATAATTTTTTAATAAAGAATGAAAATGAAATATGAAATATACTGTCTACATCTTCGATTCTGTGTCTCTTACCCAAAATCTGACCCCTCACTTCTAATTCTACAGCAGCCAGCATTGTCAACGAATTATTGTGATTCGTTCCAACAACGACCTTGATTTCTTGTTGTATCTAGACATAGCCAGCAAATTGATAGGCAAGTAATTTACCACATTTTGTTTTGGAATTTGTGGATATTGATGTTGTAATTTTTGTGCTGTTGTTGTGATTGTTCTGGTTGTGTTTGATATTGTTGAGATAATTTGCCAGTTTATCATTTTGAAAAAAATGATTTTTAAATTTTTTATTTTATTTTATTTTGTGAGACATTATGTTTAATATTTTTCATTTCACTTATTTCCTTTATAATTTTTTTCTTGTTCGATTTTTATCTGGTTTTGAATAATTTAATTGATTATTAATTTTACTTTATATTTAAGAATTAACTTATGTTAAATATGAAAAAAAATAAAAAACAATCAAAACAATAATTAAAACTTAAAAATAAAAAATGTAACAATTTTGAAGATTCATAAGAACAGTTGATTTTTTTTAATGAATGGAATATTCAATGTGCACTTGAATATATAAATTTTACTAGCCTGAATCATCCCGGAGACAATTAAACAATTCTTATTTATAACTAAAGAAATCACAAAATTATATCTTTCTACTTAACATTTAGAATGAAGAAACAATTTCTTATATAAAAAAATAAAATTTTATCGAAAATATGATATATAAAAATTAAATATAAATTCATTGAACAGACGATCAACGGAACAACATACTAAGTTGTCCTGAATAATTTAGAATTTCTTGCTACATGAACTGATGTATTTTAAATAAAAACTTTTAAAAATGTCTTTTGAAAACTCTGTTAACTACCCAATCGACCCCGGGCTCCTCCAGATCTCGAAATATCCTTACTACGAATGCTTTCCTCTTTGTATCAAGTGGGACGACTTTTGTTCAACAAATAATGTGGATGCTACGACTCAAAGAATGACTTTTACTGCTGGAAGCAGGTATCACCTTGTACTAACAATGATGCTTCCAGTTCTTCCGTTACAGGACCTGTTTGATGAAGAAGAACCAACAAGATTCCGCAATACAGCAGAACAACACCAAGAAGAAGCAGCCAATTCCAATCTCAGCAAAATTCCAATCCAAACCAACAACTCTTAAGACATCAAGCGCTTAACCAACAACTTATGGAAATTTACAACAGATTTCACAAGAAGATGATGCTATTGAAAGGGCTTAAAGGGACTTGTTGCTGTTAAGCAACAACTCCCATTAAGTATTTTCTATTTTTTCAAAAAAAAAAAATCTACTCCTATGCTTTGTTAATTATTTCTTTGAAATTTTTTTGCTTCGCTGCTTGCTGTTACTGTTATTACTAACATCAATTTTGACATTAATTATACTTAAGAATATTACTACTCCTTTTCTACCACTTCAACTCTACTACAACAACTTGACTACTCCTCCACTAAAATAACTCGGCTACTCCTCCACTACAACAACACGACTATCTTCTCTATACAACTCTCCTCTACTACCACCAACATAGTTTCCTTTTCTGTCAATTTTTTGGAAGAAATTATCCGAAGTTTATCATAATTTTTATTGGAATGACTTACTAATCTTTTTTTTCAACATAATAGATCCGATATGGGTACCAAAAAGATGGCATTTAGGCGGTTTAATGATGTCAATGATGATAAAAATAATTTTCGCCAGAAACATTTTCAATAATGTTAGAGATGGTTTAAAATTATGATTATTAACACATTATTTCATTTTATCGATCGAAAGAATAATATTTTTTCTAAATTCAATGATAGAATTTCATAAGATTTTCTTTTAATGATTTAATTAAAAACTATAATTTTTTCATTTACTCATCTAAGAATAATAACTAGTCAAATAATGATTTTATTTATTATTAGAATTATTATTATTCTTATATATTCGATGAAATATAATTTTCAAACTAAAATAAACTTTTAAACTTAATATTTAATGCTTATGCTAAAATAACTTACACTATATATATGTATGCTTGTCTTCGATAGTATCTTTAACACTCGTTTAAAAATATATAAAACAAATTATTTTAAAAACAAAATTATGAATTATATAAGTTAGATGATATTACAAATTTCAATTGTTTTTACTATTGTCATCACAAAATAGAAAAAACGAAAAACAGAAAAATGGAAAAATAAAAATTATTAAAAATATTATTTTTTATTTATTTTAATATTAATATCCTTTTTTTATATTTTAATATTGTTATTCTTTTTTGTCAAAAAATCAAAAAAAAATTAAATAAGAAATAAAAATAAAACTAAATGACGAATCGGGTCGATTTTTTCCATTTATACATTATAATTTTATTTGTTATCATTTATACATTATAATTTTATTTGTTATCTGTTAAAGAAAGAAATACATAATTATACTGAATAGAATAAATAAATAAATGATTGATAATTTTTTTATTTAAGAAAAAAAAAATAGAAATCAGAAACCAGAAATATTATTATTTATTCACCATGTTTAATTCTTTATACAAAGATTTAAAGATAAGTGAGATTTTGTTATAATAAAAAGTAGATAAATGATAATAAATAAATAATTGTAATCATCTTCATAGATGGTATTAAAAATAATACTTCATAATTATATGAATACAATTTTATTTTAATAAAAAATTTAATTATTTTGTTCTAAAAATAATACATTTTAATTATTCAATTGAAAATCAAGTGATTATGAATTCATATGTATGTATAAAAATTAATTAATTATACTTGACAATTTGACGTAACCAATATCCTGTAAATACTTTTTTTTACATATTGTTACATAGTAGAAATTTAATACACGCGAAAAAAATGTCAGCCGTGATTTGTTTTTTGACACATGATAATCCATCTATTAATTAAGTATTTCAATCATGTCGTAGTATAGAATATCTTAATATTTATGGTTCAGAATTTATTACTGATTCGTCCATTTATAAAATCGCAAAAATGTGTCCTTAGATTCAGGATCTTGAACTTGGTATTGTCATTAATTTCATTTTACTACAAAAAATAATAAAATGATTTCCATTATGCAAAAACTATTATTTTCTGATCATACGCAGTAACGCATAATCTTGAACATACCAAACAATCAACCGATCAAATAAATACCACGAAAAATTATTGCAAATGGCATGCAATACATCTGACATTTTTTTTGATTACAGTTTTTATCGCCGTGACAACTAAAATAAACTGATTCCAGCCCCCAAGTAAAGATGAAATCAATAATTATTGGTTGCTCCAAATTGCTGTAAAGATATAATTATTATCAAAATTGAATTAATCAAATGAAATATTAGTTTGCATTTATTTGTATTAAAAATTTTACCTATTTTTATTTATTAAAGTCAAGGAGATTGGTAAATTATTTGCAAATAGACAAGAAGATTTACAGATTACGTATTTACAAATAAGAGTTAATCTGTATTACGTGAATTGTAATCCCTTATTTGGATGACTAAAGCGGAGTTAACAAAGGAGTTATATATTATAACTAGCCATTATAAAAATATTTTCAGATTCACCACCACACCAAAATTCTATTGGAAGTAATATTTGGAATACAGAACAATATGTATAAGGAAATTGATTTGATTAAAAATTTAATTGTAGTAATTTATTAAATTTAAGTAAATAAAAAAGAAAATTGCCAAATATTACCACAGGTGATTGTCAAAGTTAGGGGTTAGGGTTGATCAAGGAATAATGAAATTTTGCCTTGTGGCGATGGTGACAATCACCTACAGTAATAATATTTAGCAATATCCAATAAAAAATAATAAATAAACTGAATGACGAAATTTAAAAGTAATCATATTAACTAATCAACCTAAATATTCTAATTATTACAATTTCTTGAACCTAAATAAATAGATTTGGATGAGAACTGGAAATATTATCTAATCTTTGATACTAAAGGATAACATTAGGATCTGTAATAAAAGCAGATTTATCTAAATGAGATATCATAATATTATTCCAGGTGGGCATCTGCTGTTATGTAATCAGTAAAATCATTGATATAGCAGATAGTAATTAATTTTGTAGGCATTTCAAAAAGAAAATTTAGTTAAAGAAGTTTTATTTATTTATTTTTATCAAGGGAAACAAATTTGATTCAAAAAAAAGGGGGAATTCAAAACTTGAGCCTTTTAGTTTGTTTTTATTTGTTTTTAAAAAATAATTAAAATATTTCTTAGGTAATCAAATCTTTCTTTTATAGAAATTATTTATTTTTAAATATTAATATTTTTGTAATGAACTTCTTTTATTTTATTGCTTTATCATATTTGGTTAAATCATCATCATTTTATAATAATAATAATAAAATACCTGACAAATATAGCAAAAATATAGTGAGAAAAAATAGATTTATTTTTACTTTATCATATTTGATTAAATAATAATAATAATTCATTTTATTACTTTATCATATTTGGTTAAATAATAATAATAATAAACATGAACAGAAAAAAATAGATTTTTATTTATTAATCATATTTGGTTAAATGATGATGATGATAATAATTTATTTTATTACTTATCACATTTAGTTAAATCATAATAATGATAATAATAAATAATAATAGAATATTAAAACTTGGTTAAATAAAATAATAATACAAAGCATAAACGGAAAAAAAAATTATTAATAATATTTGGTTAAATAATAGAAATAATAATATTAAAAGGATAACAAATATGGCAAAAATATCGTGAAGAAAAATTATTATTAGTGCAACAATTTTATTTACAATGACAAATATAGCGGGAAAAAAATAGATACGTATACATTTATTACTTTATCATCAAATTTGGTTAATATAATAATCACTGATAATCAATTTATTATGATCGCTAATAAAAATAATTCCAGTTTTACTTATTATAGATATGTTCGTGTAATAGATTTGTGTAACGAATTTTCGATGTTACACGAATCCATTACACAAACTTATTCTTTGAATTTTTTTTTTATATAAAGAAAATTTATTCCTGGAGGGTGGGTGGGGGGTTACTCTGATTGATAATCGATTTGGAAACGAAACCTAATCGTTACGATATCGATACGTTTAATGTAAAGATTAGAATATTAAAAACACACCTATTTTTTTTCCATTTTCTTGCCAAAAAAGAGTATCATTGGCAAGTGTTTTGATTATCTTTTCCAGGGGATTCACCACTCACATCGCGAAGTTCACACACGTGATGCAAACATGACTCAACAAAATAGGAAAAACATTAGCCCTAAAATCTATACCATTATAAAAATTTATGTATTATGTAGATCAATACATCGCTTTAACGGACCCTTATTTGGTAAGATCGAATACTATATATGGATTTTCATAATATATAATTGTAGCCCACGTGGTTAGCGCATCAATATTATCTAGTTTCATTGGTTGAATAAATTAAGTAAAGGTTTCCGATAATATAAAAACAGTATGTGAAAAAGAAATTGCACTGAGGAATAAATTTTATAAATAATTACTGATAATCGTGAATTTTTAATGACTTTTTTCTTATAAAATAACCATGAATTTAGTTTGAAGCTTAATTATCAATTACACTCAAAGAATTTTAAAACAACATTTCTATTTTAAACCATGAATCAAAGTCTTATACTTGTATTTATTTTGCTAGCTACTTTGTCAGTGGTCAATACTTTACCGCATCAACTTAGTAAAAGAGAAACTCAGTGGGGACAATGCATTTATTCGGGCGTAACATATCCTCCACTTAATATAACAATATCACCCGATCCCCTAGTTCAAGGACAAGATGGTACCTTCAGCGTTTTTGGAGATTTCGAAGCTGGTGCCACTGATATACTTTATATTTCATTTTACAAAGATCTTACAAAAAATCCGTTACATGTCTTTAAAACATTTGTTTGTGGAGTTAAAGGTTTACCTAACTGCCCAGTTAAACCTTTTAAAATGAATTGTGATATCAAAGTGCCAAAAGGATTACCTAATCCATATTTTATTGTAGTCATTATTGGGGATCAGAAAGCTCAAAAAACTTTAGGCTGTGGAATAACTTTTGTTAGTGGTGGATCTGAAGAATCTTATCCTATTGCTTCCTACTCTATTGCTTCATATCCTATTGCCTCTTACCCCATTGCTTCTTACCCTATCGCAGAATAAATTTAATATTATTCATTTACAATTTCATATTTAATTAATTTAACTTATTAATGTATAAGAAAGTATAATTTATTTCTTGAAAATTTACCAGACTTATTACAAAAAGATACCCAAATAGTATAACTAATAAATACTAAAATTTTGTCTATTGTTATATTGTAGCAATTTATACTTATATAAATTTATCCCAATTAAATATTGCTGATCTTATCCGAATCACCAATTCGCATTCATTCGATGCTAAAAAATTATTAATAAATTATCAATTAAAACTACCTTAATGTCATTGTCGTTTTTTTATTATAAAAAATAAAACATGATTATATAAATGTAACTGCGCAACAAATTATTGACCCAGAAATAAAATATAGCAACTGATAATATAATGTTATAGCAAGTATTTTTACATATTACAACATAATAAAATTCAGCTGTGATTTGTGATAATCTATCTATTTATCAGGTAATTTTGATCTGTGATTTTCCACCATGTCGTAATGTAGAATATCTGTATCAGAATTTATTACTAATTCGTCAAATTCTAAAATCGTGAAAATATGTTAGATATGATAAACCCAAAACTGGATATTGTACAATTCCATCTACTTTATTAATTACGAAAAATCAAAATACTAAGTAATTACTCACCCTTTATACTCACCTACTTTTTCTATATATTAATAAACAAACCTCAAAACAATTAATCATTATTTAATTTATATGATAAAAAATAGTATTTATTTTATTTGTGGTATTTTATCAAAATATTGGTAATAATTATATGTCTTTATTTTAAAGTAAATCAGAATTAATATTTGTTAGAAATATAATGCAGGATAACGTTTATGAAATGAAGACTTTATTAACTCTACAACAATGCTTAAAACAATCTTTCAAAATCGATATTATCAAACCAATAAATAAATTTTGATTTCCAAAAATTTTTATAATGTTAAAAGAATAAATAAATTTTGATTTCCAAAAATTTTTATAATGTTAAAAGAATTTATTTTCCACTTAGTTACATAATCCAAAAAATTAACACTAAAGCAGGAGTGAATTCTGCAGATTCAAAAAAAAAAAAAACAATCTCATTACTAATTTTTTAAATGATAAACTGAATTCTCAACCAAGAAGCTAAGATGATTTTCAAAATTTCTCGGATAATTCCTCAACTCGTTAGCAATTTGGTCAAAACCCCCAAATAAGAAAAAGAAATAGATCGTATATCCGAATGAGGAAATGTTTCTTTGAATAACGTGAACAAGATAAGCTTTGAAATCGACTATTACTTCTATTGGAAAAGAATTTAATTCTTCTCGTTGTAAATTATACTTTTGTATTATAGTTTGTTGAGCCCGGCTTGGTTTATCATGAGATCTAGAAATTGCACGTTCATATTTTTGTAAAATAGAAATACAAAATGAATTGACTTGGTGCTCTTGTTATACTAAAAAAAAATGTAATTTTAGTAATATATGTGGCAAAAACTTTTAATTTTTTTTTGACTGCTTATATAAATTATACGCTGAAGTTAGGTGGTTTGACTATAATAATTATTATTTTATGATATATGTATCAGCTGATAAGCAGGTACTTTTAGAATCAAGATAAATAAATAAAATAATTTTTAAATTTAAGAAACAAAAATTTATTTATTATAATTTTTATATTTTTTGGATTGCGTTTTGCCAATAAATATTATATTGTAACATCCCCAAATTTTTATTAATGAAATTATCTAATTCTAAAAAAAAAAAAACACTAATTAATTAAAAAGTTGTTATCAATAACACAAGGGCTTAGAAAAAATTTTAACAACCAATTAAGTGGAATAATACAATAGTTTATTAAAAGATATTTATTATGTGTCTTAATCATTAATCAATTTTATTATGATTTTGATTTGGATATTATTGTCATATTCGAATTTTACATCATTAAATAATTTAAGATTACAAGAGAAAGAAGAACAAAGTTATTGGGTAATGACTAGTAAAGTTTTTAAAAGATGTTAATTTATATTCGCAAAAAAATGAATTATTGTCAAAACTAAAATCACATTAAAGTTTTAATAATTTATTTATCTTTGATTACGTAAGTTATGTTCAAAAATTATTGTTGATCAAGTATAAATAATGTATTAATTAAATTTTCGTGTGATAGATCAGATCTAATATTCCAATATTAAATTAAAAAATACTTTATCACATTTCGCCTTTCATTTAAATAACTATAATCTATAAATTTTAAGAACAATCACTGCCTAAAAGTCGAATGTATTACAATTTTTTTTATCTTATTTTTTCTTAATCTTTGTATTTTTCTTGCACTCTATTCGTAGCTACAATTATAATACATATAAATATAAATTTTAGTTTATCCATGCTTTGAACTACCAATAATGACTTTAGTTTTTTTGATTTCTTAATCATATCATATTAAATTTTAAAATAAAATTGATATATAGTATACATAAATAACGAATTACATAAAGTTCTATCTTATAGTTTCTTAAGGGAAATAAAGCAAACTGTGAGACTATGGTTGAGTAATTAATTAAGGTATTAAAGGATCAAGACGTGATGTGTTGTACATCTTTGGAAACAAGGAATTACGTTTATACAATAATAACAAAATATCAATTTTTGAAGTGCTTTTATTACTTTGACTCATTTCTTGTTTGGGTTAATGTCAATATAAATTGTTGAATTTCTTATTTACGCCATTATTTCTTTGATATTTTATCATTTTATTTCAGATTCGCACTTAAATTACAATACTCATCGTTTCAATACCAATACGAATTTTTAAACTTACATGCTGAAAATTCTCGAAACAGCAATATAAAGTACATCTCATTTCCAAAAGTTCTATTTATAAAAAAATAAAGACTATAATCTTCTAAATATTAAAAGAGACATTAAGCTATTTTATTGATTATTTCTTCTAATAATTTATTTGCATTCGTATTTCCATTTTCTTTTGCTTTATTTAACCAGTATATGGCTTTTACAGTATCTTTTCCAGTCCCATATCCTTTATAAAAGATTTTCCAATCTTGTATTGGCCAAAAATATATTCATTTTCTGCAGATTTTTTGAACCATTCAAATGCTTTCACTTCATCTTTATCAATTCCTTTACAATTTTCATGGCAAAGTCCTAGATTATATTGTGCAAAGTAACATTCTTTTTCAGCAGCTTTCAAAAACCATTTAAATGCTTCTTTAAGATCTTTACCCACACCTCTACCATTACTATAACCAAGCCCAATATTATTCATTGCTTTGATGTTTCCGGAAAGAGTAGATTTCATAAACAACCGAAATGATCCAGAATGATCTATAGTAGTTCCTATCCCATTTTGATGACAATTACCAACAAAATGTTGTCCCACAAGATACCCTTCTTCAGCAGACTTTGAACATAATTCAAATGCTTTTTTTACATTCTTTTCAACCCCAAATCCAAACTCATAAAACATTGTAACAAATTCTGAAGCTCTAATGGACCCTTCATTAGCAACTTTAGAATAAATCTTAAATGCCTTTTTCCAATTTTGTTTAACACCTAGACCTCTTAAATGCATATCTGCAAGATAGATTAATCCAATTTCGCTGTTATTTTCATGTAATTTTCTTTAGCTACTAATGAAATAATTGATATGAAGAATACCTCATCAAATTCCTTGTTATCAACAATAGTACCAATTCCATACTTATAAAAGAATCCTATTAAGCTAGTAAACCTATGATGAGAATGAGATTGATGACTTATCATTTCATATAGAATCTCGACTGGATTCTTGTTGTGTTCTCTAATATAATTTTTGACCATAAATGGATGAAGTGAAAAGAACTGTTTTATATATACATCAATGAAAAATTCAAATAAATTCTCAATAAACATATTAACTTCGTCCAAGACATCAACAAAAGGTGGATCAGATTTAACTTCTAGTTCTTTTTGCCTTAGCAGAATAATTTTATATATAATTAATGATTGGGAAATTGACACAAAAAAAATATTAAAAAAAATGCAACTTACTCATTTGATATTTCTGATTTGACAGAAATAATTTCATCTGTGACGTTGTAAGATTGTGACTGGGGAGTTTTAATTTCAACGCTTTCACAAGGAATGATGATTTCGGAAAGATTTTTAACTACTTGTACAATATCTGGTCGTGAATTTCCATTATGTTTCCAGCAATCTGTCAAAAATATTCGCTATTATATTAACACATTATTATGAATATTACATAAATGATTTTAAATTTATACCAGTATATATTTCTTTGTATTTAGGAGGTGTTCCAAGTATAATCATTTCTCTTTTTCCATTGACAATATTATTTAATAAATCTATATTTAATGAAGGTTCCATTTCGAAAGGAGAAGAATGATTCCCAGACTGAAAATATCCGAGCTCTTATTTATACCAATTGCACCGAAAATTTCCAAATATATATCTTATGGAGGATAATTTATATCATTTTTTCCTTTTCTTCATAATAGTTTTTAGACCTTACTTTTTCTAGGTTATTTTTTTGCGTATAATATTATTTAATTAATACTAAAAATAACCACAATAAACCAAAAAATAGCGCTCATTCCAAAGATGCTTTAAATCAACGAACAAATACTATTTCGAGCCATTTCACATAAAATCAAAAATCAGGGAAATTCATTTTGTTTTCAATAAGTAATGAGAAGATAAAATAAATATGATAAAATAAAATCAATTAATTATGCGAGAATGAGTAAGTATATACGTGTGCATGGAGGGATTTCTATATTATGTTTGCGTTCATCTTTTTGTTTATTAGACGATCGACATACAAAGCTCCATTATTATAGATTGGGTTAAATTTTTGACTGGTTGTTAAATACCACGGCCTGCTTGTCTTTTTTTGTGTTATTAAAAACTGATTTAGATCATATTTAGTTGAAGTAATTTAAATTTTTATGTAATTAATATAAACTTATCCTTTCATTATATTTTATTCTTTGTGATTGTGTATTTAAGTATAAAAATGTCGAGTTTTGAATATTGTAGTTTTGCTTGTTCTTCTCTTTGAATATGTGACATTGGCTTTCTCCAGATACCAAGCGATATATATGCAAAAAAAAATTTATTGATTATAATTTATTAATAAAAATTTTCATGTAAACAAGTTATCTGAGTTATCTGGATCAATTTCTCGTTACCAATGCCTGAATTGATTTCTTTAATATATCACAGCCTTATTCTACTCAAATTATTATTGTAGATTTTGATGTATAATCATTACATTACATTAGTAAATAATTTTGAGTATTTACTTTCTTAAATCTTTGCCATCTTGTTTAACAGTTGGTTCTTTGAATAATTAAATATACATCATCATTGATAAATTTGATTTCCGAAATTTAGATGTATAAAACATTATGAATACATGGAATTTGCTATTGTGCTGAGAAATTAAACATATATTTATGATTTTTTATTTTGGTCAATCAATTTTCCAGATTTTAAATGACTAAAATCATATGGATAATTGTTATATTAACGTTTTTGTATTTATTAACATTTATAGATTGATTTTCGATATTTATAGATTGATAACTATTAATAAATTTAAGTAAAATTTTATTTTTTGTAAAAATACAAAAAGAATAAAACACAACTTATTATGTGGGAATTTAACAAATAAAATGCTTTATTCATAATATAATAATGATGCAATGTAATAACATAACATTACATTAATTATAAACCCTATAATCCCTTCAAAAACATGATTTTAAGTTCTAGTAAATGAATCGTTGAAAAATTAGAAAAATTGGATATAATTAATGTTTAATAATTGTTAAATTGATGCAATAATTATAATAATTAGTCATTAAATTGTTAAATTATGAACGAGAGTATATAAAACCCAATATGTAAGAAATTAAGTACTAATAAAAAAATTAATTAACAATTTACATCTAAGATTCAATTCCAAGAAAACAAAACTCATGAATTTAATTAATACTGCACTGTGATACAATCTTTCCGATTTTTTTGTTTTCTGTTTTCAAAAATCATTTTATTTTGAGCATACATTAAAGTTTACTTGTTTGCAAAAATTTGTTAACAATTCAGAGTGTAGTTTAAGCAATTATAATTCTCGATTCTAATTGGAAAATTAAAAATTCTCGTCTTGAACAATTCAATAATAGACTAATTATATTTATTATCAAGTTTGACAAAAATATTAACTTATATTGTCACGTCTGGACAGTACCAAAAGCGAAATTACACAACAAATCAATTCCGGCCACACTGATAGCTTACACTTCTTCGTGTATCACTATCTTAATTTTAACACAGTGTGGCAACTTAAACAACAATTACAAAAGTCTCAGGTGTTATCTAGAAGGTACGTGAATAAGTGAAGTAGAGGTAGTTTTCCCTTTCACTTTGTACGTTGGCAAAGCCAAACAGATTCAAATAACTTTAGGAAAAGATTAGAATTTTTATTTATAATTGGAAAGATTTATTAGAAGTTAGGCAACAAAATATTACAATGGCGTGTTTCTATTCTGTTACTACTTCTACTATTTACACGAATATTATTATAAACGTTGTTATAATTATTTAATAAAATAAAATGAATAAAATAATATAAAAATAGAGAGATAAAATATTAAATGTTGCTATCTTAAAATATGCCGCGAAAAGGAACTCCCTTTTTCTTCTTTTACTACTGCTGCTTTTATATTTCCTTCTCATCATTTTCTTTCTCTCATCATTCCCATCATTTGTACAACTCCATCATTTCCATCATTTCTATCATCTTACAACTCCATCATTTCCATCATTCCCACGCCACACGTTTTCCGCACTATTTCCTTCATACCACATTTCCAACCCCGTCGTCACCACAATATATTCGATTCATTTTATATAATATAATAAATATAGTTAATATAATTGTTATTTCATCCAATTGAACTTTCATATTCATACTTGCAAGAAACTGTACGCGACTTTTATCCAAAATCTACTCTATGAATCAACAAATATTTGGATACACAAACTTGAAAATAATTTTATTTTTTTATTTTTTAAAAAACCGATTGTTATTTTTTTTAGTTATTTTGGATTTTAAACATTATTCTAATGATGGAATTAATTTATTGTTGAAATCAAATATATTATTGGATTTCTTTTAATGAATATAAAAAGATATATTTTCGTTCAATAAATAATATTAAACTAAAATTTACATAAACAACAAACATTCCCAACCCATAAATAAGTTTTAAATTTTATTTTTTTACAACATATTGATGATATCTGATATACTGTTATCTTTTATCTCATTCATACATTTTGAATTAATTAACTAATAGAAATTATAGAAATAAAATTTTTGGGATTAAAACATTTAAATGAAATAACAGATAAAAAACCAAAAATATAAATATGAAATTTGACTAATAAAATCAAATGCGTGCATAACATATGTGGCATAATCTATCCTATATTGTGGTAGTATGAAATGAGCAAATCATTAAAAAATAATACTTGCAGTTAATATTACTAAAATATAAGTGACATATAACAACAAACCTTTGAAAAAATGACAGCTGGAGAAAAATCACATTTAAATATCTGGGTTAGTTAAGGGTTTTGCTATTTTGAAAATATGACACTAAGACTATTTGATTATGATTTAAATATCCAGAGAAATTATAAAAACAAGGATGGAAATTTGATAAAGAAAAACTAAATAATTATTTTACACATAGTTCTCAAACTAAATGTTTTGTAAAATAATATTACAAAAGTTTTGATGACTCATAAAAAAAAGTTGCATCATTAGCTATGATTTTTTTGTATTCTTAAAAAATATTTTATTGGGATTTTAGATTTTATCATTTCACATTCACTCATTAACTGTTGAATGATTTTTTATTTTCTGGTATGTTTTAAAAGTGAATAAATTCAAATAAAACTTTTATTTTTTATAAAAAATTTTTTGATCTATATCATTTATTGGAAAACAAGCTAACACAATCTACATTGATTAGTCTTCTATTTCTTCATTAATGACAAAATCTTATAACTATTTTATTAAAGAGTATATTATTGACTTTGATTTAGAATTTCTTTCTTCAATACAATTTTTTTTTTAAATTAATTGTGAGATTCTTTATAATTGATAATAATATGCCACAAAGAATTTGTGCATCTAATATTATTGAAATATTTATAAGTTATTAAAAGTTTTTTTGTGTAATATATTATTAATATATATTTTAAATCACTTACAATAATCTTTTTTAAATATATAAAGTCTATCTTTCTTTTTTCCAACTAAATATTGAAATTTGTATTCATTCCTGATTTATTATATCAGATAATAAACCATGTTGGCATGGTGAAGCAGATTAATGGCAAAATAGTTACTAGTTTAATGTTCCAATGACTGACACAAATCTTCATAATGAAACATCTGTCAGAATTAAAGTATATCTCTGTTTCTTTGTAGATTCTTAGTATTTATATAAAAATATCTGTAATATATCCTCTTTGGCAATACAAATAAGAATAAGATTACTGTACTTCTTCTTGCCTCTTATGTATTTCTCATTAATAGTATAGTTATTATCTTTTTTTTCGTTACAAGACAAAAAATATTGATGAAGATTTTTCCTATACTATAGAACAACAATTGTTTCTAGTCTTAGTAATTATCATTAGAAGAATTTCATTACTTGTTGCAGTTGAGGGTAGTTAGAAGTGATATTGATAGATAGATGAAGATTTGTGTTGATTTTAAAAGGTTTATATATAAAAATAACACTAGAGTGTTTAATATCTCATAACTAAAATTAAATAAAAACTTCTTCTATTAGTTTAGTTATTTCACTGTCTACAAAAAAATTTATTAAATAAAAAATAATTGTATATCTTTATTAAAATATTTCAGATGATTTAATTTTCTCAAAAATTTGAAAGTTTTTTTTTTTATGTTAAATGTTAAAATGTATCATATACAAGTGAAATTATAACTTCTGTTACTTATTTATATAAATCGATAAAAGTCATATAACTAATTATCCACAAACAGAATCCTCAATTAATTTTATATTTAATAATTTGGCTAAGCTAATCACTTACTTATATTTATGCAATTAATTTTTATTATTTATATTTATATAATTTTTTAAGTATAAATAAAAGATTTTTAAGTATTTTTAATTTATAACTATAGATTGAGGGCTTTATATTTCAAATTTTGTATTAAGGATTAAGAGAATCCTATTATTTTTTTCCTTACGGAATTTCTTTGTTAAATAAATATCAAAAAACATAATAGAACTAATTTATTTTTTTTAATGCTTTTTGTACGAAGTATTCTAAATGTATACCTTTCCTCAAAATTACCTCCTTAATATGAAGTATGAAGATATTAATTTGTTATAAAAATTACAGTATTGTATTATTATTTTTCCACTAATAATACAGTATTTTTTATTTTAAAGCAAATAAGATAAAAATGATCATTTAATGAAGAACCATTCTGATAATACACAAAAATATAGAACTATTCTCTTTGCAGATTTCTCTTTAATATAATTCTGAGAGTGTCTGCTCATTTTTGTTCTGTGAAAATAATTTTCATCTTATCTTAAAATCTTGTTTGTGTAAAGAAGTGTAGTCTAGAATATGGAAAAAATTATCAATTGAATTGGATAAATTTCTCTAAATATTTTTTAAAATAATTCTAAATATCTTGTGTACTTTTCAATAATATATAAAAAATATAAATGTTATTTTATAGTAAATCTTTCATTTAGAAATTATTTGATCATTAAATAGTTTCTATTAATTAATTTTATGAATTTTATCAAATATCCCATTTTTGATAAAAATATTACTCTCTTTTAATTGTAAATGTTATGTTCATAAAATTATAAATAAATTGATACTGATAGAAAAAATAGTTGCATTCACAAGTAGAACAGATAAAATTGTGGAATAATGAGGTTAGATAATTTTAATTATGCGCATTTTGATACCAAATTGATGGTTTCAGGTTCAGTACTCTTATTTATATGCTTTAAATTCAATTTAAATAATTTTTTTTAAAAAGAAATTATTATATAATTAATTTGATCTATAATATTTTTGTGTTATTGTTATAATAATATTTCACCTTATTTATCTTATTATGATTATTATGATGCAGTTTTGGCTTTTGGATAACTTTCTTGAATAAATTAAAGATATTATATTGAATCTTTTTATTATAATATATTTATCTATCTGATTTTATTCTTTAATTATAATTAGTAATTTGTTAATAATTTGGTTGCTATCCGTTTTGTTTAAGTTATATTTTGCTAAATAGGCAAGGTCCTTGCGATTTATATGAATGACCTATAAATCTGCACATGTTCTTTCCCAAAAACATCTTGATAAATAAGGGTGAGCTTTTTAATATTTGTCTTGTGTCATATTATATCTTGAAAATACCTTAGTATCTGAAATTTAAGTATTCTATATATGAAATACTTATTTTTATGTATATATTATGTTTTACCAATGCATATGGTAATAAACAAAAAATAAAGTATTTAAAGTGCTATAAATTTTCATTTATATTGCATTTTAATTAATCCATATACATATGCTTTAATCTGGCATGAAATTTTGGACTTTCCTTTAGAAAAAAATAAAATAATAACACATAACAAGCATGATGATAAAAATTTGGCATTACAAGCTTTGTACTAATTTGAAGGACTAGTTTGAAAGCATTCTGTCATTCAGCAAAAAATTTTCTATTAAATATATGGTGATAATTAAAGTACTGAAATCAACAATATTGCTCTCACAAGTATCATTTCTAATTTTATTTTATTAAGTCAACCAATACCTAGTTGACATTTAAACAACATTTTCAAATAAAAATATATTACCGAGCTTTAACTGATTTTAATATGTCAATTTATTAAGGAGATTATAAGATTTTTAATTGCTGCTGTCAATTATATTATATTTTTTCAATAAGTTATGTAGATTTAAGAATTATGTCTATTCATAAATTTAAAAATAATTCTTTGAATTATATGCTTTAGTTCATAAATATTAGAAATATCGGAAGCAGAAATTATGTGTGTTCTTTGAAATAAGTGACATAATTAGGATGATACAAAGAATTTTTATTTATCTCTAATCTTAATATAATCTCTTTTCTTACATAATTTGATTTAAATTATAATATTTACTATCTAAAACTAACAGTTTTGCGATAATACTAAGTTTTATTAATAGTATGGCATGGCATTGTAATACTCATGATTATTTTTTATTTTTATGAATACTAATTAATTATTACCATATGTCCATGTTTGCTAACTTTAGTTCCTTTATATAAGTTATGATTAATTTTAATGACCCATAAAATTATTGAAAATTAATCACAATTCTTCGAAATAATATTTGAATAAATATTAAACTATCAAATATTTTGAGATTAATATCCCAAAATAACTCTACATCTATAGTTTTTAAGCATTGTAAAAGTTTTTTAATATAAAATCATAAACAATAATAGAATAGCAATTATTATGTCAACTATAGAACTCACTGTTATTTGTAGCTTACAAAATTACTGCTTCACCACACTATCTTTGATTTGTAACTATATTTTTATGATTTTAACTAATTATATTAAAATTTAAATATTAAATTCTGTGAATATTAATTTAATATCTAATTTAATTTTATTCATACTCATCAAATATCATTTTTATAGTTATTATTTTTTTTTAAATAATTAATATACTAAATAAAGAATATAAACAAATAATTTATTAAAGATAATCTAAAATGCCTTATTTTTAAACTATAAATTTTAACAGTTTTATTATTTCTGATTATTTATTTTTTTCTATTTATTTATTTTTTCTATTCATTCTATTTATTTTTTTTTATTTATTTGATTTCTTATTTGTTAGATCTAAGATCGAATAATTTGAATCTAGAATGGAGGAATTATTTAAATAGTTGTTCACATAATTATGTAATATTACATATTTCCGAAGTTATCAATTATTAATAAATTATTGCATAATTCCCAAGTCATCAATTATTAATAAATTATTGCATAATTCCTAATTCATCAATTATTAATAAATTATTGCTATTGCATAATTATTCTATCATATCAACATAGTTTTTGCAACATATAATAAAATCATAAAAAATTAAATTGAAAAACAAATTAAAGAGAAAAAGAGTAAAACAAGCAATAGGAGATGATTTTTATTATCAGATAACGGGTATTCTTTGCTTCGAAAACAAAAATTAGGTGAAACTATATTCTACATATTCTTCTCATCTTGTAAACGATTTTCTATTATTACCATCAATTGTTGAAGCTATACCTTATTATTCCTAGTTCAGTTTTTACAAAATTAAAATTAAATAAATAATTTGCTACTCTACTATTTTCCTGGGATTGAATTATCAAGAATCTAAATGATCGGGCAGGTGATTAAGAATGTTAATTTAATAATAACTGTCGCCTTCCAAATCACTATGAAATATTAAATGTTAATTAATCAATGTTAACGAGTATTTTAACATTATTCAACGCATAGTTAAATGTAATTAAAAAATTGAACGCACCCATTTTAACCTTGAATAAATAATCCTACATTTGTTTATATAAGTGAAATTACAAGTGTTTATTGCAACTAATAATTCAGCGTGGTTTATCTGGTTAAAATTTGTAATTGTCAAAGTGAATCAGATCGCATGATAATTAATTACATAGTGTCAATTCCTGATTAATTAGACTTAATAATTGAAACTATTGAAACTATATTTCAATTACTTTAAAGTTCCAATCAAGTAATCGATTATAATTTATAATTTAAATATTTTTCATTTTCTTAGTTTTTATCTTCTTGTTTAATTTAATTAAATAAATTCGTAAAAATAGTATTTCTAAATTGTAAATATAAGTGGAAAACAAATTTAAGATTATAAAATGCCCAAAACCTGAATTATTGTTTATTAATAAAGCAACGAAACACTTTACAGTTGTTCTCTAAATATAAATAAATTACTTAACTATTATGTTGATATCAAGCAAATACTCCATAATCATTAAATAATTATTATTAATATTTTAAAATTAAAATGACGATTATTATTCAACAATTCATCTTGAAATAGAATGATCCATAACGTAAGACGATTGTGCACTGAAGGATTTCTTATTTGCGTCTTTATCGATTTTAATAAAAGAAATAATCTAATAATTACCCTAAAATACAGTAAAAAGAAAATATAAAATTATTATTCGTCGGATTATATAATTGATATGTATTAGTCTCTGTCTCTTTTTAATATATTCGTTTTTTTTTAAATATAAAATTTTATAAATCACACCTCAAATAGTCCATAAAAACATAAAAACACTTGTAATTACCAGTATAATAGGTATAGTGATGATGAACATATAAACTTTAAAAATTTCAAAACAAAATCTCCAAATAAGGAAAAGAAATAGTTCGTCTACTCGAACGAGGAAAATTTTCCTCTGAATAACATGAACAAGATAAGTTTTGAAATCGGTTTTTACTCTTGAAGGAAAAGAATATCTTCCTTCTCGTTATAAATTATACTTTTGTATTATAATTTTGTTAAGCCTGATTTAGTTTATTATGAGATCTATAAATTGCACATTCATATTTTTGTAAATAGAAATACAAAATAAATTGACTTGGTGCTCATGTTATACTAAAAAATGTAAATTTAGTTATATATGTGGCAAAACCTTTAATTTTTTTTTTTGCTTGATTACATAAATTATACGCTGACAGGTGGTTTGAAAATAATAATTGTTATTTCACGATATTTGTATCAGCTGATAAGCAGGTATTTAAAAATAATTTTATTTATTTTAAAACCAAAAATTTATTTATTAAATTTACTATATACAGTGGCGATCAAAAGTAATGCAACAAGATTTTGATTTAATAAAATTATTTTTTTTTGAGTACAAATTCGATAATATTTTATTTTTTATTTTTTATTTTTATTTGTCAATGGTTACAGTTTCAAATAAAAAAAATTTTTCTAAAATTTAATTTTTTTTTCAGAAAGTACTGTTGCATTTCTTATTTTCTTTTCTAACACAATTCACTTAACCCAGTAAATCAAATTAATATATATTGCTTTTTTTTTTTTTGTTTATACTAGATTGAATATGAAACACACTACCATCTTGTGTATCCTCCCGAGCCTTAATAACATCACGAATTCTTTCTGGC
This sequence comes from Diversispora epigaea, assembly GCA_003547095.1. Lineage (NCBI taxonomy): Eukaryota > Fungi > Glomeromycota > Glomeromycetes > Diversisporales > Diversisporaceae > Diversispora > Diversispora epigaea. The sequence continues at coordinate 15,289 of PQFF01000331.1, read as the reverse complement.
ATAGAGTGGATCAAATTGGTACAAGTATCAACGTCAATCTCTTGCCAAACCTGTTGAATTTTGATCCACAAGTCCTCCTTACCCGAAATTCGTTCAGGGAGATGACGAAGATGACGATCTATTTCATTCCATAAATGTTCTATGGGATTAAGATCTGGAGATTGGGCGGGCCAATCCAAAACCTTTATTTAGTTACTTTGAAGCCATCGTTTTGTTGAATTTGCTGTATGTTTAGGGTCTCCATCCTGTTGAAAAATTATATCTTTGATAGTAAATCCTTGAACTTTGATAGTATTTAAGAGATCCTCACGAAGTATTTGTTGATATAATTCGGCATTCATCATTCCATCGATTTTACAAAAGCCACCAACACCACGTGACGTAAAGCATCCCCATATCATCACAGATCCACCTCCAAATTTCACAGTAGGCTTAATATGAAAACAATTTAATGGTTCCTCAGGGCGCTTCCAATAATATTGTTTCCCATCAGATCCAAAAACTTTAAATTTTGATTCATCAGACCATATTACCTTTGACCAATCATTTATTGTCCAATTTTCATATTTTCGCGCAAAATCTAGGCGACGTTTTTGGTGTTTTTTACTCAAATAAGGTTTTTTTCTTTTAACTCTTGATACTAACCCATCATTTCGAAGTATACGTCGAATAGTAGGTGCTGAAATATTAATATTTTCTTGTTCTTGTAGATGGTTTTGGACTTCAACAGCAGAAGAACACCGGCGAGAGGTAATGAGATTTATGATTTTTTTTTGAGTTGGTTTATTTGTGATAAGTGGACGACCTGATTTTGGCAAGTTTTCAACAGAGTGGTTTTCAAGCCATCTTTTTTTAATTCGAGAAACCGTAGATGGATTTATATGCCGTGCTCTTGATATTTCCCTTGTTGTGTATCCTTTTTGTAATGAAAGAAGAATTTGGATTCTTTCTTTAGGGATTGTATGACACTTTTGTGTTGTAACTTGTTTACTAAGGAGTTGCAACATGGTACAAAAACAAAATAAACAATAAAATTTACTTTTTATGTGATATTTATGTAACACAATAATCACCATCTGGTTCTTGTAAAAAACGATCAAAAGTAACGCAACACGTGTTTCGTATTACTTGACTGATTATTTCGGAACTGGTAGTAATAGTAATTATTAAGATTTCACTATCATAAACTGACACTATTANCATCCTGTTGAAAAATTATATCTTTGATAGCAAATCCTTGAACTTTGATAGTATTTAAGAGATCCTCACGAAGTATTTGTTGATATAATTCGGCATTCATCATTCCATCGATTTTACAAAAGCCACCAACACCACGTGACGTAAAGCATCCCCATATCATCACAGATCCACCTCCAAATTTCACAGTAGGCTTAATATGAAAACAATTTAATGGTTCCTCAGGGCGCTTCCAATAATATTGTTTCCCATCAGATCCAAAAACTTTAAATTTTGATTCATCAGACCATATTACCTTTGACCAATCATTTATTGTCCAATTTTCATATTTTCGCGCAAAATCTAGGCGACGTTTTTGGTGTTTTTTACTCAAATAAGGTTTTTTTCTTTTAACTCTTGATACTAACCCATCATTTCGAAGTATACGTCGAATAGTAGGTGCTGAAATATTAATATTTTCTTGTTCTTGTAGATGGTTTTGGACTTCAACAGCAGAAGAACACCGGCGAGAGGTAATGAGATTTATGATTTTTTTTTGAGTTGGTTTATTTGTGATAAGTGGACGACCTGATTTTGGCAAGTTTTCAACAGAGTGGTTTTCAAGCCATCTTTTTTTAATTCGAGAAACCGTAGATGGATTTATATGCCGTGCTCTTGATATTTCCCTTGTTGTGTATCCTTTTTGTAATGAAAGAAGAATTTGGATTCTTTCTTTAGGGATTGTATGACACTTTTGTGTTGTAACTTGTTTACTAAGGAGTTGCAACATGGTACAAAAACAAAATAAACAATAAAATTTACTTTTTATGTGATATTTATGTAACACAATAATCACCATCTGGTTCTTGTAAAAAACGATCAAAAGTAACGCAACACGTGTTTCGTATTACTTGACTGATTATTTCGGAACTGGTAGTAATAGTAATTATTAAGATTTCACTATCATAAACTGACACTATTAACAGATAATAAAACAAAACAAAAAAAAAAACATCTCCGGGATTGTTCGAAACAGTTCGATTGAACGAAATTTTTTTTTTGTTGCATTACAAATGATCGCCACTGTATTTTGGATTGCGTCTTGTTAATAATATTATATTATAATATGCCCAATTTTTATTAATGGAATTATCCAGTTCTTAAACAAAACACGAATTAATTAAAAAAGTTGTTATCAATAACACAAGGAGTTAGAAAAAATTTTAACACATTAGGTGGAATGATATAGTAACTTGTTAAAAGATATTTATTATGTGTTTTAATCATAAAACAATTTTTTATTATGATTTTGAGTTTGGATATTATTGTTATATTCGAATTTTATATTATTAAATAATTTAAGATTACAAGAGAAAGCTCTACATTAAAGAATAATGGTAAAGATGTGAATTTATATTCACAAAAAATGAATTATTATCGAAAATAAAATTACGATAAAGTTTTAATAATTTGATTACGTGCGTGTTTTTAACTTCAGAAAAATTAGCATAATGTATTAATTAAATTTTCGTGTTTTTTTTTTTGAAAAGTCTAATATAAAATATAAAAAATACTTTATCACATTTTGCCTATCATTTAATTTATAATTTATCTTATTTTTTCTTAATCTTTGTATTTTTCTTGCACACTATTCGTAACTACAATTATAATACATATAAATGTAAATTTTATTTTATCCATACTTTGAACTAACAGTAGTGATTGTAGTTTTTTTGATTCTCTCTTAATCATAGTATGTATAAATAACGAATCATATAAAATTATATCTTACAGTTTCTAAAGGGAAATGAAGGCAGACTGACTGTGAGAATATGGTTGAATAATTAATTATAGTATTATTAGATCAAGACGTAACAAAGATTACGTTTATACAATATTAACAAAATATGAATTTTCGACATACGTTGTTTTCTTTTAACATCTCATTTATAAAATGAATTTTAAAATTCTATTTATAAATAAATAAAGACTATAATCTTCTAAACAATAAAAGAAAAATTAAACTATTTTATTGATTATTTCTTCTAATAATTTATTTGCTTTTGTATTTCCATTTTCCTTTGCTTTATTTAACCAGTATATGGCTTTTACAATATCTTTTCCAGTTCCAATTCCTTCATAAAAGCATTTTCCAATCCTGTATTGGCCAATAATGTTTTCATTTTCTGCAGCTTTTTTAAACCACTCAAATGCTTTCACTTTATCTTTATCAATTCCGTTACCTTTCTCATAGCAAAGTCCTAAGTTATATTGTGCATAGTGATATACTTTTTCAGCTTTCAAATACCGTTTAAATGCTTCTTTAAGATCTTTACCCACACCTATACCCTTAGAATAACAATACCCGGTAAGATGCATTGCATTGATGTTTCCAGAAAGAGCTGATTTCATATTCCGTTGAAATCCTTCAGATTCATCTATAGCAGTTCCTATCCCCTTTCTATAACAATTACCAACATTAAATTGTGCTACAAGACACCCTCCTTCGGCAGACTTCAAATATAATTCAAATGATTTTTTTTCATTTTTTTCAACCCCATATCCAAATTCATAACAATTTGCAACGTAAGTTAAAGCTCTAATGGACCCTTCATCAGCAATTTTAGAATAAATCTTAAATGCCTCATTACAATTTTGGTTAACACCTAGACCATTTAAATGCATATCTGCAAGATAGATGAATCCAATTTCTCTGTTATTTTCACGTAATTTTCTTAATGATAAGGAATTTGGTGAGGTATTCTTCACATTAATTATTTCATTCGTAGCTAAACTAAAGAATTTAAATGCCATTTTGTTATCAACAATAGTGCCAATTCCAAACTTATAAAAGAATCCTATTAAGCTAGTAAACCTATAATGAGAATGAGATTGATGGCTTATCATTTCATATAGAATCTCGACTGGATTCTTGTTGTGTTCTCTAATATAATTTTTGACCATAAATGGATGAAGTGAAAAGAACTGTTTTATATATACATCAATGAAAAATTCAAATAAATTCTTAATAAACATATCAACTTCGTCCAAGACATCAACAAAAGGTGGATCAGATTTAACTTCTAGTTCTTTTTGCCTTAGCAGAATAATTTTATATATAATTAATGATTGGGAAATTAACACAAAAAAAATATTAAAAAAAAATGAAACTTACTCATTTGATATTTCTNATCAGCAATTTTAGAATAAATCTTAAATGCCTCATTACAATTTTGGTTAACACCTAGACCATTTAAATGCATATCTGCAAGATAGATGAATCCAATTTCTCTGTTATTTTCACGTAATTTTCTTAATGATAAGGAATTTGGTGAGGTATTCTTCACATTAATTATTTCATTCGTAGCTAAACTAAAGAATTTAAATGCCATTTTGTTATCAACAATAGTGCCAATTCCAAACTTATAAAAGAATCCTATTAAGCTAGTAAACCTATAATGAGAATGAGATTGATGGCTTATCATTTCATATAGAATCTCGACTGGATTCTTGTTGTGTTCTCTAATATAATTTTTGACCATAAATGGATGAAGTGAAAAGAACTGTTTTATATATACATCAATGAAAAATTCAAATAAATTCTTAATAAACATATCAACTTCGTCCAAGACATCAACAAAAGGTGGATCAGATTTAACTTCTAGTTCTTTTTGCCTTAGCAGAATAATTTTATATATAATTAATGATTGGGAAATTAACACAAAAAAAATATTAAAAAAAAATGAAACTTACTCATTTGATATTTCTGATTTGACAGAAATAATTTCATCTGTGACGTTGTAAGATTGTGACTGGGGAGTTTTAATTTCAACGCTTTCACAAGGAATGACGATTTCAGAAAGATTTTTAACTACTTGGGAAATATCTGGTCGTGAATTTCCATTATGTTTCCAGCAATCTGTCAAAAATATTCGTTATTATATTTACAAATTATTATGAATATTACATAAATGATTTTAATAAATTATTTTAAATTTATACCAGTATATATTTCTTTGTATTTAGGGGGTGTTCCAAGTTTAATCATTTCTCTTTTTCCTTTCACAATATTATTTAATAAATCTATATTTGATGAGGGTTCCATTTCGAAAGGAGAATTACCACTAGAAATTTCCCAGAGAATAATTCCCAGACTGAAAATATCCGAACTCTTATTTTTACCAATTGCGCCGAAAATTTCCAAATATTGAGGGTCTATATATTGAATTGGGCCAAGAGTATTTTTAAGAAATTTTAAAGATTCGGGCATAATTTTTGTTAACCCAAAGACATTTAATTTAATGTTTCTATTCTGAACAAGAATATTTTCTGAGTTCTAATTAAATCATAAAAAATAAATTGAAATAAATTTATAAATAATTCATGCGTTGAATATGAATATTTGAAAGAATGATTACCAATTTTCCATGAATAATTTTATTGGAATGTAAATACATCAAAACATTGGCAATCTGTTTTGCTAAATTTAATTTTGTATTCCAATCCATTTTTTGGAAATTGGTTTTTAAATATTGACGAAGAGATCGATTATTGGAATATTCAAGAATAATCATATAATTATTGGCATTCTCTATAAAAAAAAATAAGAAATAAAATAAATGAGTAAGTAATTAAATATTAAGAATAATTTTTAAATATTTTTACCTTGCTTAGTAATGCCATAAAATTTAAGAATATTATCATGAATTTCCAATTTTCGATATCTTTTAATCTGTTCCATTAAAAATGTAAAAATATTAATAGTAAATTCAAATAATAGAATTAAGAATTAAATTTAACTCACTTCATTAATCAAATTGTCCAGTGTAGATTTATCATTTAAATAAACACATTTAAGAGCAATAATTTTTTGCGAAATTTTAAAAATGGCTTCATAAATATTTCCACTAATTAATTTTACATTCTCAAACTCAGAATATTGATAAAATGGAATATTTTCTTTTTGAAGAGTATCTTCAATAATTAAATTGTCCATCCAAGTCTCCCATTCTTTCGTATCTTGCGACATGATTATTTATAAATTTAATTGCTACGATCATTGAATAGGCCAATTTTATACAGTTACACCGTATTTTGTGTTAATGTAGCACAAAAGATTACTTTAATAGGATAAAAAAGGAAAATGTTTGAAATGTGAGAATTTTTAATAGCGTGACAATCCCATGTCTTAAAATGTGATCGCCATACATTTTGTAGAATAACTGCTAAATCTTTAGGACCCACCGATGATGCGAGCCTCATGACAATACAATATTAACAATATTAACAATTAATTGGATTTCCTGATTTTTTTTGCGGTTTTTATAGTTTCATTGAAACGTTCTGAACATTTTTATTGGTAAGGAGCAATATTATCAATTTTTAAATTTAAATGAGCATATGTAAGGGCTCAAGTCGAAAATCGTTAATAGAAAAATTCCATTTTTCTAATTTAAATAAAGACAATTCGGGTGTTTCGAATTTTTTAATCTTTCTCATGTGACTGAGATAGCTTAGAGTTTTTTTTTTTAACGTACATAATTCAAATGTGAAACCAAATGTGGCCATGAAGTAATTTCTATCTGAATCATATAATTTTGGTGGCTATTTATCCAAAAGGGTGAATTCATTCTTGTGATTGCTTTGCGCACGTCATTTTTTGGTATCTGTCCTTCCAGATTGGACTCTAACATTTTTTATTCGTTGATTCGGTTTTAATTAAATGAATTTTTTTAATTTTTCTATATATTTTACTTACCTTTCCAGATTAACTATAAATATTTAGGTTGGTTACGTTGATGTCAGAAGATTTTTGTTCCAAATTGACCTTTTGATATTTCTTGAAAATTTTGTAAATATATATGTATATAAAACTAAAAGAATAAATAAGATATCTGGTGTATTAGATGCCAGTTATAAATTAATTGTGAATTCGGACCATCTTCCATTCTATTGATTATTTTGGAATCATTTAATTTCCAGAACTATTTTTCTAAAGTATTTAAAGTCAAGAATCTATGCCATGAAAATATAGTAATTTAACAAGTACGTATATTATATTTATTTTTTTTATTAGATTTCCCTGATCAAATTCAACATTTAATTAAAGAAAAGACAAACGAAAAATAATGGGAAGCCTGGATGGACAATTTAATTATTGAAGCTACTCTTCAAAAAGAAAATATCTCATTCTATCAATATTCTGAATTTGAAGATAAAAGATATAAACTTAATTAGTGGAAATGTTTACAAAAAAACTTTTGCTCTTAAATGTATTGTTAAAATGATAAATTTATGCTGGACATTTAAGAAATGAAGATGAATTAATTAAATATTTATTTGAATTTGCTATCAACATTTTTAATATTTTTACATTTTCTAATTGAAAAAGATTAAAAGATATCGAAATTAAAAAATTATGACAACATTCTTAAATTTTATGATTTTATGACATTGCTAAGTAAGGTAAGATAAGTATTGATAATTGATTTTTAATTTTTTTTAATGATTTGATTTTTAAAGAGAATGTCGATAATTATATGATTATTCTTGAATGTATTAACAATGGTTCTCTTCGTGAATTTTTAAAAACAAATTTCCAAAAACTGGGTTGAAACGCAAAATTAAATATTGGCCAATATTTTGACGTTTTAACTTTCTAGTGATACTATTCATGGAAAATTGGTAATTATTTTCTTATTTGAAAATAAATTACACAAATGAATTATTTTTAATTTTATAATTTAGAATTCTAAAAATATTCTTATTTATAACGGGATCAATGTTTTTGAATTAACAAAAATTATATCTGAACCTTAAAGATTCCTTAAAAATTCTCTTGGCACAATTCAATATATAGACCTTCAATATTTAGAAATTTTTAACGCCATTGGTAAAAATAAGAGTTCAGGTATTTTCGGTTTGGGAATTATTCTATGGGAAATATCTAGTGGTAATCCTCCTTTCGAGATGGAATCTTTGTCAAGAGTTGATTTGTTAAATAATTGTAAATGGAAAAAGAAAAATGGTTGCTCCCGGAACACCTCATAAAACCAAAGAAATATATATGCTGGTATAAATTTATAACAATTTATTATATTTATTACATAATAAAATTATATGAATTAAATCTATTCTGCTTAACAGATTGCTGGAAATACAATGGAAATTTACGGCCAAAAATTTCTCAAGTGGTTAAATCCATTTTGAGTAAGTAAAGCTCTAGTTTGAGCATAAGTTCAATACGTAATGTTTTCTTAGACAACTCAATATCATCTATAGAACATTCTTGTAATTCCCAAAGTATTGTATGACTTTACACCAAATTCGATTAATTAATAATGAAGAATATAAATCTTGAGTTGATTGAACATTATTTAAAATTTTAATTACGATTTCTGTGGATATTTTATTTGCCATTTTTTTTGTCTAAGAAATGAAGAGAAAATAATTGTATAATATATATATCGACTAGCTATCTCGTTACAAGAATGTTGCTTCCTAGTACAGGTGTAGAAATAGGATAATTATACGCGTAGACGAGTCTTGAGTAATCATAATCGTGTAATTTTATTTTTCATGAATCCTCCATTTAGATGAATTGTACATTTCAGTTCAGGTCTAAGAAGTCTTATAGTTACACAATTGAATGTTATGGAGTAATGCAGGACCCACAAACAAAAAATTATTTTATCCGTAAATACTTTAAAAACTTTACATGGGAAAAATTGATTATTTATGTTATATAGTATTAAATGAATTGAAAAAAATTCACAATAATAATAAAGAAATTATACATCGAGATTTACACAGTGTAATCATAGTATATTGATTCAAGAGAATCTCAAATATACATGGAATACTTTCATATATGGAAAAATTATTTAAAAATCAACCAACCTTTTCAAGTCGTTTTTTTCAACTTCATTAAATTCCAACCAAATATTATCAACTTCTGGTCTTTTCCATCTAAAAATCGAATATAAGTTTTAGCATATTTTTTGTCATGAAATGGTCTATGCTCAGATGTCAATTGCCACATAATCATTCCTAAACTATAAATATCTGACGAATACGAATATGAATCCATTTATAAAAATCCAAGATATGAGCATCCTAATTTTAGATATTATAGCACTTCATTAAATTCAAGACTGAATCCATTAATTCAACAGTATTAGGTATTTAATTATTCCAATAGCTTTTAAAATGATATAATTCATTTTATTAATAATTTCTTACACATTATTTCTTTATTTCTATAGATCTATTCTCAAATGATAATTTCCCCACCAATGATTATTTTGATAAAATGGATTTCAAGAATTATAATATATTTAATATATTTTTGTATACTTCAGTTACTAATCGATTTCATTAATTATCTTTGTTATTAATAATTTTTAAATAGTAATTAAAAAAAATAATAATGGAAAATTCAAGTGTAGAAATTTCTAAAAAAAAAAACATTTCTGACTGATTGAAGATCAAAGTAATAATTTTACGCGCACTAAGTTGATTGATTGTTATGTCAATCCATTGAAGTGATGTAAGATATTAATTCAACTAAATAAATAATAATGGATAATAATAGATTATAGATTTTCTTGTCAATTTCAAGCGACTTTACCGAATTTAATTTTTTATTAATTTTTTACTACCAAACAAATGACTTTAAACGAAGAAAATTTGTTGAATATTTTAATGAATGTTTTGTAGATGAAGGTATGGATAAAATTATTAATAAAATTTTTTATTTCTTATTTTCTAGAAATTACTCATTTTTTTTATTCTTTATTTTTACTTCTATTACACACAATTAGAATAATTTCAAATAAAGAAGAATTACTTGGTAATATAGTGAATGTTTATAAATAATTAATACTATATATATCTTTCTATTTATATTTTTATAACAAAGTTTTTTAAATTCAAATTAATTTATCTTATTTTAATATCTTTTATAATAGCTTATTTATTTTTACGTATCTTTTTATGCAAGAACTTATTTCTTTGATTATAAAATTTATTTATTAAATAGAAAATTATTAAATTTAACCGCCTCCTTTGCCATGTAAATTTATTTTTGACCTAGTGGTGACAATCGCCGGCTGAGAGCTTTAGCACCCTATTAAATAAATTTACGTTTCTTTAAAAAAAAAAACCAATAGTACATAGTATAAATAATTTCATAAAGAAAAAATTGTTAAATAATTACGATTTAAGTGCTGATTAATTCTTCTATTCAGTTTAAAATCCAATACAAGAAGGCAAATATTGTATCATTTAAGTTCATTTAATATAGTTCTTTTACTTTGAATGTAAAGTCTTAAATTATAATATATATCAAAAATATAACGTAAATTTTTTTTGTATCCATATTTATTATTTAAATATACTTTTATATTTTAATTTACTTCATTTTACCCGTTTTATTTATTTTTTCATTGTAATAAAATATAATAATTAGGCTAACAATTTTCTATATTATTTTAAATTCATTTTTTATATAATATAGAGAAGAGAAGAAGATATAAAGTACTGTTTATGATGTGTTACTGTAAATTTGCGTTGAAGTACACAAATATTTTTCAAAGAAAATGACTAAATAAAACTAAAAATACACGAATAAATAATTTAATTAAAATGATTGAAAAGATGAAATTAAAGGAAAAATCAAATTATATTTATATGTGCATTTTTTCTTCTGATAATCATTTTATTATTATTATCATCGATATTAAATTGACTTCAATTCAATTAATTTTATCTTAGGAACCAACCTTTCATCAGTATAATAAATGATGATGAAATTGTTGAGATTATCGATAATGGCAGATAAATGACATATTTATCTGCCATATAGAAACATTGACATAATTAAAATTTGGAATTAATAAATTCTGATTTTTTGGTTCCTTAACCATCAGGATCCGGGACTATATATATGAATATAATAATAATAATAATAGAAATAATAATATATAATAGATAATAAATCAAGAATAGAAATAATATATAATAGATAATAATAAATCATAAATAACAACGTAAAATAAACACTTGTTAATATAATATAATAAATATTATAAAGAATTTGGCATTTTATATGCCGATTCAAAAAAAGAAATTGGATAGTTATTCCTTTTTTGACAAGTTAACAAAATTTTTGATGAGTTTTGAATCTTGTAGTTTTGCTTGTTCTTCTTTTTGAATAAGTAACATTGTCTTTCTCAGGTGCCAAAGATAAACGACACGTTGATTAAGATTTATTAACAAAATTTTTTATATAAAAATACCTCTTCCTAATCAAACAAAATTCTTACTTAAATATGTTATCCACTATTAACAATTCCATTTTCTATTAACAACCACAACCAAAATACTCAATCAGAGGAGATGAGATCATGCGATTATGGAATTAAGATCTCAAACTATGATTTATCGAAAAGAATTTAAAAAAGGCAAACCGCATTACACAAATTTGAATGAAAGGGCAAGCTACGTCGCATAAATTTGAGAGAGTTTTTTTATAGTGCTAATAATATAATGTAATGTAATTTTAAAAAGTCAAATGATACTTTTAGAGCCCGGAGAACTATTTTAAGCCGTGTAAGCCGTGGAACTCACCGTGAAATTACTAGTTACATTATTAGTTAAATCTTGAAATATACCAAATATAAATTTGAATACTGCATTTATACTTGTTATTTCCTATTAGGCTTTAATAATATCGATAATTAACTGGTGCATTTACAATGAAACAATGGAAAAAAATAAGTAGGATAATAAATACAGTTTATTTATTAATTTATGATTTAAATATCAAATTATTTTCTAATGTCTCCAAAGAATTTATTAAAACTTCTTGGTACAATAAAAGATTTTCTTAAAGATAATTTCGAACAGAAATGTTTAACTTTTAAAAATGGATTCCAAAATCAAAAATGTATAACTAATCCCATCCTAGCAAGTAACTAATTCTAATCCCAATCCTGATAATCTTATTCAAATAACAAGAGTTCAGGTTGAGGCATATTGTGAAATATTAAATTAAATAATTTAAATAATTTTATACAGCTATATCTATAGCAAATTAGAAAATTATTTTATTGAGTCCAAAGTTTTTTGGTTGAGAATTCATTTCGTTTTAGTTTATCATTTAAAAATTTAGTAATGATAATGTTTTTTTTTTTTAATAGGCAGGCTTCACTTCTCTTCATGAATTTTGCATAATAATAAAATACAGAATACTTTAAGATTAACTAGACATCTAAAAAATATTAATTCAAAGAATTTGGGTAATTCTTTATTTATTATTGTTATTTCAGTTCAAATATTTCAGGCATTATTTATTTTATTTCATGATAATTTAGAAATAACGGTGTAAACATTAATTTCAATTTTTTGAGCTATCTCGAATTATTTTAATAATAGCAGTAAAAATAGCAATAATAAAGATGATAGTAATAATGAATAATAATAATAAATAATAATGATAGTAGGAAACCATATTTGTCACATTAACTTGCACGTGAAATAATACTTTTTCTCCCCACGTGCTGTGCCGCAGGGATTAGTGTATTTACCATCATGTATCACGCCCTTCGAATATCGATTTTTATTAAATATCCTAGGGACTTAGATGTAGAAAATATATTCGTCACCGAACATTCATGACCTCCGTAAGACTTGCCAGGAAAAATTAAAATATCACGTGAGTACGAAAAATTCTTTTCCAATCACCTGTTATTATTAAATTTTTATAGGTTGAAAATCACTGGTGTTGAACAGATTTAAAAATGTACTTCCTTGACTTTTTATAGGAATTATTGCTGATGGTGACCTTGTGGTGGGGGTGGTGCATTGGTGTCACCACATTCGCGTTGCGTTAAAAATTTCCTTAATAAATTTGTGTTCTATGAAAATCTCCAATTTTTCATTCCGAAAAATGTCTAGTAAAAAAGTTTGGTTTGAAAGTGCCATAAAAAATAATTATATTAAAAATTTTGATTATACCAAATTTGAAAATATTAAACGAATTGCAAGCGGAGCATTTGGTACGGTTTATCGTGCTAATTCATTAAATTTAAGAAAACTTGTTGCATTAAAATGTTTGCATGACGATGACGAATTATTTTATGAAAAATTTGTGAAAGAGGTAAAAAATAAATTCTTTGTTTTCATTAATATATATATTTTCGAGATAAAATTAAAATTTAAATACTTTTTTTCTTGGAACTAGTAAACTAAATTAAAAATAAATTTTATTATTTTTAGAAATTTGCTTGAGTATAATAAAGGCGGGTTTAGAGGTGGTTGAAAATAAAAGAATTTCTAACTTATTAAAATAAAATGAATTTTCAATTTTGATATTTTATATGTCACGGGTGTGTTACTAAATAAATATAGGACGAGGTGACAAATAACTATATGATTGGAGTGTGATAAATAAATGTACTGCTACTACCAAATGTAAGAGTTGGTCTTGTTAACTCTTATTTTGTAAGGTGTGTATTTGTGTTAGTTATACTTTTATAACTATGCTTCTTCAAGAAGCAAAATGTGTATGAGCACTTTGTCAAAATAAAGGTAATTAAATTAATAATAAATTATAAGACAGAGAACTGTCCTTAGTAGGGTAAAAATGGGTGTTCTGGCCCAGAACTAGTCATCCTGCTAATTTCACGCTCCAAAAACATCGCCAAGTATATCAGCATTGTACATCAATTTAATCTTTTGGCCACACAGGAAAGCCAGCCCAGCGCTAGTCATCTTGCTATATTTCACACCCCAAAAACATCACCAAGCATATTAATTTTTTGTACATCAATTCAAGCTTTTGGCCACACAGGAAAGCCACTAGCTATACCACTTCAAGTATGTGGCATGATTTATTTTTTAGCCGCATTTTTATATCAAAATACATTGATTTTTTATATATCAAGAATACATTTAACTTCTCAAATTCATATCAAAAAGGATATCAATTATTTATGATATACAGCTTGCTATTAAAAAAGTCCAAGAGAAACAGTGAAGGATATGAATTTAATGAATATCCTAATCCCTTCTCGGACGTGAATCAAGCTTAAATTGTATACCAATACTAATTGATATAGTAGAATTCAATCTAAAGACAATTCTTCACTACTTTTCTGGCCCACAAAAATCTAACCTTTTAAGTATCGATATCAAAATCTAACCTCAAACCTAACCTCTTAGCTACTAAAATTTATATACATATCAAAAGTCTAACCTCAAACCTAACCTCTTGGATACTAAAATTTATGCCGATATCAAAAGTCTAACTTCAAACCTAACCTCTTGGATACTAAAATTTATACTGTTATCAAAAGTCTAACCTCAAACCTAACATCTTAAGTATCAAAGTTTAACTTCATTTTGCATAGCTTTTTCACGTAATCTATTAACATACTGAATCATATAATAATCACTCTTATGCAAATTATATCGTCCACTAGCAGATCCAGTAGGTTTACCACAATCAGTACAAGGATACCACTTCTTAGCCTGATAATGATGTCGACATCCTTCAGGTCGAGTACAAGCTTTTCCACAAACTTTTCCGGAGTTATGTAAATAGTCACAGGAATATGATATCAACATTTTATATATGGATAGAAAATTTAAATTGAACAAAAGTTTACATAGTATATATATCAACAAATTTATACCAAGTATAAATATTTTAAATTTAACAAGAGTTTATGCAATATATAAATCTAACTTCAACATACAATGGCACCCAAAAATAGAACTTGCACATGCTGTAACAAAACTCTTTCGACACCTCAAAAACTTCGTCAGCATTATGCTAGTAATAAAAATCAATGCCAAATTTCAGCTACTTTTAGAACACATGCCCCCAAAGTAGTTCGATCTTCCAAGATACCGGAACCAGTCCCACAAATTGATCCAGAAACTGGCCCAGGTCTATCAACCAAAGCCAATAGAGAGGAGATATTACAAAATAATACAGTGCGAAACCTCTATAATAGGCACCTTGTATATCTTTTAATCTAGTGATCAGAATTTTATAAAATTAGTACCATAAAATAGCTTTTGAAGAGATGAACTAATTAGGCAAAAA
>PQFF01000330.1:279026-296934 GCA_003547095.1 Diversispora epigaea | reverse complement strand
AAGAAGAAGCGGAGAAAGAAGAAGCGTAGGAAGAAGCGTAGAAAGAAGAAGCGTAGAACGAAGAAGTGAAGAAAGAAGAAGTGAAAGAGAAGAAAGAAATGAATGGGAATAGATTTCGAAAAGATCTGAAACATTAAAAAAATTCAAAAATATATATTTTTTTTATTATATTACATTTTATTATCAGTTTATTATATATTATCAGTTAATTATATTTTTACATAATAAAGAACGCATTGGTTTATTATAATTTTTTTTTTACATAAGATTTTATGAAATATTGCGAAAATAATGAAAATAATAAAAACTAATCTAATAACTCAAAAAATGGATGCCATAAAATATCCTTTATTGTAAGTATTTGTAACTTCACTTGTAAACGAAAATAAGTAGATTATTAAATTATTATACCGAAATTATTATTCGGAAATTTACTGATGACTAGTATATATATATTAGTTTATTATATTTTTTTACATAAAGATTTTTATGAAATATTGCGAAAAATAACAATTAATTTAAAAGTGATCGAAAAAAACATCTAATTTGAATATTTGAAAAAAAAATAGAAAATAAAATTCATCGAAAATCTTTAGAAAATTCTGAATCGATACTAATGAAAAAGAAAAGAAAAAAGATGTTAGAAACAGTATTGAATAAACTGTGCACTGTTTTTAAGTAAGCATATTAGCGTCCGAGAGTATCCTACTTCTAGACAGCAAGGTTATGAATAACCTGCTGAATGACTACCTGAAACTCTGAAAAACCACGAAAAAGGTAAAGAACAGCAAAGTTATGAACATAACCTGCTGAACTACTACCTGTTACGCAGAAAAAAACCACAGAAAAGGCAACGCATCGTAGTATAAGAGTTGTGTTAATCAAGAAAAGGGAACGTCGAGAACTTTTCTTATAGGAACTCTACCCTAATCCATCAGTTTAACATAACCAAAGGGACTCAAGAAGTTTCGGACGATCCCAACCTCGTCAAAAACCAACATACTTACTTGAGAAATAAATAAATTTTTGAAAATTTCCGAAAATTTTTGTCCTAAAATTTCATGAGAATAATAATTTTTGAAAGAGTTCGAAACAAGATCATTCATTTAGTAAATAAACAAGATCATTTTGTGTTACAAAATAAAAAACATTTTTTATTTGACCAAAAATTTCCGCAAATTTTCGCGGAAATTTACGGAAATTTTCGCAAGTTTTTCGAAAATTTTTTAAAGTGGAAATTTTCGNAAATAAAATTCATCGAAAATCTTTAGAAAATTCTGAATCGATACTAATGAAAAAGAAAAGAAAAAAGATGTTAGAAACAGTATTGAATAAACTGTGCACTGTTTTTAAGTAAGCATATTAGCGTCCGAGAGTATCCTACTTCTAGACAGCAAGGTTATGAATAACCTGCTGAATGACTACCTGAAACTCTGAAAAACCACGAAAAAGGTAAAGAACAGCAAAGTTATGAACATAACCTGCTGAACTACTACCTGTTACGCAGAAAAAAACCACAGAAAAGGCAACGCATCGTAGTATAAGAGTTGTGTTAATCAAGAAAAGGGAACGTCGAGAACTTTTCTTATAGGAACTCTACCCTAATCCATCAGTTTAACATAACCAAAGGGACTCAAGAAGTTTCGGACGATCCCAACCTCGTCAAAAACCAACATACTTACTTGAGAAATAAATAAATTTTTGAAAATTTCCGAAAATTTTTGTCCTAAAATTTCATGAGAATAATAATTTTTGAAAGAGTTCGAAACAAGATCATTCATTTAGTAAATAAACAAGATCATTTTGTGTTACAAAATAAAAAACATTTTTTATTTGACCAAAAATTTCCGCAAATTTTCGCGGAAATTTACGGAAATTTTCGCAAGTTTTTCGAAAATTTTTTAAAGTGGAAATTTTCGCAAATTTTATGCGAAAATCTTCCGAAAATTTTCACTTCGAAACTTTTCGAAAAATTGCGAAAAATTTTCGAAGTGAAAATTTTCCGGAAATTTTCGCCTTTTAAAATTTCCTGATGTAGTAAATTAGGACAAAATTTACAAATTAATAAAAACTGACTAAAATTAAATACAAATA
The DNA here is from genome assembly GCA_003547095.1 of Diversispora epigaea. Lineage (NCBI taxonomy): Eukaryota > Fungi > Glomeromycota > Glomeromycetes > Diversisporales > Diversisporaceae > Diversispora > Diversispora epigaea. Next base: position 294,840 of record PQFF01000330.1, on the reverse strand, counting down.
AATAATTTATAATTTAACCCAAGACCGCGAAATAACTAAATTATTCTGAAGAGGCTAATGCCCTAATGTCAGTTAAAATAACAAAGATCACGAAGACCATGACCCAAAAACCCTATAAGAAGTCGTATTACTTAAAATATACTTAAATTTTTTTAAAATATACTTAAAAAATTTTAAAATATACTTAAAATATACTTAAAATATACTTAAAATATACTTAAAATTTCTTAAAATATACTTAAAATTTTTTAAAATATACTTAAAATATACTTAAAATTTTTTAAAATATACTTAAAATATACTTAAAATTTTTTAAAATATACTTAAAATTTCTTAAAATATACTTAAAGTATACTTAAAATAGACTTAAAACAGGTAATGATAAGTATATTTTAAGTACGTGTAAGTATCACTAGTCGAATGGAAAAAAATAGGACAGTTTTATCATGAATAGGATTCCGATTGATGGCTAAATTTGCTAAGATTTATTAAATATAGACAATCGATTTTTTCCGATTTATAAATAGGAATTTCTGATTTATGAATTTTTACAAATAGGATGTCCGATTTATGCATAGTTCCGCCATCAATAGGATTCTGATTTTTGTTCATTCGACCACATCAGGAAACTTTCCGGGGCGTAAATTTACAGAAAATTTACGGGACCTACAGAAAGTTACGCCTAAAAAAATCAATTTTTTTGACTTTGATCACTATTTATAAGACAGGGAGCGATTTTTTACTAAGATATTCTTATGACAGATCGAAAGATCTGGTTCTTAGCTACAAGATGATATGTGTTTCATTTCTGTAACATCAATATTCGCGAAGATATTCACGTTTAAAGTTTCACATCTGTGAAAAAATTTCCGTGTAAATTTTCCGAAAATTTTCGTAATTCTGCCGGAAATTTCTATGACGTCACGTGAATTTCCGGCAGAATTACGGAAATTTTCGGAAAATTTACACGGAAATTTTTTCACAGATGTGAAACTTTAAACTTGAATATCTTCGCGAATATTGATGTTACAGAAATGAAACACATATCATCTTGTAGCTAAGAACCAGATCTTTCGATCTGTCATAGGAATATCTTAGTAAAAAATCGCTCCCTGTCTTATAAATAGTGATCAAAGTCAANGTATATTTTAAGTACGTGTAAGTATCACTAGTCGAATGGAAAAAAATAGGACAGTTTTATCATGAATAGGATTCCGATTGATGGCTAAATTTGCTAAGATTTATTAAATATAGACAATCGATTTTTTCCGATTTATAAATAGGAATTTCTGATTTATGAATTTTTACAAATAGGATGTCCGATTTATGCATAGTTCCGCCATCAATAGGATTCTGATTTTTGTTCATTCGACCACATCAGGAAACTTTCCGGGGCGTAAATTTACAGAAAATTTACGGGACCTACAGAAAGTTACGCCTAAAAAAATCAATTTTTTTGACTTTGATCACTATTTATAAGACAGGGAGCGATTTTTTACTAAGATATTCTTATGACAGATCGAAAGATCTGGTTCTTAGCTACAAGATGATATGTGTTTCATTTCTGTAACATCAATATTCGCGAAGATATTCAAGTTTAAAGTTTCACATCTGTGAAAAAATTTCCGTGTAAATTTTCCGAAAATTTTCGTAATTCTGCCGGAAATTTCTATGACGTCACGTGAATTTCCGGCAGAATTACGGAAATTTTCGGAAAATTTACACGGAAATTTTTTCACAGATGTGAAACTTTAAACTTGAATATCTTCGCGAATATTGATGTTACAAAAATAAAACACATATCATCTTGTAGCTAAGAACCAGATCTTTCGATCTGTCATAGAAATATCTTAGTAAAAAATCGCTCCCTGTCTTATAAATAGTGATCAAAGTCAAAAAAATTGATTTTTTTAGGCGTAAATTTCTGTAGGTCCCGTAAATTTTTTGTAAATTTACGCCTCGAAAAGTTTCCTGATGCAGTGTATATTTTAAGTATATTTTAAATATATTAAAAATTATGTCACCCAAATTAAATATATTTTTAAGTATATTTTAAGTATATTTTTTATGTATATTTTTAAGTATATTTTTTAAACATATTTTAAATATATCTTAAGTATATTTTAAGTATTTCAACACATATATTAAAATATACTTAAAATATACTTAAAATATGCTTAAAAAATATACTTAAAAATATACATAAAAAATATACTTAAAATATACTTAAAAATATATTTAATTTGGGTGACATAATTTTTAATATATTTAAAATATACTTAAAATATATTTACACGTACTTAAAATATACTTATTATTACTTGTTTTAAGTATATTTTAAGTATATTTTAAAAAATTTTAAATATATTTTAAGAAATTTTAAGTATATTTTAAATATATTTTAAGTATATTTTAAAAATTTTTAAGTATATTTTAAAAAAATTTAAGTATATTTTAAGTATATGACTTCTTATAGGGAAACAACTAACTTCTCCTTCAACTCTTTAATGACCAACGTCATACTCTACAAAATTTACTACTACTCTTCTACAACTCCTTAAGGAACAACTTCCTACCCATATATCTTTATAAATCCCCGATGTTATCACAGTACTTTTTGGACCTTCGGCCGAATTTTACGAAGGATCAGTCCAGGATATACATGTTCCCAAAATTGATTTTGGATTTTTGAGGTATTTCGACTTTTTGAGATTTATGCAGAATCTATTCTATATATGGAAGTAAAAAAAGTATCCAGTTATGTGTATCTTTAATCAAAGAATAAATCTGGGTAATCAAAAAATTTCGGGTTTTAAGTAAAATAATTTCGTCTTCTATGAAAAACTATTTCGACTTTTTTCCCCAAAATTGCAATTTCGGGGCCCCAAAATAATTTTGCGTGCAAGTATAGTCCAGGACGAATAAATCATTAGTAATTTATTTATCGAATCTAAATTCTCTCATGTTGATGTTTGTTCCTCAAAGGCTATCTTTTTACTAACTAACTCTAACGATTTATAAAAGGTATCCTTATAAAATTATATATTACTTTTCCTAAACCCCTACAATGTTACAACTAACTTTTTACTCACTTCCAACAATTCACGTCTCGGCACAACTCAATAAACATCTCATACTCCTATTCTCATACAATTCGTCATGTCTCTTATATCCCCACCAATCATCCCCTTAGATACCAATGTATTACACTTTTGCATCAGTGCATCATCCCTTGATCGACAAGATTAACAATCAAAGTCAAACTGAAATTTGAAAATTCCTCCAAAACCATCGTAAATATGAAAAATGAAAATTTCGTAGTGCAGACCCTTCCAAACTCTAAGAGACTAAATAGTACCATATAACATTTTTGTTTTCTATATTTATACTCCCACTTTAATTGAACAGCAAGACAGAAACATACCCTTAAATCCTGTTTTCTTAAACAACTCAATAACAATCTGATAAAGGTCGTAATTCTAGGGTCAAACTTTTTCGTTTAGCACCATCCATATAGGTAAAGCTGTTGTTTATGTTTTTTCCCAAAAAAAAACAGAACTGACTTTACAGTTCTAACTTCCACTATCTTTTGAAGGTAATACTCTAAACAAGCTTAATCTTATTCAGTAGGAATCAGTAAGCCTCCGACTGCACTTGCTATTTCTAGAAATAATTTGGCTGCAGAATCATAAATGGTGACCAATATCAGGAAACTTTTCAGGGCATAAATTTACAGAAATTTACGGGACCTATAGAAATTTACATTTAAAAAAATTAACTTTTTTGACTTTGATCACTATTTATACATCAGGAAATTTTTTATGTCGGAGGTTATTGTAATAATTTCGTTTTCAAAGGTTATTGAAGGTTATCGGACCAATAACCTTCGCAAATATTACGTTTATTATGATAAAGTGAAGGTTATTGAAGGTTATTGATATCAATAACCTCCGGAGTATTACGTTTTATTAATAAAAATGAAGGTTTTCGGTACCAATAACCTTTGTAAATATTACGTTTATGTTGGAGGTATTCGAAGGTTATCGGAGTGAAGGACTTCGAAGGCTTACGTTTAAAAAAATTTACTGATGTAAGACAGGAAGCGCTTTTTTACTAAGATATTCCTATGACAGATTGAAAGATCTGGTTCTTAGCTATAAGATGATATATGTTTTATTTCTGTAACATCAATATTCGCGAAGATATTCACGTTTAAAGTTTCACATTTGTGAAAAAATTTCCATGTAAATTTTCTAAAAATTTTCGTAATTNAATCCTGTTTTCTTAAACAACTCAATAACAATCTGATAAAGGTCGTAATTCTAGGGTCAAACTTTTTCGTTTAGCACCATCCATATAGGTAAAGCTGTTGTTTATGTTTTTTCCCAAAAAAAAACAGAACTGACTTTACAGTTCTAACTTCCACTATCTTTTGAAGGTAATACTCTAAACAAGCTTAATCTTATTCAGTAGGAATCAGTAAGCCTCCGACTGCACTTGCTATTTCTAGAAATAATTTGGCTGCAGAATCATAAATGGTGACCAATATCAGGAAACTTTTCAGGGCATAAATTTACAGAAATTTACGGGACCTATAGAAATTTACATTTAAAAAAATTAACTTTTTTGACTTTGATCACTATTTATACATCAGGAAATTTTTTATGTCGGAGGTTATTGTAATAATTTCGTTTTCAAAGGTTATTGAAGGTTATCGGACCAATAACCTTCGCAAATATTACGTTTATTATGATAAAGTGAAGGTTATTGAAGGTTATTGATATCAATAACCTCCGGAGTATTACGTTTTATTAATAAAAATGAAGGTTTTCGGTACCAATAACCTTTGTAAATATTACGTTTATGTTGGAGGTATTCGAAGGTTATCGGAGTGAAGGACTTCGAAGGCTTACGTTTAAAAAAATTTACTGATGTAAGACAGGAAGCGCTTTTTTACTAAGATATTCCTATGACAGATTGAAAGATCTGGTTCTTAGCTATAAGATGATATATGTTTTATTTCTGTAACATCAATATTCGCGAAGATATTCACGTTTAAAGTTTCACATTTGTGAAAAAATTTCCATGTAAATTTTCTAAAAATTTTCGTAATTCTGCCGGAAATTTCTATGACGTCATGTAAATTTCCAGCAGAATTACGGAAATTTTCGAAAAATTTACACAGAAATTTTTTCACAGATGTGAAACTTTAAACGTGAATATCTTCGCGAATATTAATGTTATAGAAATAAAACATATATCATCTTATAGCTAAGAACCAGATCTTTCGATCTGTCATAGGAATATCTTAGTAAAAAATCGCTCCTTGTCTTATAAATAGTGATTAAAGTCAAAAAATTGATTTTTTTAAGCATAAATTTCTGTAGGTCCTGTAAATTTTCTGTAAATTTATGTCTCGAAAAGTTTCCTAATGAAGAGAGAGAAAGTGTTTTTTGTGTTGTTGTAACATTAAAATTTTTTTTTTTTTGTTCACTAACGTGATTGACTTCACAATTTATTTATTATCATAAAATTACAGACTATGTTAATAATCTGGTGATATTAGAGGATAGTTTACAAAAAGGAAGAAAGCTAAGGCTAATTTATTCAAACCTAAATTTAAAAAATTAGTTCTATCGCCCAATTATGCCATGAGCCAGCAAGCTGATCCGAAGAGGATGAAACCCCGCACTTGCCAATATTATTTTCTTCAGATTATCACCTGGTGTATACATGTCGTCAAAATTATTGAATTGAGTCAGACGCAATTAAAATTGAGAAAAATTGGAGTTGAGTCAAGGCAAATTTTGATTTTTATTAGTAATTGACGCAATTAGTTGAGTCTATACTATAGATGTCATCAAAACTATTGAATTGAGTCAGACGCAATTAAAATTTAAAAATTTGGAATTGAGTCATATAAAAAATTGACGCAATTGACGCAATTGACGCAATTATTTTGACGCAATTACATAGACGCAACTAAATTTCAGTAGTTGAGTCAATGGTTTTTTACTTTTGACGACATGTATAGTCTATACTTGCACGCAAAATTATTTTGGGGCCCCGAATTTGCAATTTTGGGGAAAAAAGTCGAAATAGTTTTTCATAGAAGACGAAATTATTTTACTTAAAACCCGAAATTTTTTGACCACCCAGATTTATTCTTTGATTGAAGATACACATAACTGGGTACTTTTTTTACTTCTATATATAGAATAGATTCTGTATAAATTTCAAAAAGTCGAAATACCTCAAAAATCCAAAATCAATTTTGGGAACATGTATAGTTGAGTCAGACGCAATTAAAAATTAAAATTTTAAGAGTTGAGTCAAGGCCAAATTAGTTTTGACGACATGTATAACCTGGTGCTACCACTTGTGGTAAAAAAAGGGAAACTGAAGTACCCAATCGCAAATGTCTTTTGCATCAGTTCACATTAAAAGACTGCTCCCTTATCACTCATATAAGGTATATCTCAAGGTTTTGGTAGAAATAGTTAAGTCATCAGCTCGGTAACATTAAAATTTTTTTTTTTTTTTTTGTTGACTAACATGATTGACTTCACAGTTTATTTATTATCATAAAATTACAGACTACTTTAGTACATCCGGAATTATATAGAGGCATTTTAAGACACTATATATACGAAATGTCCGGAGAACGCACTAGAACAGTGCGTTTTAGTACGCTATATATACAAAATGTTTGGAGAACGCACTAGAACGGTACGTTCTAGTACGCTATATATACGAAGCGTTCGAAGAACGCATTAGAACGGCATATTTAATACACTATATGAACGTAGATGGTGTTCGTAGAACGCTATAGATCGGTGTATTTTGGACACACTAGAACGTTTATATTTAATTCCTGATGTAATCTGGTGGTATTAAAGAATAGTTTACAAAAAAGAAGAAAGCTAAGGCTAATTCATTCAAACCTAAATTTAAAAGATTAGTTCTACCGCCCAATCATGCTACGAGCTAGCAAGCTGACCCGAAGAGGATGAAACCCCACACTTGCCAATATTTATTTCTTTGGACTATCGCCCAGTGTCACCACTTGTGGTAAAAAAAGGGAAACTGAGATACCTAATCGCAAATGTTTTTTGCATCAGCTCACATTAAAAGACTGTTCCTTTATCACTTATATAAAGTATACCTTAAAGCTTTGGCGAAAATGGTTAGGTCATCAGCTCACATATCCAACCTCCTCCCTTATCACTCATATAAGGTAGCCATATCAAAGGTTCCTGAGGACCTTGCACGCCCAAAGGAACCAGAAACCCAATAAAAACTCATCCTTGCCCCTCAACAACTTATCTACTACCTTCCTACATCTCCTAAAATAAAATTACAACTAAACATACAACCCACCAAATAACAACTAACCATCGAATCCAACCAACATCAGGAAACTTTTCGGGACGTAAATTTACAGAAAATTTACGGGACCTACAGAAATTTACGCTTAAAAAAATCAATTTTTTTGACTTTAATTACTATTTATAAGATAGGGAGCGATTTTTTACTAAGATATTCCTATGACAGATCGAAAGATCAGGTTCTTAGCTACAAGATGATATGTGTTTCATTTCTGTAACATTAATATTCGCGAAGATATTCACGTTTAAAGTTTCACATCTGTGAAAAAATTTCCATGTAAATTTTTCAAAAATTTCCGTAATTCTGCCGGAAATTTCTATAACGTCACGTAAATTTCCGACAGAATTACGGAAATTTTCAAAAAATTTACGCAGAAATTTTTTCATAGATATGAAACTTTAAACGTGAATATCTTCGCGGATATTGATGTTACAAAAATGAAACATATATCATCTTGTAGCTAAGAACCAGATCTTTCGATCTGTCATAGGAATATCTTAGTAAAAAATCACTCTCTGTCTTATAAATAGTAATCAAAGTCAAAAAAATTGATTTTTTTAAACGTAAATTTCTGTAGGTCCTGTAAATTTTCTGTAAATTTACGTCCCGAAAAGTTTTCTGATGAACTAACCACCCAACAACTTCAAAACAACTGACCTTCCAACCCAATTTGACCCCTTTAAAACCTACACCCCCGTCACAATAAACCCAAACATCACATCACTTATCGTTACTACCGATTATCTCCTAAGTATCATCATACCTATACTTGCACGCAAAATTATTTTGGGGTCCCAAAATTGCAATTTCGGGGAAAAAAGTCGAAATAGTTTTTCATAAAAGACGAAATTATTTTACTTAAAACCCGAAATTTTTTGACCACCCAGATTTATTTTTTGATTGAATATACACATAACTAGGTACTTTTTTTACTTCTATATATAGAATAGATTCTGCATAAATCTCAAAAAGTCGAAATACCTCAAAAATCCAAAATCAATTTTGGGAACATGTATAATTATACCCCCCAAGTCATCTGCTGTTCATCACCTTCGTACCTTCGTATTACCAAAATTTTCATCAGTTCGTCATACCTGATTGACATGATTGACAATCAGGGTCAAATCAAAATTTGACATTTCTTCCAAAAAGTTAGTGGAGGAAAATTTGTGGTGCAAACTCAGTCTTTACTAACGAAAAATTTTTCAGCCCAAGCAGAATCCTCTGTTTCCAGCGTTCGTACTCTACAAAACTATCAACCCTTCCAAAACCTACTAAGACAGTTATCCCTTTTAATGTATTTGCTATACGTGTTACCCAAATCCCAAATAATTTGGAATTTGGGATGCTAAAATGTACAAATTACTAGTATTTGGGATTTCGGCAAAAAATACTAATTATAATTTGGGATTTGGGATTTGGGATTTCGGCATTTGAGATTTCAGCATTTGAATTTTGAATTTGGGTGGCAGGTATAGTATTTGCCTATTCTGTTTCATTCCTCTGTATGCTCCTACGTATGCCGAAGTATCTCCAGAAAGAAAGTAAAGTTTGTCGTCTATGCTTTTTACCAAAAGAGCCAGAACCAAACCCATAGGTAAGACTTCACGTATTTAGTTCTGCTCCCCCTCCAAAAAATAGCTTATCCGGTCAGGGTTGTTAACCTCCGCTATTTCTACTAGAAAAAAAAATACATTAATTTTGTTACTGTGGATTTTGAAAAATTGACGAAAGAAGAGAAAGAGTTTTTTTTTTTTAGTAACATTAAAATTTTTTTTTTTTGAATGACTAGCTGGGTTAACACCTTTATTAAAATTGTCTTTTACATACAAGTATATAATTACATTCTAAATAAAAGTTAATTAAAAACACTATAAAAATATTTTACCATTCAAACCCGGGCTACAAAATAGTAATCCTATTCCGAAGAGGCAAATACCCCACATTCGTCAATTAAAAAATATACAGTCACTGATCGTGACTAAAAAAAAAAAAAACAACTATCATCCCTATACACTCCTTTACGAACAACATCGTACCCACCAATAAACTACTACTCTCCTACAACACCTTAGAGAACAACTTCTCACCCTTTTATACTTTAAACGTTACTCTCCTGGTGTTAGCACAGTACTTCAGCTGAACTTTTGGCTATGGCTAATAGTGGATCACTCCAAGGCGAGTCAACATTAGTATTTATTTTGCAAACNACCAAAAGAGCCAGAACCAAACCCATAGGTAAGACTTCACGTATTTAGTTCTGCTCCCCCTCCAAAAAATAGCTTATCCGGTCAGGGTTGTTAACCTCCGCTATTTCTACTAGAAAAAAAAATACATTAATTTTGTTACTGTGGATTTTGAAAAATTGACGAAAGAAGAGAAAGAGTTTTTTTTTTTTAGTAACATTAAAATTTTTTTTTTTTGAATGACTAGCTGGGTTAACACCTTTATTAAAATTGTCTTTTACATACAAGTATATAATTACATTCTAAATAAAAGTTAATTAAAAACACTATAAAAATATTTTACCATTCAAACCCGGGCTACAAAATAGTAATCCTATTCCGAAGAGGCAAATACCCCACATTCGTCAATTAAAAAATATACAGTCACTGATCGTGACTAAAAAAAAAAAAAACAACTATCATCCCTATACACTCCTTTACGAACAACATCGTACCCACCAATAAACTACTACTCTCCTACAACACCTTAGAGAACAACTTCTCACCCTTTTATACTTTAAACGTTACTCTCCTGGTGTTAGCACAGTACTTCAGCTGAACTTTTGGCTATGGCTAATAGTGGATCACTCCAAGGCGAGTCAACATTAGTATTTATTTTGCAAACCCAAGTTCTCCCACTTGATGTCTCACCCCCGAAAGTTATGTTTTCTCGACGCAACCCCTACGAATTGTAAGTTAAAGTATCTCGTGTCCTTTACTTGTTACCTAGGCTTCAGGGAAGAAATGTATTCCATATTGCCGATGTTTAGCGTTCTGATATTTGCTGTTTAACTTTTCACATATAGGTACTTCCTGTCGAGTACGTCTATAGATCAAAGTAAGTGACTAAGCATATCTAAGTGATCTCATTGACGAAAAATTGTTCAGAATGTCACGTGTTGACTATTTCCCCTGACCAAATTATTATTATGCATCTACCCCAGTATCACCAACAGATTTTTCATCCCCCACATGATTTAGATTTGTTATATCACGTGTCATAAACAAATGATTATTTGACACGCGTTATGATCGATACAACATTTTGGTGTCTCGTTCCTTTTCTTTGTTTGCTATTTTTCTTTGTTTTAATAAATTAAAACAAGTTTTATAGTTTCGAGGATCAAGAAATAAAGTTTTAAAATATCACCAGCATTGAAAATAAAATTTAATAAAGATTATTTTATAGGTAATATAATTTTAATAGAAGTTTTATAATATTATTACATATTTATTTAAATATTTTATATATTAGCTATTGCCATTATTTAATATTTTATCATAGATAATATCGAACATGAATTCAAGTCCTCTTATATCCAATAATAATATTAATAATAGGCAACAATATTGCAAAGGATGTGAAAAAAATTTGCCTTTAAATTTATTTATTAGTAATGAAAAATCTTTTCGGACTTGCGAAACTTGCCGTACACAAAATAAAGTTGTGCAACAAAAAAATCAAAAAAGAACGATGATCAAATGTTGATTGATTTTCCTGATTTTATCGACTTTATTGCTGAGAAATTTGAAAATATAGCCAATAATGATGAAGATCAAGAAAATAACAATACAAAAGAATTTAAAGTTTCGTGTATTTTGAACATTTCTACTTTAACTGGTAATTCCAAAGAACGCGCTGGCCATATTGTTGAAATAATATCTGATGTAGATGAATATATATGGGTGTAAGTTAATTTTTATTTTTATAAATATAAATTTACTTTTATAAATATTATTTTTTTATTTATTTAATAAATTTTTATTTTAATTATAATAATTTAAGGTATCAAAGCAAGTATAATTTAAAGAAATCAAAAAAAGTAGCATATTATTATTATTGCTCTCAAAGAAATTGTCTTAGTAAAGAACCAAAAAAAAATTCTGAAATTAATAAGTAACGTGATAGGCAATTAATAGATCGTTATGCATGTAAAGGTTTTATTAAAATTACAATTCAAGAAGATTTAATATTATCTAATATAGAAATAGAACATCATTTACATTCTGTACGAGAAAATGTAGCAATTTCTCCAGATGTTAAAAATTTTATATTAGAAAATATAGATTTGCTTCCACGTGAAATTTATAAAAGACTTATAGAAACTGNCGAGGATCAAGAAATAAAGTTTTAAAATATCACCAGCATTGAAAATAAAATTTAATAAAGATTATTTTATAGGTAATATAATTTTAATAGAAGTTTTATAATATTATTACATATTTATTTAAATATTTTATATATTAGCTATTGCCATTATTTAATATTTTATCATAGATAATATCGAACATGAATTCAAGTCCTCTTATATCCAATAATAATATTAATAATAGGCAACAATATTGCAAAGGATGTGAAAAAAATTTGCCTTTAAATTTATTTATTAGTAATGAAAAATCTTTTCGGACTTGCGAAACTTGCCGTACACAAAATAAAGTTGTGCAACAAAAAAATCAAAAAAGAACGATGATCAAATGTTGATTGATTTTCCTGATTTTATCGACTTTATTGCTGAGAAATTTGAAAATATAGCCAATAATGATGAAGATCAAGAAAATAACAATACAAAAGAATTTAAAGTTTCGTGTATTTTGAACATTTCTACTTTAACTGGTAATTCCAAAGAACGCGCTGGCCATATTGTTGAAATAATATCTGATGTAGATGAATATATATGGGTGTAAGTTAATTTTTATTTTTATAAATATAAATTTACTTTTATAAATATTATTTTTTTATTTATTTAATAAATTTTTATTTTAATTATAATAATTTAAGGTATCAAAGCAAGTATAATTTAAAGAAATCAAAAAAAGTAGCATATTATTATTATTGCTCTCAAAGAAATTGTCTTAGTAAAGAACCAAAAAAAAATTCTGAAATTAATAAGTAACGTGATAGGCAATTAATAGATCGTTATGCATGTAAAGGTTTTATTAAAATTACAATTCAAGAAGATTTAATATTATCTAATATAGAAATAGAACATCATTTACATTCTGTACGAGAAAATGTAGCAATTTCTCCAGATGTTAAAAATTTTATATTAGAAAATATAGATTTGCTTCCACGTGAAATTTATAAAAGACTTATAGAAACTGGTCTAAATATCAATATTCGTCAAAAACAAATTCATTTTTGGTGGACAGAACTTGGCAAAAGCAAGTACAAATATGATGATGATGCTTTCCTTTCTGCTCAAAAATGACTTAAAGAAAAATCATATGAAATTATTTTTCAAAAAGAAACTCCAAAGGCTATTGGTTTTTTAACTAATTTATGGAATTTATTATTAAATTTTCAATTTAAAATACATGAAATTGGAGTTGATGCAACATATAAGTGTATTATATTACTTAATTAATTTATTAATACGTTATAATTTATTAGTTATATTGTAATATTATCTTATTTATTTATTTATTTTTTAGATAATACAAATAATTTAAAATTTGAATTATATGTAGTACATGCAGAAGTTGATGGAATGGGTTTTCTGTTAGCTTATTTATTTTTGGAGAACAATGGCAATTGTGATAATGGAATTCGAACTGGAACTTTAATTGACTTTTTTGAACAATTAAAAAATCGTGGACTTGAACCTGAATTTTTCGTAACAGATAAGGACTTTGCACAAATTTCAGCAGCTCAATTTGTTTGGAAAAATATCAAAATACAACTATGTCTTTGGCATATTAAAAAAGCAGTTGAAGCAAGATTAGCAAATAATAAAAAACTTCAACAAATTAATTACAATGGTGTTGCAGCTCAACAACTTTTTTCTTTTATAAATCCATTATTTCGTCCAACTTTATCTAAAGATAAAATAAGCTTTTGTCCAAAAGAATTACATTTATCAGTATGGAAATTAATGAATAAACATTTACATCAACATCCACTTATTCCAACAAATGATGGTCAATTTTTATCTTCATCTTTTATTTGGACAAATGCAGTTCAAGAAATTTATAATTTTTGCCAGCAACATTCTTTATTATGGCTTTGGGTATATTTATGGAATGAATGGTATAGTCAAGAACGATGGGCATTGTGGTTTCGAGCAGGATGTGAAAATAAAATTTCAATTTTAAAAACAAATATATTTGTAGAGGCACATTGGAAAGTTTTAAAACGAGATTTTTTATATAAATTCTTTCGTCCGCGCTTAGATTTGGTAATATTTATTATTATGGAAAAGGTTATTCCACATCAAAAAAGAAAATTTGAACAAGTATTTTTAGTAAAATGGGAAAAAGCAGACTGGCGAAAACCATTTAAAAAAGAATGGAAAGATTTGGCAAAACGTCCACTTAATGAAGATAAATATTTGATAAATACTTTATATTGGATATGCAGTTGTCCCTTTTTTTTTACCAATCGTTTTTTTATTTGTAAACATCTCGTGCAACAAAAAGGAATAGTGGATGTTCCTTTTTTTGATCAAATTCATCGTTGCTATGAGTATCCTTTTCTGAATACTTTATTTCAAATTAATAATTCTAATCAATTTTTACAAATAACATCGAATATAGAAACTATTGAAAATGAAAATTAAAAGTTATTGAAAAAGAAAATTTAGAAAATGAAGAATGTGAGGAATTATATAATCATCTTATTGATACAATGGAAAAATCACTTGAAATTCTTAAAGATCAACAAAGCAAAAAGAATTTTAAATGGATAAAAGGTGTGGAAAAAAATTTTATACCAATTCAAAAAATGTTATCGGAGATTACTCTTTATAAACGTAGAAGAGTTATGCCTCGAACATTCAAAGATCATTCATGTAATACAATGTTTTTTAATTAATTTTATAATGAATTAATTATATTTTTACTCATTTCGAAGTTTAACTCATATTTTTTTGAATTTATTGGGTTAGAAAAAATTATTATAGTTATAATATATAAAAAATTGTTTCTTTCATTTGACAAATAAAATTTTGAAATTTATTAAATGTTAAAATTACAATTTTTATTCATTAAAATTTTTTAAACGAATTTTTAATTACAAAATGAGAATAATTAAAGTATAATCTAGAGGTGCGATCCGTGGATGACTTATCTGTCAATTTAACGGATTATCCGTGGTGACACGGATTGACGGATTATTTTTTATAAATTTAAAAGATCCGGATTAAAAAAAATATAATCCGGATTAATTCGGATTATATATATCAATCCGCGGATTAATTACGGATTGATTACAGATTGAAGGATTAATCCGGATTGTTCTCTAATCCGAGGATTATTCTTTTAATCTGTAAATTATTTTTTTAATCTGTGATATGGTATTTCTTTCTTTAAATATTATATTACAATTATTATTTTGAATTAAAAAGATAATTATATAGTTTAAAAGAGTTTAGAGTTATAAGTGAGTAATATTATATTTATTTTATTAGTTTAGAATATTTTCAGATATTTAAAGGTACTAACTATTACTTTTTAGAACTATTTTTATAGTAAAATCGGCATATTATTCACATTACTATTCTATAGATCTAAACAAGAAAGAAGAGTAATTAAATAGTTTTAAAGGAGTTTATAGAGTTGTAAATGGATAATACTTCGTTTATTTTATTAGTTTAGATAATTTTTAGATATTTAAAAGTACTAACTATTACTTTTTAAAACTATTTTATAGTGAAATCGGCACATTGTTCACATTACTATTCTATAGATCTAAACAAGAAAGAAGAGTAATTATATAGTTTTAAAGGAGTTTATAGAGTTGTAAATAGATAATATTTCGTTTATTTTATTAGTTTAAATAATTTTTAGATATTTAAAAGTATTAATTATTACTTTTTAATTATTTTTAGAACTATTTTTTAGTGAAATCAGGTGGCGCAGTACCGTTTTTATAGATTTAGATTAAAAAATGATAATTATATAATTTAAAAAATTATAAATGAGTAATATTTCGTTTATTTTATTAGTTTAGAATATTTTCAAATATTTAAAGGTACTAACTATTACTTTTTAAAACTATTTTATAGTGAAATCGGCACATTGTTCACATTACTATTCTATAGATCTAAACAAGAAAGAAGAGTAATTATATAGTTTTAAAGGAGTTTATAGAGTTGTAAATAGATAATATTTCGTTTATTTTATTAGTTTAAATAATTTTTAGATATTTAAAAGTATTAATTATTACTTTTTAATTATTTTTAGAACTATTTTTTAGTGAAATC
>PQFF01000330.1:253604-267402 GCA_003547095.1 Diversispora epigaea | reverse complement strand
TTTTTAGTGAAATCGGGTGGCGCAGTACCGTTAGACAAAAAAAAGAATAATATTTTAATAAAATAATTAATAAATAAAAATAAAAAACTATAAAATTGTATTTTTATTTCACAAAATTAATTATTAATTAAATAAATATATAAATAATATAAATTATTTAATTAAATAACAAATATCAATAAATAATAAAATTTTAAATTAAATATATATTTTAAAAAAAATAAATTGAACGAATAATCTGCGGATTGAACAAATAATCCGCGGATTGAACAGATAATTCTCGGATTGGACGGATTAAACGGATTATCCACGGATTAAATAGATGATCCGCGGATTGAACAGATTATCCGTGAATTGAACGGATAATCTGCGGATTGATTAAATTGACTCCATAATGGATTACAGATTAAATTTTTGATGGTAATACGGATGACAGATTATACAGATTAATCCGGATCGTACCACTAACCAGCAGATATTAATGTTTTCTTTATTAGTCTTACTACAATTTATCGTGAATTAAATCAAAAACAAGCTTTTCAGGTTAGACAAAATAAAAAACATCAGCAAAATGATAGTATTATACCACAACTATACATGTTCCCAAAATTGATTTTGGATTTTTGAGGTATTTCGACTTTTTAAGATTTATGTAAAATCCATTCTATATATGGAAGTAAAAAAAGTACCCAATTATGTGTATCTTCAATCAAAGAATAAATCTGGGTGGTCAAAAAATTTCGGGGTTTAAGTATATGTGTTGCCCAAATCCCAAATAATTTGGGATTTGGGATGCCAAAATGCACAAATTACTAGTATTTGGGATTTGGGATTTGGGATTTCGGCAAAAAATACTAATTATAATTTGGGATTTGGGATTTCGGCAAAAAATACTAATTATAATTTGGGATTTGGGATTTCGGCATTTGGGATTTCAGCATTTGGATTTTGAATTTGGGCGGCAGGTATAGGTTTAAGTAAAAAAATTTCGTCTTCTATGAAAAACTATTTCGACTTTTTTCCCCGAAATTGCAATTTCGGGGTCCCAAAATAATTTTGCGTGCAAGTATAACCACAACCTATAGTTCAACAACCAACTTCCTCTTTTCTTGATATGGAAAAAAGATTTCAAGATGAATTAGCAAAACGTTGTTACGATTATTTTTTACTTATTTACTTTTCTTTTTCTATTTATTTATTTATTTTTCCTTATAATTATATATATATATATATATATATATATAATCTTGTATACATATACTTTATATAATTCCTATTATTACTTATTAATGCTTATTAGTATCTAGCACTAGTTATCCTTCCTCATCTACCTCTATTCTGCTTTTATTGTCGTGTCCCTCTTGTCTCTGTCCTTATTATTATTATTTTTTATTATTTTTTTTATTTTGTTTAAGAAACGTACTTATAATTTTTCGGCTACGCCTATCACGTGACATGTGACTTGGAAAATCGAACTGCGAAACTGCGGATGAGCAACCATTCTTCTAAAAGATGATTACTCTTCCTGGCGAAGGAACAATCCATCTAAAAGATGACCACTCTTCTAAGTAGCCATCCATCTACAAGAAGTCAAGTTGTTTAGAAACTAAAATAGACCTTTTTGTTTATTTCTTTGCTTATTTTTCCTTACTTTTATTATGTAACAAATAGATTTCTTTATTTATATGTATAAAGTAGATCTTGAAAAGTATTTAAAGACTTTTAATTTTCTTCCTCATGTAAGAATAGTGCTCATAGGCTAGAAAAAAGTAATAAAAACGTTTTAATAAAGTTTATAGTTTCTTTATGATATAATTATTTTCTTTAAAAATTTGCTTCGCTTGTATTATCTCTTTAATTTCTTCAATAAAGAAACTGTTTCTTTTTATTTCTTTATATATAAAGTTTGAACAAAATACATTCATTTCTTGTTTTACTGTTATCTTGACCTGTTCCGGATTTTAATCGAATACTATTACAGTCTATAGTCTTAATTTTTTTTTTTAGCCGACATAATTTTATTATCTTCCCGAAAAAGTCACGTGACTGCCGCANATGAGCAACCATTCTTCTAAAAGATGATTACTCTTCCTGGCGAAGGAACAATCCATCTAAAAGATGACCACTCTTCTAAGTAGCCATCCATCTACAAGAAGTCAAGTTGTTTAGAAACTAAAATAGACCTTTTTGTTTATTTCTTTGCTTATTTTTCCTTACTTTTATTATGTAACAAATAGATTTCTTTATTTATATGTATAAAGTAGATCTTGAAAAGTATTTAAAGACTTTTAATTTTCTTCCTCATGTAAGAATAGTGCTCATAGGCTAGAAAAAAGTAATAAAAACGTTTTAATAAAGTTTATAGTTTCTTTATGATATAATTATTTTCTTTAAAAATTTGCTTCGCTTGTATTATCTCTTTAATTTCTTCAATAAAGAAACTGTTTCTTTTTATTTCTTTATATATAAAGTTTGAACAAAATACATTCATTTCTTGTTTTACTGTTATCTTGACCTGTTCCGGATTTTAATCGAATACTATTACAGTCTATAGTCTTAATTTTTTTTTTTAGCCGACATAATTTTATTATCTTCCCGAAAAAGTCACGTGACTGCCGCAGTGTGCTTCGTTTTCTTTGAATTTTCTAGTATATATCTAGTATACATTTAGAATTCTACTAATTAACCTGCGCCTAAATTCTACACCCTTCTTCTCTTGCATATTATTGATTATTCTACATTATTCCCTTCCCCCCGAAAATATTCCTTTTTGTCAAAAATAAACTATTGTCAACTTCATACCTTCTCTTGTCCAAAATTCTGGATTTCTTTACCTTTTTTTTTAATCCACATCTTCAACATCGATTGGATCACTTACCTCTATAACTATTCTTAGTAATAACTACCAGGTTAAACTTGATAAATTAGCTGAGAATCCCCCACGCTCTCCCAACAGGTAGTATCAACGTGATGCCAAATATGAAGCTGATATAACAAAACAAGATGCTGAAATAAAAAAATTGAAAGTTGATTTCGAAACAAAAATAATTAAGCAAACCAAAAAAACACCCCCAACAGTTCCACCCAAAGATTATGAAGAAATACACGAACATTATGCAAACCAAGGGGATCCTAAATCAGGTTTTAGTAATGAAAAGTTATTACGTGAAGTTACAAAACTTTTTGGCCCTCCATCAGTACAACCTAAACTGGAACGATTGCGATCGTCAAATCAAGCTAATGAAATAAGAAGTTTAAGAAATGAGATTATAGAAATTAGAAATGCAGAAAATCAATCTCGTGATGTGTTAAATCAGATGTATAATCGATATAAAAATTTAACAAATGATGATTATACATCTAAGGTTAAATCAAATCGAACAGGCTTTGTGCCTCTTGAACCTATTTTCAATAATGATGATAAAAATGGTTATAATAATGATGATGATATATTTTATGATTCAAAAAAAAACGGATATCAACAGTAGATAGTATCGAGATACATAAATCAATTGTAGAATCCAAACAAAATAAGATAGTCGATGAAGCAAAGCTTCGAGACTCTGTCTCTTCACCAGTGATTACTTTTGACAAACTTTTTCCAAAATTAGATGACCAGCTATTAAAATTACTATCCCCAGCAATGTGCAAAAAAATCACTAGTCCATCAACAAAAAATAAATGGGTTGAATCACTTGAATATATGATATGTAAGATTAATGATATAATTATTTCAAAAGGAATCATTAATACAGTATCCAAATGTAATGTAATGAATAAGGCACTAAACAATGCATTAGGATGGGATCTTGGAATAGCACCAAAATTTTATTTTACACATAATTTGGATCAAGTGACAAAATTAATTGGCGGACATAAAGATGTGCCAATAGCTGTAAAACATAAAAATGGATGGGTTATAGAAACAGTAAATATTGTAATTATTGATGATAGAAAACCTGATTATCTTCTTTGTATGGGAACACCCTATATTTGAAAAGTTAAAGGACTTCCAGATTTAAATAAACATGAGTTCCGGATGTCAGTTCGTGGTAAGTTTTATGTTATTCCAACTTTCACTAAACTAACTGAAGATATTAGCAAGGACCAACCTTCGAGTAAGATATCAAGTTGTTGTACTACTGTAATACCAGATACCGTTCAAGATACAGAGACTTCAGAACCATTAGAAGAATGGCACGCATCAGAAGGTTTTAAACCACCAGATTCTGTTACTACTGAAGAGATAAAAAAAAGGCGTAAATTCAGATAAACAACTCGATTTCTTTTTCAAATTAGAATTTCATTCCAAAATTCAAATCATATCAAGTATGAAGGATTTAGAAAATAAAGTAATTATTAAAAAGGAATTTATTAGAGCCCTTGATTATGCAAAATATCTTAAAAAGGAATTGATACGATTTCAAGATGAATTTTGAAGCTAATTTTTAAATTCACGCAAATTTGCCATTCTAGTTTGCACAACACTCTTTGGTATTGATGAGGTAGAATGATTTATAGTTTTCGATTCTGATCGATTTTCACCTTTAGATAATTCTATATCGAAGTTTGTCTTATCAATATTAGAACTGGAAGGTTCATCATTCTGTAAGACCTTCTTTTTTCTGATAGTCTTTTTTGTTGTTGGTTTGCTTGAAGAAATTAGTTGCTCAGAATTTCCGCCACTCAAAGAGTTATGTTTAGGTAAGATTTCTAGTTGGGATGTTGAAATAGATGAATTAATAGATATTATTTCTATTTCAGGTGGTCGAGGATATATCTGGCCATTTACAATATATATGTCGTCAAAACTAATTTGACCTTGACTCAACTCTTAAAATTTCAATTTTTAATTGCGTCTGACTCAACTAATTGCGTCAATCATTAGTAAAAATCAAAATTTGCCTTGACTCAAATCCAATTTTTCTTAATTTTAATTGCGTCTGACTTAATTCAATAGTTTTGACGATATGTATAATTTACAATATCATCATATCTTTCACTACCAATTCTATAATGACTACACATATCACGTTTTCTATTTGGTATTTTTTTTTCATGTGCATCTCTTATTTTTTCAATTGTCTCAGGAGATAATGAGGTAGCATTAGAATTGAGATATGCTCGAACTCGAAGTCTAGTATTAGACTTAACTATTTTAGAAAAATATATATAATGATATAAAAAAATCTGATTTTAATCCAGGTAAATATTAACTATTAATTGATAAAAAATTGGTCAACAATTAGATAAAAAACTGGGTAACAATCAGATAAAAACTAGGTAACAATTAGATAAAAACTGGCTAACAATCAGATAAAAACTAGATAATAATCAGGTATTATTTAGTAGTAGTCATATCAACTATTAATTATCTGTTTGAATACTTTTGTAAATGGGTGCCCAGATTCTTTTTATATAAATTAGTAAACATTATTTTTCGATTATATGGTGTCAATACGTACTTTGTATAGTGAATCTACTGATACCAAAAAATTTCAAGAGCATGGACATAAATTAGATAATAATAAAGAATGTGAACTTGAATCTCAATGCAATGAGTTGCTTTTTGAAACTGAATTTTTCGCTAATAAATGTTCTGAATTTAGAAATGCTAAAGTTCTCGCAGAAGCACGATCTGGTATGCTTGATAAAGAGTTAGAAAAAAATAATAATAAAATTTTAAGCTTCCAAGAAGAAATAGATCAGCTCACTAACACCAAAAAGGAAGGAGACTTGAATATAAAACAATTTGAAAAAGAAATCAAATGGCTTAAAAAAGAAATCAAACAGTTTAAAAAAGAAATCAAAGAGTTGCAAAACAAAAATACTAGCCTTATATCTCAGGATTCCCTTAAAGAACTTTCTCTTACAGGATATCGAACTAAGTATTACGCAAAAATGGAAGAAGCAAATTCTCTCCAATCTAAAATAAAGTTATTAGAGGAGAAATTATTTTCAGCTTGCGAAGACGTGTCAAAAAAAGAATTTGATATTTTATCTCTCAACTCCAAAATAAATGAATTGAATCAATAGAAATCGAAAGCCATAACCCCAATTTCATCTAATCAGATAGAGTTATTATCAAAACCTATAATTGGTGGAGATGATGAAAAAAATACACAAAGTGAGGAACAAAGTTCCATATCAAATTCTAGTAGGAGTGAAATCCCATTGTTTTGCAATAATATCTCTGCGAATAATAATCTCAGTCAATATTTGTATGTAAAAAAAAATATGGATCAAGATAAAAAGTTAGTGTCAAGACACTTGAAAAAAATGATACTATTATGCCAGATCACATTAATAATAAGATCACCTCTATATCTGAGGATTCACTAATTCGAAGCTATACATTACTATCAGAAGTCGATACCAAGAATACTACTAAGGTAAAGGATGGAATCGATACTAGCGAAACTAACAATAATATGTCCTTTCTGATATTCAATGAACCTCCCATAGAGCCTAAATCATATCCTCAGATTTCATTGGGTGGAATAGAAGCAATTCCTATTGTGGCAAGTACTTTGATGTCACCACTATTGGCATATATTTTTCTCATCTTGTTAATTATTGCAGTTATGTGGTTCGTGATATTGAGACGTACATGGGGATTGAATAGGAAAAATGAGCAAATACAAGGTGCATGGGCTGGGTAATCAGATATTGCCAAAGTTAATATGTCTAAAACTTGTTACTCATTATGTGTCTGTTTTCAGTAAAGGTTTATCCCATCGATATCGAATTTATAACGGATCATCGGCAGGTCTTCGGATATCAATAATTACATAATGCTTTTTTATTACTTCATAAACTTTTTTTAATATTGGTTCATAATTATCATACATATCTTTAAGAATTCGTTTTATAGTTTCTAATGTACAACTACGATATAATAAAATATAGGTTAAATTTGCGCGTATATTTGGGTGAGTTTCAAAGTAACGTTGTGCAATATAAATCGAACTTATTTTCTCATGCCTACCACTCCTAAAAAATGGTATAATTTTTTGCTGAATTGATAAAAGTTCATCAGCAAGATCATCAAATACTATAACAGTTTTCTGACCTGTATTTTTAAATTTTGAGATATCAAGTATTTTCTCTGGACCAATTAATTTGAATCGAACATTTTCATACCATGGACAATTTTTATCTCTAGCTATAAATTCATAAAAATATTGTACTGTTTTCCATAACACCTCATCTTGATGTTGTGCAATAACGAGTAAATCATCACAAAGAATATACCTTTCTCCATAGTTTTCATTTTTTGGTGCTTTATCTTTATCTTTATTACCAATCATATATGGATATACTTTTATATATTTACTACCAAGAAATTGATGTCCAAACATTTCTGTTTTTCCTGATTCATTGGTTCTACTAGCTAATATTCGAAATGGTTGTTTTGGGACATATGAATTTTTTGAAGATATAGATTTATCTGGATTACGAAAACTGTAATGTTCCATACTTAGAATAAATAATTATTTTTCATGTATTTATATTCCAATAAAATAAAAAATATGAGTTTTGACACAAGTTCCACTATAATATATTTACTATATATTATTGAGACTTTAAAGCTTTGAGAATTTTCTCCACCTCTTGCAATTTTATTTTTTGTTGTTCTATTTCACTGTGCAATTTATTATTAACACTATCCTGCTCCTCAAGCCGTTTAGTGATTTCTTGTATAAAAGAGTCAAAAGTTTTTTCGTTGAATTCAAGCAATTGTCGAGATAAACTATCTAACTCTTTTTTAACGTGATAGTTGATCTCCTTCCTCATGATCGCATGTATAAATTGGGACAGTATTTTGGGTTTGAGTTTCCTGGTTACTCATATTTGTATGTGTCTTGTCACTAGCTTTGGTATTATATGATAAATTTTCAAGTGGTGATGGACTCCGACGCTGACGATCTTTTTTTCTATTATAAACTATAATTTCATGTCGTAAAAAATCTTCAATACATGGATCTATACCACATGCTTCCAATTCTGTTAAAGGATTGCATTTTCTCATAGTTAACTGCTTCCACGACTCTTTTACTAGTGAGGGAGACAGTTGTTTTATCCAATCTATATATGCTTGATTAAATTTCATTTGTATATACCCGGTAAAAATTCTGTCGAATTTTATAGAAATCTGAAAAAAATGTAAATTAGTTAAAATTCAAGCGTTAATCATATATTGATTACACCCAATTGTTATATAATCATTAGTATAACGATAACAAACAAAAAATAGCCATTAATCATTATGAAATAACAAAAAATAAAGTTCTAAAATACTAGCCCTCAGATAGTTTTATTTTTAATAAATAGATAAATTACATCGAATGAATTATACATTAATAAATAGATTAAATCGAATAAATAGATGTGTATATTATACGTTTTTAGATAAGTTATGCATTGTTAACTTGACGCATTTCTTCTCGAACGGCCCATAATAATTGGTAATGTAATGCTAATTCTGAAGCGCAGAGACTGTCGGGGCGATACATATATTCGAGTCATTTTTGTGCTATAATATTTACAGCTCAGATTTTTTTTGCTGTTTCTCGAATATGTTTAACTCTATTGATAAGATTTTCTATTTGAAATTCATAACGATAAATAGCTAGTCTTGTGAAAATATCATGTTCAGCTTCTGGTTTTTGTTTAAGCTCCATATACTCTTTGAAACTTATATCACAATGTCTATTTCCAGTACAATTTGTATGCCAATGTTCCTCCATCTTATAATTGTGATATAATTTATATCCTAATCTTTTATCGACATAAATAATTTGATCACAGCTATAACATATTGCTATATTTACTTCAACAGCATGACCAAGATCACCTTCATATAAATACACCATCTTTCTGGCAATAAGATATCACTTTTTATCATTAGTCAAATGATTATTATTCTTATAATTCGTCAACTGATCCCAGATTCGTTTCATCCAATCGGATAGAGTTTCACCTTTACGGATCACTGGGAATTGACAATTATCTCTCCACTCAATATCGTTTAAAACTGAACAACCATCTGTATAGACCATATTTAACGATTAAGTGTTTTTAGAGATTATGTGATTTAAGTATTAGACACTAGCTCCGCTATATCGTATTTAGGAGATTTAGACCTATTAGATTTAATAACTATATACTATAGAATATGCGATTCAATTTTTGTTGATTTAGGTTTATGCTTAAAAGATAAAGAAGTTGTTTCGATATATAAGGGTACAGAATTAGTATAGCTGGCATGGTCAAGACTATCTATTGTTGAGAACATTGTTAATCTTTCTAACTCAGATAGAAACGTTCTATTTTTCAGATCTAATGCAAAGTTATTTTCTATTTGCCGATATGCTTCGAAGACATATCCCTAAAGAGCTAGATTATATAACTCCTGATCTTATACTGAGGAATACGAGACATATCTCTTTAGAGCTGTGAAAAGTTTTAGAAGTTATATGTTGAAAATGTTATATAGGTTAAGTTTGATTACTTTTCCATTCTGATTTAGGACGTAAATCATATGATAGATGTAAAGTATTTGACTTATAAACAAGATACATATTTGTTACGATAAAAATTGTTGTAAAAAAATTATTCAAGTGATGGCTGAAATTTTGGAAAAGTAAAGAATCTCGAGTTCGGATATTGGTATTTATATGTATCTATTGTGAAACAATAAGCTTCGCTCTGACACCAACTCTGTTATCTAGTTATAAACGATTACTTATGACAATTAACAGAGTATGTGAAATCAACAAATGATAGTCACAGTAGATCGTAAATGGAGAATCTATTTTAGACATATAGTTTATTCTCAGATATAAGTATCAAAACTGGTTCATGAATTTCACTGGTAAATGGTTATGAGATTTTAACATAAGCAAATGATGACAACGAACTATTTTCTTGCAATATTTGACACTTTGTACTTACAGTTTATGGTAAATAATAACTTGTATAACTCGATATCTCCGCTAAAATAATTAACCTATCATGTGATATATGTGGTCATAGAAGGAATTCAAATGTAATAGAATCTACATGCATCATTTGGTCATGCGATACACCGATTACTAAATTTAATTAGTATCCCTTCCACCCTGCATATCTATGTGAAAAACATCTCAAAAACAGATACATAACATCATTTTTTATTCTTATCGGTCTTTATTTATAGTGGAGCTAGTGTCAAAGACACATATTTATCGCAGAATTAAAGTACTATGTTGTACTTTTTACAAATAGGGATATCGATAACCTAGTTTGAATAATCGACTCGAGATATATACATATCCTTTGTTCTTATGTATACGCTATCTTTTTTTCCTAATCTATTCTTCGGTGAAATGATGAAAAGCGATAAAAGGAAAGTATAGTGGACTTTTACCTATATTCAAGTAACTGACCATGAAACATATACATATTCTTTGTTCTCGTGCATATATCGACTTCTTTCTTAATCTATAAGTTGAGATACTAAAAAAGGGAATAATAAGATGCGTTAAAAGGAGAGTATATCAGTGTTGTTAGAAACTTTATTTACGAAAATATTACCTAACAAAACTAATATTTTTCTTATCAATATGTCTACTGATTTACAAAACAAAATTCATAATTTTTTGATCAATGCTGAAGAACATCATATAAATGCTACTGCAGTTATACATCAAGGATTAGAAGAAAACCCATGGATTCCACAGTCTGAGCTGAGATCAATTGTTGACCGAGTTGTAGGATACATTAGTATTTCAAATCCAAGTAGTCCTTCACGTCAATTAAAACTTATTAAGGTCCTTTTACAGGTTCGTTATTATATTTTTGCTCCGTAATTATTTGAAGTTATATGATGATACTATGTGGTTTATCATTCAAAATATTTCAACATAAGCTGGTATAAAATACTGAAAAATGACTTGATTATTCTATTAACCATCTCACGATAAACACTTGCTCGANATAAAAGGAAAGTATAGTGGACTTTTACCTATATTCAAGTAACTGACCATGAAACATATACATATTCTTTGTTCTCGTGCATATATCGACTTCTTTCTTAATCTATAAGTTGAGATACTAAAAAAGGGAATAATAAGATGCGTTAAAAGGAGAGTATATCAGTGTTGTTAGAAACTTTATTTACGAAAATATTACCTAACAAAACTAATATTTTTCTTATCAATATGTCTACTGATTTACAAAACAAAATTCATAATTTTTTGATCAATGCTGAAGAACATCATATAAATGCTACTGCAGTTATACATCAAGGATTAGAAGAAAACCCATGGATTCCACAGTCTGAGCTGAGATCAATTGTTGACCGAGTTGTAGGATACATTAGTATTTCAAATCCAAGTAGTCCTTCACGTCAATTAAAACTTATTAAGGTCCTTTTACAGGTTCGTTATTATATTTTTGCTCCGTAATTATTTGAAGTTATATGATGATACTATGTGGTTTATCATTCAAAATATTTCAACATAAGCTGGTATAAAATACTGAAAAATGACTTGATTATTCTATTAACCATCTCACGATAAACACTTGCTCGACAGTGTAAGGATATTTAAGTTATAGACTGTTATGCAGTAATGTAGTTTATCCTACTAACCCATTGACGAGAAAAATTTATCGCCTATATGAAGAATAATGAAGTTATATTATTATGTAGTAAATTGATACTACACAGAGTTTTATTGACATGTCGATCGCACAAAAATAATAACTTTGCATATGTACTGATAATATAAAGCATTATTTAATGATGTATCTGATTCGCGATCGCAAAATAATTATATTACTGAAACTAGTGTTTTATTTTTTAGTTTGAAGATGCTTTTGAAGGAGTATCCACTTTGTATGATCTTGGTATTATTAAGACGAATAAAGAGAAACCCCTTAGTTTAGAACAAATCGACAATAATGTAAATAAATTAAAAAGAAAACTCGGAAGAAATTCAAGTCCTTTATATTGTCATTTGTATTCTAGTGTATCTAATATGGATATTACAAAGTTAGATTGGAAGAATCCCTTGGTTAGCCAGGTTATTAGTGACGAATCAGAGCTTGTGAATCAACTGTCTGGAAATTTAAAAAAAGGATTTATGGTAAATTTTTTGTCTTGTAAACTAGAACTTGTTCATAACCACAAAGCAGTTATAAATTGATGCGCTTTATTTATTGCAAAGCAATGGCTCTTTGAGCCTACTAATGGTATAATTATTATTTTTCTGAAACTTGTCCTAGAAACTTACTTGCAAAATGACACCTAAACCCTTTACTATTATTCAGGAAATGTGTAACGAGTTTGTAACAGATTTTAGTCGTGCTAGTTTTGCTAATAAACTTGAAGATGGACCGATATATACTAAATTAGTTCACGATGGAACTTGGAAAGAGTCTGAAGAAAGTATCGCAAATGTAACTAAAGAAATTCTTGGTGTTTTAAAAGATATTTGAAACAATTCCACTTTTAGTTCTGAATTTGCAAAAACATTAAGTAAGGGAACATACCAATCAACTATCATATTACCAGCAATTCGAGCTTTGTTAAAAAATCTTCCTATTGGTGATTCTTTTTTCATTAGTACATCGGAAAAACAAAGTTTTGCCAGTGCTAACAGAAAAGGGGATGTATTTATGGGGAGAGGTTCAAATATCATGTTTGTAGCAAAATATCGGGAAACAATTTTTGAACTTATGTATGTTGAATGTTCCCGCTTAATTTGTACTGCTCAAAAAAAGATCGATGACGATATTAAGTTATGGAGAGAATGCAACGATAGACTTTTTTGGATGCATCAGACTTTTAAACCAGATAAGGATCAATTTGGTATTGTAGGTGTACAAATTGCAGGTAATGAGTTACATTTAAATTTACTTGTTCGAGATATAAGAAATGTGCATCGATATTACCATCTCCGGTCTGTTGAAATCCAGTACAATTTTCAAATGGAAGGGTTGTATATGAATTTATAGAAACTTTATTACTTTTGCGTAATTTAATAATTACTAACCTATCTTTGCTGTATCATGGTACAGTGACATCATTTCAAAGATTAAAGGAAGGGAGTACAACAGTTACTACACCACGAGATGATTATCCATAGATTTTTATCGTGTATTTTTATCCTATATTTTATTAATAAAGATTTTTTGGTCTCATGAAATAAGGATGTTTCACATCTAGAAGAACATATAACATATCATGTGTTATTTTTTGTGTAATGTATAACAATATTTTTTCCGAAATAATTTTCTATTGTGGAACAATGAAGCTTCGCTTCTGGCATTTTCTGAGACCGAACAATTGGAATTAAGTCCCGGAAATTTTTCTTGAAACGAATTTTTTTCATGGAGTCCTGTAATTTTATATGTATTTTTTATCGTATATTTATCAATAAAGATTTTCGGTTAGAGGAACGTACAACGTATCATTTGTTATTTTTTGTGTAATGTTACATAACTGCATAATAAATTACACGACATTATTTACTTTGCTGACACGCATATCGGAAAATTAGCATCTTTACTTGTAGATTTAACTTCGATGTATTACATACCCGATATAGATTTTTAACTTCATAAATCGGCTGATTTATCATATAAAAATCGTGTTTATTTTTGCGTGTATATTTTGTGAATTATTTTTTTTTCTGATGTATTGTTATTGATGACATGTATATATGATCGAACTTTTTTTGTAATAAATCTTCTTACGTAGTGTGTATCTGATCGTATTTTTTCTATGCTAATAAATGAACTTTTGAACATA
>PQFF01000330.1:222312-250122 GCA_003547095.1 Diversispora epigaea | reverse complement strand
GCTGACACTTCTTTGGTAAGCAATCTCTGAGCTTTACGCTCTTTATTAGTTTTTATATATTCTGCCAACTTCTCTTCAAGCTTCTTTCCAAACAAAAAATATGCTCTAATAACTTCTTGATTTGTACTTCCAATTCGCTCCTCGGCCTTAATAATTGCATCGTATAAATCAGTAAAATTACCTGGTCTCGTTATATACTCGGTTTGAGATGCGGTACTACTTGAAGAATTAGACGATTTCAGTTCCTCAATAAGCTTTTTCAACATGGGATAATCTTTGTCCTTCCTTCCATCGGCCTTCTTAATCTTTTTAGTCGTGGTTTCTCTTACCGATACAGATTCACTGGCACGTTTTTTCTGTGGGCTACTCTCATATAGTTGAGGGTTGTTAAATAGTGTAGGGGATATATCCATAAGATCATTAATATTCTGACTTCCAGGTATGCTGTCAATCGTAGATTCTACCTCCTTCTTGCAATCGGGCTTTGGACACATTGAACGTTTCTTAATAGAAGTTTCGATACAATCACGATGATATATATGTCCACAGGTGAGTATAGTGAATGGCTTTTTTATTTCGAACAAAAAAAGCTCTTGATTGCATAACGAGCACGGGTCTAGTTCGGGAATATTAATATTGCTTGCAATTTTTTCCGGAGATGAATCCTTAAGAATATTTAAGGCAAAAGTTTTGAGACATGAGATATTGGTAGACATAACTCATATAAAACTAAGTTTTTGGCTGAGTCAGTAAAGCTGAGACACCCACCTTTCTCATCTCACATCACCTATGTACCCGCTCACATATCGCTCGAAAAAATATCCCAACTCGAATTGGAATTACATCCGAAATGGCACAAGGAAAGATAAGGTTTTTATTATAGCAGAATTGATATGAAAAGGCGAGTTTCATGATCGGCGAAAAAAACAGCTCCAATGAGCGACTCTCTGAGTCATGAAAATTAACAAAAAAATGATGAATGAGAGTATATGTGAGAAATTGCGTTGTACGAAGTATCAGGTGCATAAGTACCATTGTGTTAATCCATTTAACTTTAATCTGTAATGATTGCCGATAATTATTCTGGTACGACATACAGTAAAAAATTAGATAATCATAACACAACGTAATATGTAAAAAAAATCTGATTACTGCAGTTTATTAATACAGTTGAAATTAGTATTTTTAACTTAACTTATTCGCATTTTGATAATATCGATCTTTGGCTTGCTGCATAAATAATCCATCGGGTCGATAAAGCCATTTAATTACTGCTTGCTAGATTATTTTAGCTGAATTAATTTGTTTTCTCCGTAAACGATATACCTGCTGGATAATTAATGATGCACGATTTTTTTTATACAATACTAGTTGAACTTTAAAATTCCTATATTCAGGCTCGTTTATGGGTGGTTAAATTATTTTTGATACGAAATACAAAATTTTTCCAGTAATCTCTACTATTTATTTCATATTCTAGTTTTAATAAACGATTGCGTATATATTTTGGTGGATAATATTTTGCAAACCGTAACCATGCTTCTGACGTTTTAATATTGTTAACAATATAATTTTCAGCATATTCACTTAACTTATCTCTTACTCTGCTATAACTCATATTGTATATTTGCTATCTTAAACGTATGGATTTTATGTATCTTTGACACTAGCTCCGCTATTAACTAAGGCTTTTTATTTAATAGATAATCAATGGAGCTAACCGAAAAAAAATTTATATGGCAGATGGGAAGATCGACTCGCTTTCCCTACATTTGATAAATAAAAAATCTCGGAATGAAATTAATAAGTCAATTTTGTTCGATCAATGCAGATAAATCATCTCATTCTTCTAATTCTGCTAAATCCCAATCTTCTATAGTATCCCACGGAATTATTTCTTCTGCAATCTGCTGTATGTTATATTTAACGATCTCTTTTTTTGATTTATTTATCATTCCATTAACAAGCATATACTTTTCAATCTCTACCTGTTTTTTAGCGCTCTCAAGTAACTTTTCTTGATATTTAAGTTTCAAACCCCATACCATATATTCTTGAAGTTCTTCATCCAAATATTTTTCTTGTGCTTCACTCATTTTTTTATCTCTTCCAAGTCCTAATTTATAGCCTTTTAACATATGTATCTCCCATCTTTTTCGGAGTTTGTGTTGAATTTCTTTGTACCAAGTGCGATTTATCCAACAGAATTTGTTGAGATCTTCCAATGAAAGTTTTTGAACGATTTCAGCAATAGTATCCAGAATAATAAGTGGGTTATATGTATGCATATTGTATATCTCAAACGTGTGGATTTTATTATGTAAGACTTTTTATTTAATTAATAATAAACTATGAATATTTACGCTAATCCCCCTGCAACACATGCTTTATTAATACCTGAAATTTTGGAAAATATACTTTTTCATTTTTCTAACGATGATGATCTATTTAAGATTCTTGCTGTTAATCATATCTGGCGTTCAGAAGGATTTCGAGCTCTTATAAAATTATACAAATTTTGTTTTAATGTTTGGGTTGAGCGATTTAATATTGTATCGCCCTACAGTGGAACTGAGGTAAAAAATTATCTTAGATCTTTTTATTCTCATATTAGTGATATTTTCTATTCGATTGGATCATTAAGAATGTATAAACTTCCTATACATTATATTAATTTTTCAAAAAATCTAAGCGATCTTATAGATGACTATATTCACTTTTTAAGAGATATTGATGATAAAATAAATACTACATCCGATTTTATTTGCTGGAAGATAGACTTTTATGATAGTGAAGATGAAGAAGGTGAACCTATTGAGTCAAATTAATAATATAAAAAAATTTTCGGATGATTGATCTATATATAATTTATTTTTTATTCTTCAGGAATTTCACAATCACCAAATAAATATGTCGTTTCCATATCTTGAGCTATTCACAATTTTGTATCTAGTGGATTAACACTTTTCTTTGTTTGCTTTATTCTATACATTCGATACCTATAACTTCAGAGGAATTGTGTGGTTCTAGGTATATCTTCTTTCCTTTCTAAAACACAGTCCTCGAATATTTTATGGGTAAGCTCTTTCTTGATAAGAGATTTTTTAAGACCCTTTGCTTTTATTATATTTTTTTGTGGATTTTCTGTAATAACACTGTAACATTTCGCTCTAACTCCAGCATAACCAGTAACTCTAATGCCTGCATTTTCATCTTTCCACTTACCTATAACTTTAGTATTTTTTAAAACACGTTTACCTTCTTCATTAATTATCCATTGATCTTCCAGAAGATTTTTTACTATCCAATGATTTTCTGGATAGTCACTAAAATCAAATAAATCACAATCATCGATCATGTCTTGATATATATTTTCCGTCTCAATAACTATAATTAACGAATCAGTATCGGTATATAAAAGTTTCACCCGATCTCCATATTTCTTTTTAAGGTATCCGTACCAGAAATCATATATATAATATTTAGAAAGATCGAAAATACATGCTCATATATATTCAGGTTTATTTAACTTTACATTAGTCTGTTTTCGATGTACAGCTACTAGATTAGCTTCGTAGAATATTTTACGACTAACAAATGCAGGATCCGAAATTAGTCTGCGTAATCGTCGCTCTTCTCCTACCTGCCGTACTAAATCAATATTTACTCGCTTTTTAACATCTTCCATAGTTTTTCCAAATACAGAATTATTCATTAACTTCCAGAAGTCTCTTTCGAATGCATTCTTTGCTTTTGCTCGTCGTTGTGTATTCATTGCAATGTATGGTTCCATCCATGGTGATTGATCAAATCCTAGAACTCAATATATTTTTTCAAGAACATATTCTTCTCTTATACATTGTTGTAAATTTCTATAATGAATAACGTAATGATCTTTATCATAGAAAGTGAGTATTAGTTTTTCTGTACTTGAACATTCTTTCCCTGCTCATTCTTTTTGTTTTAAACTATACCAATCATATGGTACATTCTTTCGTTCTGGACACATTGAAAAGTCCCGAAACTTTGGATGCAATTCTTTTGAAATTGATAACTTAACCTCCAAGCAACATCCCCGATTTGATTTTTCTTTTAATGATAAAATTTTCTGCACTAATGGGGAACTAGCATCGAGAGGTTCTTTAAATATCCATTTAAATCCATCGGTTGGAAGATATTGAGACATTGCCTAATTATATAGATTATTGGTGTTTAAGTAAAGTATCCATTTTTTTGCTTTTTTTCCGTCATATCCCTCTAGTCCTGGAATATTTGCTCTCGCTATTCGTCTTTTTGCTAAAGACATTCCACCTCTTTTCATTGCTGTAAAGAAATTGTGCATATCTTCCTGATGTTCATTAAACAATTCTAACTTAACTTTTGTTACCTTCATACATGCATCCCATGCTAAACCTGGAGCTGTTAGATAATTTACTGGATCGAGCTTGAATGCTAAATATGAAGCTTTTCTAAATGCCTCAAATGCATCAGCTAAAATTAGTACATCAGTTTTTAGATAAATGTCATAATAATCACCAAAAGTCTTGCATTCCGTTTCTCGCCAAACTGTATGTACAAAGTTATAATCCTTTTGAGATATTGTATAAACTTTTTCATGTTCACATTCTTTGTCTTCTTCACATTCATTACAATTACCTGGTTCTTTTTTATGCTTACATTTCTGACATTTATGTTCGCATTTACCTATCTTTTTTCCATGTATACATTTTACGATTCTGTAATTGTGGTCGCAATAATTATATCCATCTAAGTCACTGTTAAAATCTATACGTGGCAGAAGTTTAGTCTCATTAAATTTCTTTTTGCTATTTAACTATTGGTATGGAAATATTTTTTTGCGTGTTAGTAGAGATAGCAAATGAGGTGAGATGAATTTTGACATAATAGGAAAACATTTGGCAAGTTGTTCTGGTGTTTTAGTTTGACCCTTTTTTTCATCACGTAAGTTTTCTGCCATCTTAGCTAAACCAGATAACGAAAATTTTAAACTATCAATAAATTGAAGCTGACCTATACCTGCCGCCCAAATTCAAAATCCAAATGCCGAAATCCCAAATGCCGAAATCCCAAATCCCAAATCCCAAATACTAGTAATTTGTGCATTTTGGCATCCCAAATCCCAAATTATTTGGGATTTGGGCAACACGTATAAGCTGACTAACTGAAAAGGTAATATATTGCTCAGAATTATTTACTATAGGTACTATTTTTTCATCCGTAACTTTAGCTATTTCTTGCATAAGATGATGAAAATTATAGCCACTATCATTACATAATAGTACAGGAATTTTTATTGTTTCTGGATCAATTCGTAATTTGAGATTGCATTCACTATGCGATGCTCCTCGGAATTTTCCTGTAATATGGTCATGATTTAGTACTTTATTTTTTCTTTCATCTGGCAATTGAGTTTTACAATATATACATTTTTTACATGCATTATGTGTTTTCTTTTGTTCATCATTTAACTTACCTTGAATCATTGGCTTTTTCCCGTGACATTTTCTATATGAAACCCCTAAATATTTTTTAGTTTCAAAATCGAATACACAAATTTTATTATATCCAGCTTCGTGTAATTTTTCTTCACAGTTCCAACATTTATTTGCTATTTTATATTCTCGCCATAATTTTGGTGTCATTTTTTCACATGGAATTGGGTCACAGAGCTTGTCTTTAATAATATCCAGATCTTTTTNTGCCGAAATCCCAAATCCCAAATCCCAAATTATAATTAGTATTTTTTGCCGAAATCCCAAATCCCAAATCCCAAATTATAATTAGTATTTTTTGCCGAAATCCCAAATCCCAAATCCCAAATACTAGTAATTTGTGCATTTTGGCATCCCAAATCCCAAATTATTTGGGATTTGGGCAACACGTATAAGCTGACTAACTGAAAAGGTAATATATTGCTCAGAATTATTTACTATAGGTACTATTTTTTCATCCGTAACTTTAGCTATTTCTTGCATAAGATGATGAAAATTATAGCCACTATCATTACATAATAGTACAGGAATTTTTATTGTTTCTGGATCAATTCGTAATTTGAGATTGCATTCACTATGCGATGCTCCTCGGAATTTTCCTGTAATATGGTCATGATTTAGTACTTTATTTTTTCTTTCATCTGGCAATTGAGTTTTACAATATATACATTTTTTACATGCATTATGTGTTTTCTTTTGTTCATCATTTAACTTACCTTGAATCATTGGCTTTTTCCCGTGACATTTTCTATATGAAACCCCTAAATATTTTTTAGTTTCAAAATCGAATACACAAATTTTATTATATCCAGCTTCGTGTAATTTTTCTTCACAGTTCCAACATTTATTTGCTATTTTATATTCTCGCCATAATTTTGGTGTCATTTTTTCACATGGAATTGGGTC
Source organism: Diversispora epigaea (assembly GCA_003547095.1). Taxonomy (NCBI): domain Eukaryota; kingdom Fungi; phylum Glomeromycota; class Glomeromycetes; order Diversisporales; family Diversisporaceae; genus Diversispora; species Diversispora epigaea. The sequence continues at coordinate 243,703 of PQFF01000330.1, read as the reverse complement.
ACAGAGCTTGTCTTTAATAATATCCAGATCTTTTTGAAGATTTTCTATTAAGTCTTTTATTATGTTTTCTGATTCTCGATTAATTACTGGCTTTTGCGTTGATTCATCTGAACAATATATTGTATATCCATATGAAACTGCTATTTACTCTGCTACTTTTATAGTTTTCCCTTCGTTATCTTTTTTCTCCACTTTGATTTCTTCTGCTTCTAAATCCATATCGATTATATATGGTTTCATTAGTATGTTTTTAATATACTTTGGTTTTACATAATTCTTACCCTCTTCAAGGAGGATTAATCGTTGTGGTACTTTACTTGGTCCTGGACATGTTGAAATATGCTTTTCTAATAAATCTAGATGACTATAAGGAAATCGTAAGCATTTTCTACAAAAGTATTTCTTTCTATAATGCTTATTCCATTTGTGCATTAATCGAGTAAAATCTGTTATAAATACGTAATACGTTTTTAATCCTTCTGGTATATCATTTGTATTTTTTCGATTATTTAAATTCTCCTCACCTTCTGTTAAATATAGTAAATCTATTATATGCTCGACCTGGTAATTTCGTTCTGAAATATGTAATGGATCTATATCTACTTTTATTTTTTCGAAAGTTTCTTTATAAAATGGTTTAAATATATTAATAGCATAATTAGGATTGTTTTCTTCGAATTTATTTATATCATAGAGTGTTGCCAGAAATTTTATACCTTCAAAATTTGCTATATTTGTATTTCATCTAAGTCTTCAGATTTCATTAAGATGTGGTGACTTTCTATTAGTTTTTATTGCTTCCTCTCTTGTGTGATATGCACTTATATACCATTTAAAATACTCATTATCATTAAAGTTGTGGGGGTTAATTAAACCAAGCTGTGGCTTATCTAAAGTTTCTGGTAATGGTAAATGACTACTACCTCTCAATGGTCTGAATGTACTTATCTCGAGAAACATTTCTTCTGCTCAAACAAATGACCATCCTGATTTTTGTATTGCTTCATTCTCAATCTGGTCTATAATTTCGTTATATCCTTTTTCTATAACAGCTCCAATTTAATTTTCTCTTATAATTTCTATTGTTTCATGCTTAAATGGAAAAGTTTTGAATAAAGGTTCTGGATTTTCCGGTTTAATTTGTTTCATATTTACAGTTAACACAATTCTTACCTTTAATCCACCTTTTAAAGTTAACTCTCTTCTGTAAACATCTATAATCTTTTTTTCAATTGATTCAAAGAAAACTAATGGTTCCCCCTCAGTATAGTAACCTTCTGGTTATATATGTTTCCAAAATTGATTTTGGATTTTTGAGGTATTTCGACTTTTTGAGATTTATACAAAATCCATTCTATATATAGAAGTAAAAAAAGTATTCAGTTATGTGTATCTTCAATCAAAGAATAAATCTGGGTAGTCAAAAAATTTTGGGTTTTAAATAAAATAATTTCGTCTTCTATGAAAAACTATTTCGACTTTTTTTCCCGAAATTGTAATTTCGGGACCCCAAAATAATTTTGCGTGCAAGTATACTTCTGGTACAAATGCGTAATAATTACATATCTCACCTTTATTAAAATTTTCTACTTCTGATTTTCTATTAATATATGGATCTACAATTTTTTCAAAATGGACGTTTGGATCTTCATTTGCCATATCATATTCTGAAGAAGCAGAGCTTCGATGTTCCACATCATTACTGGATTCACTATCCTCATTCGACTTCATTAAATTAAACCATTCTTCGTCAGTTTTAAGTATAGGCTTTAATCTAATTTTTTTATTATTTTTTATTTCTGGTTTTGATAACTATTTTATTAATTCATCTATTATTAAAATTGGTTTCTTTTTTTGTTCTCCTTGGGTATTAGAACTTGGCCCTGCTCTTATATCTGGAATATCATCAGTTAAAAGGTCAACAGCCGGCGCACTTGGCTCTCTCAGGTGGAGTGTTGATAGATTTTCATCAAACGAAATGAGATCGTCCTCTGGAGTTGGGTTTTCAGGAGGATTTTGAATAGGTAAATTTTTAGGTCGACAGGGATTTATTCGATTTAAATGTTGTTGATACTTTTGATATAAAAATAGTTTTGAACCACATCTATTGCAAGTAGTATTTTTAACCATTGTGTATAAAAAGTATTATATATTACTTTATAAAAATCTTTACTTTAATTAATTATTTATCCTAATCAAATATGATCAGTGAATATACATGTCAGTATATACATAATTCTGGTAAGATTTGTAGTGCTTTGTGTACACGTCCTGAGGGCTGCCGTCTTCATTATCCTTGTAGTGATTGTGAGAAACCAACTGCTTCTGCTTGTGAGCGATGCAAAATTCATATGAGAGGATATTATGTTACATCTTATTATCAAAGACTTCATGAAAAAACATATAGTATAGAAAACAGCCATTCTATATTTACTTTTGACAATGCAAATGTATAGTTATTCATTAATTTCCTTTATCAAAAGTTTGGTTAAATTTTTTATTGCGGGGCAGATCGAATTGTCCTAAAAATTTATCTATTCTTTTTACTATTTTTTTTATCGTTAGAAAACTTAAAGAATACTACTGTTCTGCTTTACTTCGCAGTAATAAAAAGCTAATTGTTAATTAAATAGATAACTATGCTCCTCCAAGACAGAAAACTTTTTAGTAATCAGATAGACTAAATTTAACCAAAAATACACCAAGTGTGTACCTAAAAAAAAACTAATATTTATAGTAATAGAATACTAAATGTAAACTAAATAGATAACTATACTCCGCTACGCTTCGCATCTGGAGTCGCTATGCTCCTCCATGACAGAAAGCAATTTAGCAATCAAATATGATAACTATGCTCCCCGTGACAGAAAGCAATTTAGTAATCAAATGAGAGGGCATATATTTTGGTTAAATTGTTGTATTTTTTGGTTAAAAAATAATTTATGTATCTTTATAAGAAAGTTATCGAGAATATGATAAAAAGTTTAAAATCTATAGAAATTGACTAAATTTAACCAAAAATTCACCGATCTGTACCTATAATTCTCACAATTCTAATACTTAAGGTTGGCACGCAAATGTTAATCTAAAACTAATTTTTACTACTTATGCAGCTTTACAATATATTTCCAAATATGCAAGCAAAGCAGAATCACAATTAGTAACCTTCGCAGAAATATTTAATCAAATTCTCCAAAATAGTACATCAGGAAACTTTTCAGAACGTAAATTTACAAAAAATTTACAGGATCTACAGAAATTTATATCTAAAAAAATTAATTTTTTTGACTTTGATCACTATTTATAAGACAGGGAGTGATTTTTTACTAAAATATTCCTATGACAGATCGAAAGATTCGGTTCTTAGCTACAAAATAATATGTGTTTTATTTCTGTAATATCAATATTCGTGAAGATATTCACGTTTAAAGTTTCACATCTGTGAAAAAATTTCTGTGTAAATTTTCCGAAAATTTTTGTAATTCTGCCAGAAATTTTTATGACGTCACGTAAATTTCTGGTAAAATTACAGAAATTTTCAAAAAATTTACGCGAAAATTTTTAATAGATGTGAAACTTCAAATGTGAATATTTTCGTGAATATTGATGTTACAGAAATGAAACATATATAATTTTGTAGCTAAGAACCAGATTTTTCGATCTGTCATAGGAATATTTTAGTAAAAAATAGTTCCCTGTCTTATAAAAAGTGATCAAAGTCAAAAAAATTAATTTTTTTAAGCGTAAATTTCTATAGGTCTTGTAAATTTCTGCCCCAAAAAATTTCCTGATGTAATTCCGATAATCCCATACTTTCCTCAGTTCAAAAATTACAGCTTCAAAATGTTGCAGAATATACATGTCGTCAAAACTATTGAATTGAATCAGACGTAATTAAAATTGAGAAAAATTGGAGTTAAGTCAAGGCAAATTTTGATTTTTACTAGTGATTAATGCAATTAATTGAGTCAGACACAATTAAAAATTGAAATTTTAAGAGTTGAGTCAAGGCCAAATTAGTTTTGATGACATGTATATTGCAGAACGTGATGTTTTCACTCAAGAGACCTGTTATTTTCTTCTTGAAATTCTTTTATATCATTTAAGTCGTTCTTTTGTTTTATTGAACCTTAATAATAAAGTACCATAATGGCTTTGTAGAAGTAGTAGTACAGAAGATGGAGAATATATTAGAATGGAAAAAGTCAGACAGACAATAAAATTAACTTTACAGCAATATTGGGAATGGCTTACAGAATTTGAGGATTTCACATTATTTCGACTTAGCTTAGCTTATAAATTTACCAGGAATCAATGGAATAGATGCAAAAGTGAAAACATATTATGTATCTTTTCACGACTGTTATCTATTCAAAATAGTTTCCAATAGGAAAATTTCTGTCATATTAAAGTTCTTTTTCACATTTGACATAAAAATCTTAAGAATTTGACTGAAAATAGAACCAATAATTGGACAGTATTGTATAACAGTTATTATGATGAGATTAACGTGGATTCAGGTAATTTATTTGGAAATCTTGTAAATAATGAAGAAAATGAAACTATCGATGATAATGATCAGAAAGAAGAAATCGAAGATGATAATGAGGATAAGTTTCGGTTTGATTGGATGCTGTTGATAAAGATAAGTCCAAATGCAGTTATTAACAGTTCTTGTGACCTTGGAACTCGTGATATCGATAGAAACTATAGATGAATAGACAACATTATCTTGACTCTGATCTTGTAAACGCTGATGCTTTTATAAGTTATAAAATTTTCAGAAATGATTAAATAGAAGATGAGAATTTTGATTACGTAGATTTTCAAATATTGAACGAAAAACAAATAGTTGTATTCAAATGAATAGAGACATATTACCATAGTGTTCTTGTGGATTGTCAAGTAGAAGCACTAAGAATAATTATATTAGGAACTGCAGGAACGGGTAAATCATATCGATTTGATGCTTACTTAGTCAGATGGCAGGAACTGAGTTTAGGTCGCCAGTGTTAATATTCGTTCCGACAGGTGTTGCGATTATACATGTTTCCAAAATTGATTTTGGATTTTTAAGATATTTTGTCTTTTTAAAATTTATGCAGAATTTATTCTATATATAGAAGTAAAAAAAGTATCTAGTTATATACATCAGAAAATTTTTTATGTCGGAGGTTATTGTAATAATTTCGTTTTCAAAGGTTATTGAAGGTTATCGGACCAATAACCTTCGCAAATATTACGTTTATTATGATAAAGTGAAGGTTATTGAAGGTTATCGATATCAATAACCTCCGGAGTATTACGTTTTATTAATAAAAATGAAGGTTTTCGGTACCAATAACCTTCGTAAATATTACGTTTATGTTGAAGGTGTTCGAAGGTTATCGGAGTGAAGGACTTCGAAGGCTTACGTTTAAAAAAATTTACTGATGTATATCTTTAATCAAAGAATTTATTTAGNGTGTTCTTGTGGATTGTCAAGTAGAAGCACTAAGAATAATTATATTAGGAACTGCAGGAACGGGTAAATCATATCGATTTGATGCTTACTTAGTCAGATGGCAGGAACTGAGTTTAGGTCGCCAGTGTTAATATTCGTTCCGACAGGTGTTGCGATTATACATGTTTCCAAAATTGATTTTGGATTTTTAAGATATTTTGTCTTTTTAAAATTTATGCAGAATTTATTCTATATATAGAAGTAAAAAAAGTATCTAGTTATATACATCAGAAAATTTTTTATGTCGGAGGTTATTGTAATAATTTCGTTTTCAAAGGTTATTGAAGGTTATCGGACCAATAACCTTCGCAAATATTACGTTTATTATGATAAAGTGAAGGTTATTGAAGGTTATCGATATCAATAACCTCCGGAGTATTACGTTTTATTAATAAAAATGAAGGTTTTCGGTACCAATAACCTTCGTAAATATTACGTTTATGTTGAAGGTGTTCGAAGGTTATCGGAGTGAAGGACTTCGAAGGCTTACGTTTAAAAAAATTTACTGATGTATATCTTTAATCAAAGAATTTATTTAGGTGGTCAAAAAATTTCGGGTTTTAAGTAAAATAATTTCGTCTTCTATGAAAAACTGTTTTGACTTTTTTCTCCAAAATTGCAATTTCAAGGTCTCAAAATAATTTAGTGTACAAGTATAGTTGCAGTATTTAACATCAATGGAATGACGATTCACTCAGCACTCTCGATCGCAATAAATGACAATAATAATTTAAGTTTAAATGGGGAACGATTAAAGTAGTTACAAGAAAAGTTAAAAGGTGTAATCTATATTATAATAGATGAGAAAAGTATGATTGAATGTCAAATGTTCACTTTAATTGAAGCATGGTTACGTCAGGTCTTTTCTGAACATAGAAATGAACTCTTTGAAGGCAGATTAGTTATTATGGTTGGTGATTTCGGTTAGCTTCCACCTGTGCTTGATTTCCCAATGTTTACTGATGTTACGTAAGATCCAGTATTTAATAACGGGCATACAGCATACAAACAATTCCTGAAGGCATATAAACTTGACATAATCCAAAAACAATCTGAAGATTCTGAAGAACAATGGAAATTTAGAGATATTCTTTTACAACTATGTAATGGAGAATTCACATTTGATGACTAGAAAATACTTACTATACGAATTGAAAAAAAGATAAGTCGAACAGAGTATAAACGATTTTTTGATGTTATTTTTATAATCTCAAAGTGGTCTGATGTGTATACCATAAATCCATATAAGCTTAGATCTTTAGGTGTTCCTGTTACAAAAATTCACACTATACACACTGGTGGCTCTGAAGCAAAAAAGTATTATAGAAGCATAACAGAATTTCATTTTTTGATCATCATGTTATACAAAATTTACATATAAAATTCATATAATTTTATGTTTGCTAATATAGTACCACATGAAAAACGTGACCATTTGTCATCATATTTTGCAAAATTTTTCTTCACTTGTTATTCTATCATTTTGTGATGAAGATTATTTTGAGATCATTTAATTTGCAAAGTTATTTTAGAAGCGAATTTCAAAGATAATATATAATTAGATCTATTATAAAAGATAATAAATAATTTTTTTTTGTATTTATTACAATTATTATAAAGTTTATCTTCTCTAAATATATTTATTAAAAACATCTTTTTCTAAACACAAATACAATTTATACAATACATACTCTCTAAATTTATATTCTATCTAAGTTCCAAATTCAATGGATTTATAAAATTTTTGTAAAATATACTTTCTCGCTTGTAACGCATCTGCAATAATACCTATTAATAAAGCTTACTTTAGGATTAGGTTATCAAAAAATAATTGTTGATGTATCAAAATGAAGCATTTTGATTTTTAACCAATTATAGTGCAAAAGTATGGTTTTTGATATACCTACGGTTATTTTTTTGATATATCAAAATTTCATGTGACCAAATAGTTATTTTTTTCATATCAAAAAAATAACCACAGGTGTCTCAAAACGATACCTTTGCAATTATAGTCTATGTCAATCATGTGAATTGCTACCAATTAAAGGGAATTTCTGTTATGCTTATTACAAAAAAAAACGCGTAATATTATATTTTTTTCTCACACAATGTATTTTCAATATTTTGAGCTCCTTCCTTCAGAGAGTTGGTCACTTTCTGAATATTTTTCTTTGATTACTCAAAAGTATAAAAATGCAAAGAGACGTATATTTTTACAAATTATTAATATTGCGAAAAATCTTTTGGATAATCAAGTAAGTATAATAAGGCTAAATAGATGGGGTTCGTCCAAGTACTCGTGTCGTAATACTTTTGCCTTTCGTGGGTACTGAAATGGATGCGTTAGCCCTCCGCTTTTAGCGCCTTGGGTGAGACGTCATGGGATCTTTCAATATGATTTTTTGGTAAAGGTCTACTGATTCTGGAAGAGGAATCGGTTATGTCTTCCTTTATATATAACAAAAAACTTATTGATTTATTCCTGCATCCCACCATCTTGTTTTTTGTCTGATTATACTTATTGTGAAACATTTCTCATATTGTGAAACAATTTTACTTTCATATAGGTAGAGGTGATATCATTATATAAAATTATGATTATTAAAGTATAAGTTTTTATAATGTGATATCATTATATAAAATTTTGTATAATAAAGGAACTTTTGTCTCGAATGACGATCACGTTTACTTCGATTATTTTACCAAATTAGTCACGTAAAGTTGATTTATTAAAAGAAGAGAATTTTAAGCTCGTAGTTGAGATTGATAGACTTAGAAAGGAGAATGTAGAAATTCCCGAACTTAGAAATAAAAATTCCGAGTTCTCGGCTAGAATCGTAGAATTAGAACATTCTGCAAAAGAAAATGCAGAAAACGCGAAGTTAAGATATTTAGAAAATGCCAAAATTTCGAAATTGAAACAGAAGCAGTACTGTAGACAGATTAGATGGATAATTCTTCTAAGAATGATATTGATTTACCTAACTTTGATATAAACCAGTGCATTGATTCGAACTCCAAATGATGCCATGAAAATCAACCAATTCTCTGCACCATCTATCCGTATAGAACCTAAATCATTAGATGATAAGGAGACCAAAGAATTTCTAGAACGGCAAAATGGCAGTTCCTTTCCCTACTCCACATTACCAGCCAAGTTAACACTATTTTTACTATCTACCCAAGAACCTATTTTATTTAATGTTCTACCCCTCAAATCGCTATTATTATAATAAAAACTTTTTATAGTATCTTTACTAATCTTTCCCTTCCCAAGACCGAGAATTTCAACAGATACTACATTACACATATCGTCTAAAGAATAATTATTTTGTGTCATAATCCTATTTTGAATTGATCCCGAGCTGTTGAGGTAATGATAATTGAATTAGATGGAGGAGCAGATATAGAAACCGTTTCAGCTAAATGGTCCAATTGGTCGCGAAGAGATTTGTAATTGGCGATGATATAATTAATAGTTACCATCGCCAAGATTCTCTGACCCTCGACAATAAATATTCTTTCTACATGTGCATTGAGATCGGCAGTGAAAATCAGGTGAAGAGGGAGAACATCATTACAAACATGAAGACCAAAAAAAAAAGTGCAATTTCCGAAATGTTGATCGAAGACATCTACACGAAAAAAACCCGATAGTATATTAATCAATTGTGGGGCGCACGGACATTTAATCGCAAGTGAAGTTACCTTAATTCGATTTAAGATTACGTTCTGTGATGAATTCGATAGATTTATTTTTAGAAAAACTTTTTTGATGGTTTCATTTTTTTTAAACTTATTAATTGTTTCGTGATGCTTTATTTTTATTTTGTAGAAGGGCGAGAAAAAAATACATCTTTTATAGGGAACATATCGATCAGCATTTCATGAAAGGCTGGAAATTTCCAGAAAGAATTTTAGCACCTTGTATTGGATCGTAATCAAAAAAACGCATATAAACTTTTTGGTACATTTTTATTTTGACAATAATAAATCTCTTCCTTTATAATCTTTATAATATAATTTCGAGTATTTTTTTTTTCTATTGATGAAAAAGAAAAAGAAGACTAATTTAGGGTGAATGATTTTTTTCTTTTATTTTAAAGAGAGATTAATCATTTTATTAATTAAAGATGTATTATCTTTTTGATGCAAATTTTCTTGATAAAATAATTCCTTATTATTACTGTGATTATCACCGTGATCATCACTACTATCATCATCATCATCATTATCATCATCAAAAGTTTTTCCATAAATATTATTCACAAATATTTCTTTTTCTTTTTCTTCATCTTCATTATTATTATTACTATTACTATTTCCTTGATAAAAAGTTTCCCATTTGTCCTCGAAATTTTTTATATAATCAACAACAGTTAAACTTGGTTTTATCATAGGTTGAATATTAGAAGCGATAATTGATAACTTATTTAACTTATTTAACTTATTTAAATTATTTAAATTATTTAAATTATTTTGCTTTGAATTATCATCATCATCATCATCACCCTCATTAACATCACCATTGTTATGATCATCATCATTGTCATCATCTAAGTTTTGTTGTTGTAATAAATTCCATTGTATTTGATTAAATATAAATAAATAAATTTCTCCCGATAAAATCCAATCTAATGCATTATGTACAAGATAATTGAATTCAAATAAATTTATATCCAATAATGATTGATCTTTGAAATTATTAAATTTTGTTGCGGAACATCCAAATATTTCATCAAAACTTGATCCAAATATTGTTACTTGATATATTATTAAAGAATTTAAAAAAAAAAAGTTAATAACTCGGATAATATGTTTATATATATTTATTTATTTATTTTAATCTACCTTTTTGTAAATAAGCATCATCAATTGATATTAATAAACAGAGTCGATAGCGATATGTTAAATCTAAAGTTTTACATGTAACTTTACAATGATCACATGTTATTCTGTTTAAAGAAAGTTTATCTTTAACAAGTAATAATTCTGGTCTTCTATTTTCTTTATTTTTGTTATTATCATCATAATCATCATCATTATTATTATTATTATTATTATTACTATTTATCCATTTGTTATTATAATAGATTTTATTGAGATCCAATTTCTTACTACATTCTTTACATGCTGGATAAATAAATTCCTTTTGACGAATAACTTTAATTATAGGACATTGGATATTTCTTGACATATTGAATAAAAAAGCTCGTGAATAACACGAACGAATAAACGAACAAGAGAATCGTGACGTAATTGGTAACTGGATTCGGATCAGATGATCAACGTGATCCATATAAAAAACATTTCTACTCTAATATATGTTTACCTTTTTATTACAGACGAACACACGAACACCGGGATATAATATTACAGAGGATTTTATTTTTATTATTTTTTAGTGTCGTAGGCCCGCGTGTGTTTTAGGAACCCGCGCCTATTCATGACTGTGCCTCAAGATCGATATACAATTCGCGGAATTAGGGCTACCCGGATTTTGAGCTGAGCTTTCTTTTCTAGGGAGGTGTTTTACTAACTTCATTTTAAGTTAAAACATTATAGATTCTAGATTCAATAATCGCGTAACACGACTCCGATATTCGATCTTATACTATAAGTATATCTTTGTAATTGGCACATATTTTGTAATGGTACATTATTTGAATATATTTATAAATTATTAATTAATTATAAATTAATTATTAATTAATTATTTGAATTATCTAAAAGATTTTTTCTTTGTGAATCACATTAATATAATAAATTTCCGAAATGGGATGACTTATCATTTGGAATCTTTTAACGTTAAATTCAAAATTACACTTTTGTCACAAAAAAATAATTTCCATTATGTTATTATTTTTTTTATTTATTTGTTCATTTATCTGATATAATATGTAGTATTGTATATATTATGTTGTATATTTTCAAATTACCAAAATAAAATTATTTACCATCTGCCTCGTTTTGAGAAATAACCTCTAGTAGGTCTTCTTGTTGGAGGTGGCATACTATTATGAGTATTTTGAGTGTTGTTGTTATTGGTGGTGGATGAATTAGAAGTTGTTGAATCAGATTTTGGAGTAGTAACAGTCGAAGATGTAGAAGATTTTGATGTTGAATTATTATTGTTATTATTATTATTGTTATTATTATTATTATTATTATTATTATTATTAGATAACAAAAGCAGGAAGTGAAATACAAATCAGGAAAATGGTAACAACAACAAAAACAGAAAAATAGAAAAGCAGGAATTAAAAATAATATAATTTATAGAATTTTTTTTTTCATGATGATTGATAATCATTACTATATTATTCCATTATTTAGTAATTATTATATTTTTTTTTTTATTTTTTATTTTTTTTATGAGATAACACAATAAANTAAATTTCCGAAATGGGATGACTTATCATTTGGAATCTTTTAACGTTAAATTCAAAATTACACTTTTGTCACAAAAAAATAATTTCCATTATGTTATTATTTTTTTTATTTATTTGTTCATTTATCTGATATAATATGTAGTATTGTATATATTATGTTGTATATTTTCAAATTACCAAAATAAAATTATTTACCATCTGCCTCGTTTTGAGAAATAACCTCTAGTAGGTCTTCTTGTTGGAGGTGGCATACTATTATGAGTATTTTGAGTGTTGTTGTTATTGGTGGTGGATGAATTAGAAGTTGTTGAATCAGATTTTGGAGTAGTAACAGTCGAAGATGTAGAAGATTTTGATGTTGAATTATTATTGTTATTATTATTATTGTTATTATTATTATTATTATTATTATTATTATTAAATATTTAATGTTTTATTTTAAAAATATTAATCTTCNACTTTAATCACCAAAACACAGATAAATAAATAAATTGATTAATTAATTAAATAAACAAATAAAAAAAAATGAATAATAATAAATAAAATAAATATAAAATACATAAAATATATTATATTTATCCACCAATTTGTTTCATCAATTTTTGTAAATTTAAATCAAATAATTCACTTCTAATTGGCATTTCAGGTGTATAAAAAGGATTTTTCATTACATAATCACTATAAATATCATATGTACGATAAAGTATTGCATCTATACTGGGATGTGATGATTCCGCTATGATCAAAAATTTCGTACCTAAAAAAAATAAAATATAATATAATTATGTGTAAGATATTATTATTATTATTATTATTATTATTATTATTATTATTATTATTTTCAACTGTAGGTTTCTCTGCTGTCAACTTGCTATCTGTTAACTTGTCCTTATCGCCATCCGCCAACCTGTTATCATTTTCTTTTTTAGCCAAAGAAGCCGCAGGTCGTTGAATAATTGATCGAATTTGATCCTTTTGACGTTGTTGAATTGTAATTTTGATTGGTGCTCTTTTAGTTTCTTTAGTTTCTTTTTCTTTACTATTATCAGTTGATTTATTAGAATCTTCGACATTAGATGCTGCTGTAGTAGTGGTGGTGGTGGTGGTGGTAGAAGTAACCGGTTTAGTTAAAATTGTAACTGTAGGAGTTTCAGTTTTAATTGCTTCCGAATGAGCTCTATGTTTCTCTCTTTCTCTCGTCCTTTGTCTCTCTCTTTCTCTCTTTTTTTCTCTTATTCTTTCACGTTCTCTATCACGATCACGATAAGTACTTTCTTTATTTTGACTACTACTTGTTACAGCAACATCCTTATTATTATTTTTATCTTTATCTTTATCTTGTTCGCTTTCATTTATAGTTTTTCCCGCTTCTTTGTTACTAATTTTATCTTTTTCCTTTCGTTCCCTTTCCCTTTCCCTTTCTCTTTCTCTTTCTCTTTCCCTTTCTCTTTCCTTTCTTTCTTTCTCCTTTCTTTTACGTTCACGTTCTTTCCTCACGAATTTACTAGGACTAGAGGGTGGTGATATAACTTCAGTTGGTGTTGGTGTTTGTTGTGATGATGATGGTGCACTACTATTATTACTATTACTACCAACACCACTACGAATTTGTGATTGTTTTACTTTTGATCCACCTCCTCCACCACTACTACCGCCACCTCCTATTCCCACTCCACCCTTTGAAGGTGACCCAGGTGAAGAAATAATTGTTGGTTGTTTTGATGGTGGTGGAGATGATTTTGATTTTGCACCTGATTTTTGAGCACGTAAATAATCAAGTAGAGGTGTAGACTTAGGTTTTTCGGGCACATTTGCAGCAGCGTTGGCTAAAGCTAAAGCCAATCGATTTTCTAATCTTTCTAATTGCGTGGCACCACCTTCTAAAAGAGCACCTGGTTCTTTTGAAATATTTTGCTGTTGAGATTCTTCGGATTTCAATGACTCAACGAATGAAATATAATCAGGATCTAAAAGAAAATGTTCAGTTTTAATATTTTATATTATTATTTTTTTTTTTAAAAGACATTCATACCAGTTTCAATAGTTCCTTGTCTGGGATCAGGTTTCTTATGTTCTTTTGGTAATTTTTGATAAATGGCGAATTCCACTACTGCTCTATTTTCTACTCCTAAGTTAGTTAATTATTCAATAAATAATTAAATAAATAAATAATTAATTAATTAAAAAAAAATAAATAAATAATAAAAATAATAAAAAAAAAATGGATACCATTTCTATCAATGAATAAATGATTATCGAAAGCACGATGGAATTCCAAAACTTGTTCAACAGTCTTAAAATGAAAATATGCACGAGAGAATATACATTCTTTGTTCTTACTAGGGTATTAAATAGTAATAACAATAATAATATAATAATTGCATATAGTAATATATATTACTATATTATATTATATTATATCATATCATATTATATTATATTATTATCTACCTTCTACTTATTCTTCCTTGATGAAAACGATAATAATCAGTGGTTTCTTCATTTGCCCAAGGTTTAACCGTTTCCAGAAATAATTTTTCAGGTAATAAAGGAGGTAACCGACGTACTATGACCTTTGTTTTTGTCGCATTCTTGATACGCCCTGAACGTTTTGTTTTGGGTTTCTTTGGTTTCACTGGAGGAAGTTTGACGGAAGATTTACTTGACATATTCTTTGACTGACTTAGTATCTACAATTACGATTATTACAAATTTCCGAAGTAAAAAAATTGCACGTGAATTATACAATCATAAATAAATTACTAAAAATACCAAAAATACCAAAAATACCAAAAATACCAAAAATACCAAAAATACCAAAAATACCAAAAATACTAAAAATACTAAAAATACTAAAAATACATAACCTTTTAATCTTTATAATTTCTATAATTAAATTTTATTAAATAATAATTTTATCATGAATCTTGTTATCTTATCTTAATAAATTGTATAATCTTTAATAATTCTTTGACTTTCATTGTTACACATTATAAATAAGGTGTAATTATAAATAATGGAGGGTTTAAATATTGTAAATTATAATAAATATTGTAATAAATTTAATAAATTATAAAATAGTGTGTTTCAGGTTTTCTTACAAATACATATATAAAAAAAGTATCAGAATAAATAAGGAAATCACAAAAGAATTACAAATATTATTTTTCATTACTATTTGTTATCATTATTTATTATTTAAATTTTTCACAAATTATTCTTAAATAGTAAAACAAGAGACAGTAAAAAAAAATTAATAAATACTTATAAAGAATATAATTCAATAAATGTGATAAT
The DNA here is from genome assembly GCA_003547095.1 of Diversispora epigaea. NCBI lineage: Eukaryota > Fungi > Glomeromycota > Glomeromycetes > Diversisporales > Diversisporaceae > Diversispora > Diversispora epigaea. The sequence continues at coordinate 228,511 of PQFF01000330.1, read as the reverse complement.
TGTTACTGTGTGATAATTGATGTTGTAATACAGTTTGGTGGGTTAATTTGTGTAGTGTGTAATTCTTTTATTCTGTAATTAATTAATTATTATTGCTCATATTATATTAGTGTTTATTCTATTATTACTATCAATTATATTAATTAATAATAATAATGATGATAATAATAATTATTATAATAATAATAACACTACTATTATTATTATTATTATTATTATTATAATTAATATTTTTTACTTTCGAAGGAGGCTGAATTATTATTAATTATTAGAATATAATTACTGAATATAGTTATAGAATAGTATAAGTATATTATATATATTATACCAATTATAATTTATTATAATTATTAGAGTTAATAATGAATGAAATGGATACGAGTGTAACTTTGAATTAAATTGAATTAAATTGAGTTAATCGAGTTAATTGAGCGTAAATGGTAGTTTTTTTTTCAAAATTTTATTACCGACCGATTACTGTAATTCTCGGGAAAAATAAAATAAGTCTAATAAAATATGGTGTAATATAAATAGTTACTGTACAATAAAAATAAATTTGAATAAATTTGAATGAATAAATTGAATAAATGAATTTGAATAAATAAATTTGAATAAACTGAAAATTGTTAAAAAATAACTATATTCTCCGGTTAGCACGTTACCGATTACCTGCATAATTTCTAGAATAAAAAATCATCATTTCCATACATCAATTATTAACTTACGCTGCCATACTTTTTTCTACTTTTTTTTTTCATTTAATATAAATAATTTTTATTATATTATTACCTATAATTATCATTATTATTATTATTATCTCTTATATCTCTTATCGTCTCTTATCATAATCTCTCTTATCATCACAATGTATTATATGAAATAATAATAATAAGAGATAATTTAATAATATATTGTTTAGGAATAAATAAATTATTATTATTATTATTATTATTATATTATTATTATTATTATTATTATTATTTCAATCAAATGTAATCAAATGTAATCAAATGTAGTCATTTATGTGTGATTTTTTTTTTCTATTTAGGATGTTATTTATTTATTATTTTATTTAGGATGATTTTTAGACGATCTCGTAAGTTGAGTTGGTGTTTCTGTTTTTTTTAGTGTGTTTGAGTAAATGTCTTTTGTGTTTGATTATGGTGTGAGTATATGAAAAGAAATAAATAAATAAAGCTGGAACGTTACTGGTCATTATATTTTCATTAGGTTATATTATCTTGTTAATTACTATTATAAATTATAAATTAACAATAATGATAAGTTAACGTATAATATTATATAATTAGAAGTATAACTGATAATAAAGTATAATAAAGTATAATAAATTACAATAAAGCGTACTTTATTTCACTTTATTATACTTTATTAAGTATAATGTATAATTATACAATGAATATATTAGGAATTATAATTATGTTAAGTGTAATAACTATTATAACAATTAATAATTTAATTAAAATACGAAAAAAAAAAAAACGATAAAAACGATAACCTAACCGGTAATTATCCAATTATCACCAAGTGCACATTCACACATTCACACATTCACACACTCACACACACAACACACACATCAAAATTATTAAATTAATTTCATCAAAATTATTTTTTTTCCTCACACCAAACCATTTTAATATTTTAAATATTTATTGTGTTATCTCATAAAAAAAATAAAAAATAAAAAAAAAAATATAATAATTACTAAATAATGGAATAATATAGTAATGATTATCAATCATCATGAAAAAAAAAATTCTATAAATTATATTATTTTTAATTCCTGCTTTTCTATTTTTCTGTTTTTGTTGTTGTTACCATTTTCCTGATTTGTATTTCACTTCCTGCTTTTGTTATCTAATAATAATAATAATAATAATAATAATAATAATAAATAATAATAATAAATAATAATAATAGTGTAATAATAATAATACTGTGTTGTAAAATAAAATCATTATATAAATATATTACTATATTATATTATTTTATTTTATATTATTTTATATTATTTTTAATATAATCATTTTATTTTAATTATTTTAATTATTTTAATTATTTTAGTTATTTTAATTATTATTTTAAAAACTTTTTATCAAGTTATTGGTTTTGTGATGTCACATTTTCTGTCATACAAAAAATTTTGTTATAAATTTGTGCCATTTTTTTCCTTTCCCCTTTTTTTTCTTCTTTTTTTTCTCTTCTTTTTTTTTTCTCTTAAAAAAAATATCACACATAAAACACTCTCTCTCAAATTTTTAATTTTCAAGAAAAAAAAAATCCTAATCTCATTAATTTTTTTTTAATTATTATCTTTTTTTTTTTTTTGATTATTTTTTTTTGAGAAGGGATAATAAAATATTTACCTAATTCACCTTTTAATACTTTTACACTATTAACTTTATCACTATTAGTCTATATTATTCACTATCAGCCAGCTTATACTTGTTACNCATGAAAAAAAAAATTCTATAAATTATATTATTTTTAATTCCTGCTTTTCTATTTTTCTGTTTTTGTTGTTGTTACCATTTTCCTGATTTGTATTTCACTTCCTGCTTTTGTTATCTAATAATAATAATAATAATAATAATAATAATAAATAATAATAATAAATAATAATAATAGTGTAATAATAATAATACTGTGTTGTAAAATAAAATCATTATATAAATATATTACTATATTATATTATTTTATTTTATATTATTTTATATTATTTTTAATATAATCATTTTATTTTAATTATTTTAATTATTTTAATTATTTTAGTTATTTTAATTATTATTTTAAAAACTTTTTATCAAGTTATTGGTTTTGTGATGTCACATTTTCTGTCATACAAAAAATTTTGTTATAAATTTGTGCCATTTTTTTCCTTTCCCCTTTTTTTTCTTCTTTTTTTTCTCTTCTTTTTTTTTTCTCTTAAAAAAAATATCACACATAAAACACTCTCTCTCAAATTTTTAATTTTCAAGAAAAAAAAAATCCTAATCTCATTAATTTTTTTTTAATTATTATCTTTTTTTTTTTTTTGATTATTTTTTTTTGAGAAGGGATAATAAAATATTTACCTAATTCACCTTTTAATACTTTTACACTATTAACTTTATCACTATTAGTCTATATTATTCACTATCAGCCAGCTTATACTTGTTACAAGATATTAACATTATCACCCACTATTACTCAAATAACACCACTTACTACCCACTCCTATTATTATTTACTTTATAATTATTATTATTATAATCGTTACCTTCTTAATTTATAATAAAAAAAATAATTTACACTCTTTATTTTCGCGCTTTTCATTTTTTTATCTCCCATAAAAAGAAATTAAGAAATAATCGAAAACGTGGACAAAAAACATGGATAATTATGAGGCTTTGTCTAAACCTAGAAATGTTACTCACACTTTATACAAATTATATGGTTGGATCAAAAGAGGTTTAATTGATCTTGAACCTGACTTTCAGCGAGGTAATTATTTTAATTAATTCGTTATAAATTATTTTATTAAAGATATCGATATCAATTATAACAGCAATTATAGTAATAATGATGTTATTAAATAATTAATTAATTTTAATTTTTTATTTTTCGTAATGATGATGATAATAATAATAATAATAATAATTCTTTTTTTTTTTTCGATAAAAAAAGATATTGTCTGGAGAGGTATTTTGTCGATCGCCCATTATTTACTGTCTGTCACCTGACCTTACTTTATTTATATTATTATACACTTTATATAAATATATTTATGTTGAATATACACCTACGTTTACATTATATCTACATTTTATTTATACATATTTATCCATTATTTTCAGTTTTCTCAAATTCCACTATAATATTAAAAATCGTTTATTTGTTTAATTTTTTTAATTTTAATTTTTAATTTTTAATTTATTTAATAATAAAAAAAAAATATTCAAATTTTTTTTTTATATATACAATTTTATATATATTTATATATACTTATACTTTTATACTTATATATTTTTATACTTATTATTTATATACATATTTATATTTATTTATATATATTATATATATATATATATACACATATAACATATATGCACTGTAGAAATTAAACAATCTCACTTGGTAGATTCAATTAAGAATAATTATTATGTTCCTCCGGTGATCTTTTCTTGCAAAAAGATGGAAGATAACGGTGCAACCAAAACATTGCGTGTTTGTATAGATGGAAAACAAAGATTAACGTCTATTCGTAGGTAATGTTACATTTTATTTTATTTATTTGCATCGTATTTATTTCATTATTACATATTTCTTTATCACATGACATATTCGAAATATTAAAAATATATATATTTATTTATTAATTAAATAGATTTTTTGATAACGAGATACCGCATGTAGTCCCTGATGGACCAAGATCCTCGAGAAAATATTATAGTCTTGAAGGAGAAAATTGTTTTTCTGAATATGAAAGAGAGAATATTTTTGATTGCGCAGAATTTGTGTGTGGTATGTGTGTGTGTGTGTGTGAATATATCTCTACTTGTGTATCTCTACGTGTGTTAAAGTAAACCTCTTCCTTTTTTTTTTTTTAATTAGTTGAATATTGGGATCTTACGTTGGCTCAAGAACAAGAAATCTTTAGTCGTGTTCAATTAGGAATGCCTTTAACTAATGCTGGTCAGTAATTTTTAAATATTTTATGTATTTTATGTTAAATATTTATATCATAATTAATTATTAATATTATTATTATTATCACGATAAATTAGAGAAACTTGCATCAATCAGTAGTCCGACTGTAAGTTTCGCTCAAAATTTATATAGTAGTTATAGTTCACTTTCCAGCATTATAGAAATTCGAAGAGGAAAACCATTGGAATTAATTTCTCAAGCTCTTTACATGATAGAAAATGAACCCGAGAAACAATGTTTTACTCATAACAATATTACAAAATATTTAAAAGATTCACGAGAAGTTCCAATGGCATTAAGACAAGTGGCTAAAACTGTATTTGAAACTTTGGATACAATGATTATGGATAATGTTGTCGTATTTCACGAAGAACATAAATTAGCACCAATTGAATTTGTATTCTTTTGTTTGATTGTCGCCAAATATCCTTCATTGGAACTTTGGCAATATCAAATGTATCTTAAAGGAATGAAACAACATGTGAAATCTTATCATGATGATATTAGATTTAATAATAAAGTTTATGCTACATTAAAAGCTTACGTGGAAAATATGGAACCGGATGAATTAGCTTCGGAATATAGTAGAATGGATAAAAAATCATCAAACGATTCTACTACCAAATTTACTTCTAATTCTAACAATTCAAATAATTCAAATTCTAAATTATCATCATCATCATCGTTATCATCATCATCGTCCGATACCACCACGACATCTAATATTTCTGATACTACTGCAACATCTATTACTTCCGACACTACTCCTGATTCAATTTCTTCTACTGCTCCTACTTCTACTACACCGACCCCCATTACTCCTACTACCACAGCTGTAGCTAATATTAATCTCAGTAGCAACGATGATAAAGACAATGATATTAATAATGATATTAATATTAATAATGATATAAATAATAATATTAATAATAATATTAATAACAATAATAATAACAATAATAATAACAATAATAATAATAATAATAATAATAATAATAATAATAATAGTAATAATAATAATAAACAATTATCATCATCACCACGAGAGCCTTCAGCAAAGAGAATTAGATTAGAAGAAAATCACAATAATAATAATATCGATAATGATATGATGGATATATGTCAAATTTATGGAAATAATATTAATATTAATGATATCAATGCCATTAATGATATTAATATTGATGATATCAATGTTGATGATATCAATGTTGGTGATATCAATGTTGATGATATCAATGTTGATGATATCAATGTTGGTGATATTAGTGAGAACAATGATATTAATATTAATGATATTAATGATATTAATGATATTAATGATATGAATATTAATAACAATATTAGTATTAGTGAATGTATTATTGATAGTAGTAATAATGATGGATGTGTATGATGATTGTGGTTTGGGTGTGTGATGTGATTCCTTTTCCTTTTTTTTTTTTGTTAGTGATATTTCTTCTATTATTATTAGTTTTGTTTTTTTTTT
>PQFF01000330.1:208676-222213 GCA_003547095.1 Diversispora epigaea | reverse complement strand
ATATTAATGATATTAATGATATTAATGATATGAATATTAATAACAATATTAGTATTAGTGAATGTATTATTGATAGTAGTAATAATGATGGATGTGTATGATGATTGTGGTTTGGGTGTGTGATGTGATTCCTTTTCCTTTTTTTTTTTTGTTAGTGATATTTCTTCTATTATTATTAGTTTTGTTTTTTTTTTCTTTTTTTTTTTCTATGGTAACATTAACAACAAATTTTGTGGTTTCGGTGGTGGATGGTTTGAATTTCTTTAGTTTTTTTTTTGAAAATTAAAAAAAAAGAAATGACAAGAAAAAAAATAATAATAATAAAACAAAAATAAAAATCAAAAAGAACAGAAGATAAAAATAGAAAATTCGGGTTGAATCAAACAAATCATTATTAATTTCAAAAGTAGTGTTATTTTTTTTTATATATATAGTTATCTAGCTTTATTGTTGAAAATTCTTTTTTTTTCTATATTTCATTTCATATTTCATTTCATTTCATTTATTTCACGTTATTTCACTTTTCACTTTATTTCACGTTATTTCACGTTATTTCACTTTATTTCACTTTATTTCACTTTATTTTATTTCGCGTTTCTTTTAAAATAATTTCTTTTTTTCTTTTCAAAAAAAAAAATTAACTAGTACAAAATTTAGTATTACTATTTCATAATTAGATTAATTAAAAAAAATTAATTAATTGCAATTTACTAATTTATTTGTTAATTGCAGTTTTTTTTTCCTTAATGTTAACCACCAAAAAATTTACATTAATCAAATTCACTAGTTATTAGTTATTAAAATAAAAATAAAAAATTGATATATTTTCAGATGTATCTTCAGTTTTCCTTTTTTTTTTTTAAATAAAAATCTAAATTTGAACACACATCATACGTGACTGTAATTTCCGATTTAAAAGTGGTCGGAATTGTGATTTTTTAAAAAAAACAATTACTTCTACCTTCAATAAAAAAAATTCAAGATGCCGATTAATCAACCAAGTAATCAAATAAAGTATGAATGTGTTTTATGATTATTCACATTTCTTTTATTTATTATAAAAGAATATTATTGATGAAACCAATTTTTCTATAATATTATAGGCTTACCAATGTTTCAATAGTTCGTTTAAAAAAAGGTGGCAAGCGTTTTGAAATCGCCTGTTACAAAAATAAGGTGATGGAATGGAGAAATGGAGTGTAAGTATCTTTACTTCAATATTAATTCAAGCAATTAAGATCAACCAAAATCAATTAATTCCAAAGATCAAAGCTGTGGTTGAAAATTTAATGAAAATATTTCGTTAATTTTATTATTATTTTAAGATTATTTATTTATTTATTTTCAAAATATGTAGGGAAACAGATTTAGATGAAGTTCTTCAAATTAATAATGTATTTCTAAACGTTTCCAAAGGGCAAGTAGCACCAAAAGATCTTCTAACAAAAGCATTCAAAACTGAAGATTTAAATCCAATTATTGTCGAGGTAATGTGTGCGTGTGTACTTTTTGTATTATAGTACGTTCGTAAAGATATGTAACTCACTATATATTTATGTATATGTTTATATACATATATTTCTTATATTTTAGATTTTAAAGAAAGGAGAACTTCAAGTTAGTGATAAAGAAAGAACTCATCAAATTGATCACACATATCGTGAAATTGCTATAATTGTAGCGGATAAATGTGTAAATCCTGAAACCAAACGACCTTATACTGTTACTATGATTGAAAAGGCTATGAGTGATTTACATATTTCTGTTAATGTTAATAAGAGTACAAAGTTACAGGTAATAAATATTATATTAATTGACTGTCAACGATAAATATTATGATGTTTATTATATTATATGATGATTAATATCAATGATTTGATATTGTTTTATGAAACAGGCTTTAGAGGTGATTAAACAACTTCAAGAGAAAAAAGCTATTCCTATTGCGCGCGCTCAAATGCGTCTAAGAATTACAATGGTAAATTCAAAGGAAACTAAAAAGATTAAAGAAAAATTGAAACCGGCGATTTCTCAGACTGAAGATGAAAATTGGGGAGATGAATATGAATTGGTAAGTAAATTATAATATGTAATATGTAATCTCTAATCTATAATCTCTATCCATAATCTCTAATCTATAATCTCTATTCATTTTATTTATTGTAATTTATTGTAATTTATTACTATTTTATTTATTTAATTATTATAGATATGTCTAATTGATCCTGGACAGTACAGAAATATTCGCGAAATAATAGAAAAAGATACTAAGAGGCAAGGTCAAATAGAATTATTATCTTTAAATGATATAAGTGAAGGAGATATGAAATTATAAAATATAAATATATTTTATTTGTTTTATTTTACTTTATTTTACTTTAATTTACTGGATTGATAATTTTATCTAGTAAAATCTATATTATTTAGACTATATTAAACTATATTAATGTCCTTTCTTAAAAAAAAGTTATATTAAAAATTACCATATGAAATTAATTTATTATAATTTATTAAAGCAACAATTATAAGTTTACTGTAGATTAAAATATAAATAAAGAATATATTTCAAAAAAAAAACAATTGTTAAAATTGAAAATTACTTTATTTTAATAAATCATATTTTTACTGTAAAATATGTATGTGCTATTAAAATTATACTTTACAGTCAAATTATTATCAATTATAAAATAATTATGTTGAATTATGTCTGCACAAATTATCTTACTTAGTAATATATATTAATAATTTGATTTATTTCAAATTATACTGTATTATATTAAGTATAATTAAAATCATTCACTTTTTTAAAGATTAAAAATATACTATACTTTAAAATAGCAGATATAAGATTTTAATGTTAAATATCAAAGTCATATTATATGATTATTGAATTTTGAATTTATAATATTAATAAAATTAGTAAAAATACCTTTTTATCTACAAAAAAATATTAGTATTTTTTGACAATTTAGTTTTAAATCTACAAATTGTATATTAATTTTGAGGCTAACACTGGTTAAATAAACAAAAACAGGTAAAAATTATACAAATAGGCAAAAAAATATTAGGCAAGGAGATTCACAAATAGGTAAAGAGATTTGTAAATAGGCAAGAAAATTTGTAACCAATTTGTAAATAAGCTAAACCAATTTGTATCAAAAATTTTGTCAATTTTTAATTATTTGACATAATGTACTTGATTATTTTGCAAGTTTTTAATATTGTAAAATTGCAATCTTATAATTGGATAAAGTAATTTGAAAAAGAAATCTTACAAAGTAGTTTTTAATATAATAAAATATTTAATTAATACTGGTCAAAAATTTATAAAATCTACACTTATCGGGTACCAGATAGGTGTAGGTTTTATAAATTTTCAATCAGTGCAAGGTTTAAACATTTAAACAAGGTTTCAACATTTAAATAAGGTTTAGACATTTAAACAAGGTTTAGACTATACTTGTATGCAAAATTATTTTAAGGTCCCAAAATTGCAATTTTGAAAAAATAGTTTTTCATAGAAGATGAAATTATTTTATTTTAACTTAAAATTTTTTAACTACCCAAATAAATTTCTTGATTAAAAATACATATAACTAGATATTTTTTTTACTTCTATATATAGAATAGCATCAGGAAATTTTTTATGTCGAAGGTTATTGTAATAATTTCATTTTCAAAGGTTATTGAAGGTTATCAGACCAATAACCTTCGCAAATATTACGTTTATTATGATAAAGTAAAGGTTATTGAAGGTTATCGATATCAATAACCTCTGGAGTATTACGTTTTATTAATAAAAATGAAGGTTTTCGGTACCAATAACCTTCGTAAATATTACGTTTATGTTGGAGGTATTCGAAGGTTATCGGAGTGAAGAATTTCGAAGGCTTATGTTTAAAAAAATTTACTGATGAGATTCTGCATAAATCTCAAAAAGACAAAATATCTCAAAAATCCAAAATCAATCACTAGTCGAATGAACAAAAATCGGAATCCTATTGATGGCGCAAATATGCATAAATTGGACATCCNTAAGGTTTAGACATTTAAACAAGGTTTAGACTATACTTGTATGCAAAATTATTTTAAGGTCCCAAAATTGCAATTTTGAAAAAATAGTTTTTCATAGAAGATGAAATTATTTTATTTTAACTTAAAATTTTTTAACTACCCAAATAAATTTCTTGATTAAAAATACATATAACTAGATATTTTTTTTACTTCTATATATAGAATAGCATCAGGAAATTTTTTATGTCGAAGGTTATTGTAATAATTTCATTTTCAAAGGTTATTGAAGGTTATCAGACCAATAACCTTCGCAAATATTACGTTTATTATGATAAAGTAAAGGTTATTGAAGGTTATCGATATCAATAACCTCTGGAGTATTACGTTTTATTAATAAAAATGAAGGTTTTCGGTACCAATAACCTTCGTAAATATTACGTTTATGTTGGAGGTATTCGAAGGTTATCGGAGTGAAGAATTTCGAAGGCTTATGTTTAAAAAAATTTACTGATGAGATTCTGCATAAATCTCAAAAAGACAAAATATCTCAAAAATCCAAAATCAATCACTAGTCGAATGAACAAAAATCGGAATCCTATTGATGGCGCAAATATGCATAAATTGGACATCCTATTTGTGAAAATTCATAAATCAGAAATTTCTATTGATAAATCAGAAAAAATCGACTGCCTATACTTAATAAATCTTAGCAAATTTAGTCATCAATTGGAATCTTATTCATGATAAAACCATCCTATTTTTTTTCATTCGACCAGTGAATTTTGAAAATATGTTTAGAAAAAATTTGACAAATCATTAAAATTAATTCAAATAATTTTAATTTTAATATTATGCAAAATACTTTCATCAACTATAAACTTACTATAAACTTTACAAAATATTTCAAAAATCTAAAATCAATTTTGAAAACATATATATTTATAACACCTTTCAGGACGTTGATATCCATATTTGCAAATTTTTTCAGAGTTATGTATATACTCATATATATATATTCACCTTGTATTTTGATAAATTTATATAACTAAATTAATTATTTTAATTTAAACAAAAGATTTGGTTATATTAATAAAAAATACTAAATACAAATATATATAAAAAATAATAGGTAAATATTCAAGTTGTGAATTTATTCCAAGATCAGATAAAATTTGTAATTTGAATAAGCATATAGATTTAACATGATCCAGAGTATGTCAAACTTTCTTATAACTAACACAAGTATAAAATGTATCTCAAACAGAAAACATTCTATCATTAGTTTTAAAGAGTAATTTCATTTTGTTTGATAAAAACTCACTAATATTTTAGCTAACTCAGTTGAATGTGTTAGCAATAGACCTTTTAACTGGTGATATTTCAGATTCTAAAGTAGGATTGAGTTCTAATACTTAAATTTATAGAGAAGAAAAAAAAACTAATTTTAACTATTGATAAGCTAATAAAATAATTAATAAAACTAAAAATAAAAAATAATAAAAAGCTCAAATCAAAACTAATACCAAAAATAAATAAGAAATAGTTTAATTTAATGGAATCAGATGATAATAAAAATAGTGAATTTAGTAATGATGTAGAGTATTGAAGCTCTTTCAAAATATGATATAGCTGAAGGAGAATAATAGGTACTGTCGTGAATATATTTTTATACTTCTCACTTATGATTCTTTTAAGGAGTTTATAGTCCTTCTTGTTAGGTACAAGACTTTTAGTTTACCAATTAATTTTTATACATCAGAAAATTTTTTATAACAAAGATTATCAAAATAATTTTGTTTTCAAAGGTTATTGAAGATTATTAAATTAATAACCTTTGTAAATATTATGTTTATTATAATAAAATGGAGGTTATTGAAGATTATCAATATCAATAACCTCTGTATTATTACGTTTTATTAATAAAAATGAAGATTTTTGATACTAATAACTTTCGTAAATATTACGTTTATGTTGAAGGTATTCGAAAGTTATTGGAGTAAAATACTTTGAAGGCTTACATTTAAAAAAATTTATTAATGTAATCTTTAATTAGTTGATTAAAAAGGTTCATTAACTCAATAATAAATTTTTTATAATTTAATTAAATAATATATTTCTTGATGAATTATTATTTAATTCTTTATGAAAAACCTTTATAATAATATTTTGCTGTGTGATTTTAGTATTATTCTAGTTATAAACTATTATTTTGCTTTGTGATTTAAATAATTAGTTTATAATTTCTTAGTGAAATTTTTTTAAATATTTTGTTTAGTGATTTCAATATTTGTAATTAAAGTTAGATAACTTGCTGTGTGATCTCATTATCTTGTATAAATATAGTTTTGTTTATATATGTTTTCAAAATTAATTTTAGATTTTTGAGGTATTTCATTTTTTTGAGATTTATACAGAATCTATTCTATATATGGAAGTAAAAAAAGTATCCAGTTTATACATGTTCCCAAAATTGATTTTTGATTTTTGAGGTATTTCGACTTTTTGAGATTTATGCAGAATCTATTCTATATATGGAAGTAAAAAAAATACCCAGTTGTGTGTATCTTCAATCAAAGAATAAATCTGGGTGGTCAAAAAATTTCGGGTTTTAAGTAAAATAATTTTGTCTTCTATGAAAAACTATTTCGACTTTTTTCCCCAAAATACCAATTTCGGGGCCCCAAAATGATTTTGCGTGCAAGTATAATCCAGTTATATGTATCTTTAATCAAGAAATTTATTTGAGTGATCAAAAAATTTCAGATTTTAAGTAAAATAATTTCATTTTTTATGAAAAACTATTTTGACTTTTTTCTTCAAAATTACAATTTTGGGATCTCAAATAATTTAACGTGCAAATATAGTTTTGTTTAGTGTTCTGGACTTGAATTTTTAGTGAATTAGTATTAAACTTAGTGTTTACTCCATAAAATTTTACCTTGTCTCTTTTACCTTAATTCTACAAATTCTTAATTTTTCCTAAATATACTTTAATAATAGTATAAATCTTTCAACTTTAATAAATTAAGTATAGTGCTATNCAGAATCTATTCTATATATGGAAGTAAAAAAAGTATCCAGTTTATACATGTTCCCAAAATTGATTTTTGATTTTTGAGGTATTTCGACTTTTTGAGATTTATGCAGAATCTATTCTATATATGGAAGTAAAAAAAATACCCAGTTGTGTGTATCTTCAATCAAAGAATAAATCTGGGTGGTCAAAAAATTTCGGGTTTTAAGTAAAATAATTTTGTCTTCTATGAAAAACTATTTCGACTTTTTTCCCCAAAATACCAATTTCGGGGCCCCAAAATGATTTTGCGTGCAAGTATAATCCAGTTATATGTATCTTTAATCAAGAAATTTATTTGAGTGATCAAAAAATTTCAGATTTTAAGTAAAATAATTTCATTTTTTATGAAAAACTATTTTGACTTTTTTCTTCAAAATTACAATTTTGGGATCTCAAATAATTTAACGTGCAAATATAGTTTTGTTTAGTGTTCTGGACTTGAATTTTTAGTGAATTAGTATTAAACTTAGTGTTTACTCCATAAAATTTTACCTTGTCTCTTTTACCTTAATTCTACAAATTCTTAATTTTTCCTAAATATACTTTAATAATAGTATAAATCTTTCAACTTTAATAAATTAAGTATAGTGCTATGTATCTTATACAAATTGATTCTTATTAATAATTATTTGTTTCTGTTATTTATTTGAAAGATAAATCACGGTTAACAACGTAATATTTGTAAAGGTTATTAGTCTGATAACCTTTAATAACTTTTGAAAATAAAATTATTTTAATAACTTTTATTGTAAAAAATTTTCTGATATAATTAAAAAATTTCAAATAAAATAATTGTCTTTTATAAAAAACTATTTTATTTTTTTTTAATTACAATTTTGATACTTTAAAATAATTTTATATACAAGTATAGTAATTATAGAAAAATTAATTTTTGAAAATTGAAATTTTATATATAAAATATTTGTACACCATATGTACATACCTGTCTTATGTGATTATATGTCATCCAATCAGATCAAAAAAAATTCTATTGTACAAATTATATACTTATATGTTATTATGTAACTTTATTTATTTTGAAATCAAAATATTTAACACTTATTATATCAATATAATAAATTTTATAAATTATTATGTCGATCCTGCGTTTATATATGATTTGTATTCACACACTATGTGTACATTAAGAAATTTTCTATAAAAAATTATTTTTATTTATTTTATATATAAAATTTCAATTTTCAAAAGTTAATTTCTTTATAATTATTGATTCAATTGTTATGAAATTTAATATACCTGTTTTCTTTAAGTAAAAATTAGGATCAAATTTATATTATCTGATTTTATTTGGATATCATAGATAATCTAGTTTTAAATTCTCAAAACCAGATAAAATAAGTTTAGTTAATTTTACTTTTAACAATTTTATAATTTCAGCTAACTTTAAAATCAGATAATCTTAGAATAAGTTAATTTATCTAATTTTTAATATCAGTTAGAATTATTATTTATAAAAATTACTTTAGATAACCAGTTTACATTTCAATTTGAATGAAAAGTCATTAATTTAAAATTATTCAGTTTCATTCAGATATTTAATTTTGAAAAAATTCAAATATCTAATTTGTTTTTTAAAACTGGTTCCAATTTTTATTTTTAGAAAGAACAATTGACCCTATAATTACTTGTGTTATAATTATTTTGTATAAAATTCTATCTGCAATTAAAATTTTACTAAGTGTTGGTTCTCAATGTTAATTATTTATTTGTGAAAAATTAGTATTATTAATTTGCACTGGTCAAATAGAAAACAATAGGACAGTTTTATTATGAATAGGATTCTGATTAATGGTTAAATTTGCTAAGATTTATTAAGTATAGACAATTGATTTTTTTCAATTTATAAATAGAAATTTCTGATTTATGAATTTTCACAAATAGAATGTCTGATTTATGCATATTTGCACCATTAATAGGATTCTGATTTTTGTTTATTTGATTAGTGTTGATATCAAACAGTTCTTAAAAATTCTTCAAATTTCAAAAATTAAGTATAGGAACTATTATTTTAAAATTGATTATTTGTGAGATAGAATTTTTTAAAGATAAAAATGCAGGTGTTGCATTACTTTTGTAGGTCACTGTATATATTAATATATTGATAACAATTTGTTATTATTTTAATAGAATATTAATGAATATGATGAAATTTAGCAATATTAATATTTTGGCAAGTATATTTATGAATATATTTGGAATGTTTCAATATGTACCAATAATGATTCAGCAACATATCAATAGGAATATTGATGAATATGATACAATTTGACAATATTTTAATAAGAATATTGGTGAATATGATACAATTCAGTAATATTCTGGCAATTAATTATAATAGAATATTTTAAGTAGAAATTTGTATTTTTATTTATATTTGTTTCTGATTGTTATCAAAATTTTACTTATTATTTTCTTTCTGATTTTTGATTTCTATTAGAATTTTGACCTGTCGTAATTATTTACAAGAGTTGCAACCAGTTGCAACTAATTGCGCCATAAGGAAAATTTAATTATGCTATATTTCGCAATTAATTGCAACACTTTTTTTTGAATTATAGCAGGTATCACTAATTTTGACTACTATTTTCTTTTCAATTTTTGAATATTTGTTTTTGATTTCTATCAAAATTTTAATTAAATTTACTTACCATTTTCTTTTTGATTTTTGAATATTTGTTTCTGATTTCTATTAGAATTTTGACTACCATTTTCTTGATTTTTGAATATTTGTTTCTGATTTCTATCAGAATTTTGACTAAATTTACTTACCGTTTTCTTTCTGATTTTTGGATTTCAGCCGAAAATCTGCCATCCAAATTTTAGCTGAATTGGACCATTTCGACTAGTATATGGTCAAATAATTGGTATTGACTTATTAGATAAAGGGTTATATTTTGGGTTTGAAGGACCACTATTAAAGTTTCCAACTCAAATTAATGATATTACTGTTCTGAAGCAAAATTTGGAAGCATTGTATTTCTTTAAGGTAAGAAACTGGATTTTTTGATGTTTATTTGATGTTTATTAATGATGGGTATTTATAGTACTTCTTAAATATTAGGAAAGTATTGTTTGCAAAGCGGAAGCGCTATCCGGTCTTAATAAGGATTCAGATCCCTTTAGTAATATTTTTCACACTGAAATAATTTCGATGTCCCATCACAAGATGGATTTCATTAATCCAACTTATTTCACTCCACAAAAAAGACAAAAAAAATGAAATAAAACTCTTGTCATCCAAGTAGAATAATCACATCTATTTACATTTATACATTGTGATTGCTAGATAATCGAAGTGATATGAATGCTTTACATTATTTGATTTTTGATATAACATTTTCCGTGAATATATGTTTACGATTGTAACCTTGAAATACTTTACGCAGTAAAGGAAATAAGTGTTTGTGTAGTTGGATTGGCCAAAGCTGAAATTGTAAGTTTACATAGAATTACGAATATTACTGCAAGAATTAGATTGTATTTCCCAGAATAAATGTCCGTAGTTACGATGTCTTGATTTAAATAAATTATTAGATCAATGAAAAGTCACGAACAATAAACAATAAATCGAGTGGCATATAAATTGATTGATTGATATATCACGCGATAAACTTCAAAATTGTTATAATATTCGAGTATATCGCTGAATAATATAATTTACAATTTTAAAGAAATATAATTCTTTTAAAAATTTAAAAGACTGCCAGACCGTTCAAAAATAATATATCATAAAAAAATACTTAGATTACACCAAAAATTCGTGACATCCTAACCTATGCTGATCAATCCCTAACCTTTTTGTAATTTCTGCATTTTCACCAAACTTTATTTTCAAAAAAGAAAAAAAAATGATATATTCACTTTATATAATTAACAAAGCGGGTGGACTTATTTATCAAAAGGATTTTAACGAAGGTTTAGCACATTTAAGTTCAAATGAATATTTAGTATTAGCGGGTACTTTTCATGGGTAATATCTTTATTATATCTTTATTATATTTATTATATAGATAGATAGATAGATATTTTTTGGTTTAATTATTTTAATTAATTTATTTTGAAGTCTTTAAATAATAAATAAGATTCTTTCTATTTTTAATTTTTAGGGTGCACGCTATAACATCACAGATTTCACCAGTCAAGAATTCAAATTCTTCAGGTTTAGAAGTATTAGAAGCTGATACTTTTAAATTATATTGTTATCAAACTTTAACAGGTTAAAAATTTAAATAATCATATAATCGTAATAATAATAACAATAATCACAATAACAATAATAATAATAATAATAATAATAATAATAATAATGATAATAATAATGATAATAATAATAATNATATATTAAATATTATATTAACATTATATATTAAATATTATATATTAAATATTATATATTAATATTGTATGATTAATATTATATTAATATTATTTTAAATATGTAAATATAAATACCTTCAGCTTTCCTGGCACTAACTTTACGAGCAATGATTACTAAAGGTAGATTTAATATGAAACTATAATTATAAATTAAAATAAAATTAGGATATAATAATAATAATAATAATAATAATAATAATAATAATAATAATAATAATAATAATAATAATAATAATATCTTACACATAATTATATTATATTTTATTTTTTTTAGGTACGAAATTTTTGATCATAGCGGAATCATCACATCCCAGTATAGATGCAATACTTTATCGTACATATGATATTTATAGTGATTATGTAATGAAAAATCCTTTTTATACACCTGAAATGCCAATTAGAAGTGAATTATTTGATTTAAATTTACAAAAATTGATGAAACAAATTGGTGGATAAATATAATATATTTTATGTATTTTATATTTATTTTATTTATTATTATTCATTTTTTTTTATTTGTTTATTTAATTAATTAATCAATTTATTTATTTATCTGTGTTTTGGTGATTAAAGTTTAATTTGGATTAGAATTTATTTCGATCAATTTCAAGATTCAAAAATATTTATATCGAATTTATATAATTTATATTGAATTTTATATTGAATTGAATTTATACAGTATTTGATTTATATAGAGTATTATATAATTAAAATAAAAGTTATAGATCAAACTTTATTTTACTTTATTTTATAATGAACCAAATAATAACATAATTTTCACTTTAATAATAATATTATTATAATTTACCAAGTTGACACTTTGTTTTCATTCCCTCCAAAAATATATACATATCTCAGATATATCACAGATATATCTCAGATAGATGGATATATATATATATAGATCAGATGTATACATATAAAATAGAATAATTAGGAAAAATTAAAGAAAGTGAAGAGAACGTGAACTAGAATTTTTAGGAACAAATATGTAATTTTTTTGTCTTTTTTTTTGGTTTTATTAGAATCAGAAATTCAATTTCTTTTATAACAAAGGACAAAGTACTAAAAAAAAAAATTCTAGTTGAGAAAATAAAAAAAAAGAATATAAAAAAAAAAGGTAAAGAGAAAAAAAAAAATACGCGCGTATTTTGAAATATCTATAAAAGTATGCGTAAATAATTATCTTGCATACAACGTGCGTAATGTATTTAATGTGTTTTAATGCGTTTTAGAATGAAGTGTATATAAAATTGAATCGCTTAAAAAGAAAAAAAAAATCGTAAAATTTTGATTCGTAAAAAAAAAAATTCTAAACAAGAGATTATGGGGTTGTATAGAATATTTCTTGAGAAATACAAAATTTTCTTTTCTTTTTCTTTTAAAAAAGAGATGGATTCAAAAAAAAAAAAGAAGTAAAAAAAGAAGTAAAAAAAGAGGTAAAAAAAAAAGATAAAAAAAAAATATACAAAGAAAGGAATCTATTATAAAGTGTCAACTACCTAAATTATCGTTAGAAAAATGGTAAAATAATATAATAATAAAGAAAAAGGATTATAAAAAACAAAAATAATGGGTTGTTTTTATAAAATATTCTTTTTAAAAATCTTATAAGAATCTTATAAAAAATTCAACTTAAAATTTTTTGTGGGTAAAATCATAAAAAAATGTGCTTAATGTTAGTCTTAATATATGGACGGCCGTAAAATAACAATGTCATAATTAATATCTTGATATTTTGAAATTAGCTAATTTTTTTTTTTTAGAAAAGATGAGTAAAAATTGTTGCATATATAAAAAGAAGTCTTCCGGAAGTAAAAATGACGCGTCAAAAAAAAAGATAAGTGTAGCGAGGTATATAAAAGATGTTATAAAGATGAAATATACGTATATATAGAAAAATCTATATCCCAAATGTTCGTGTTTTTTTTTTTGTGAAAAAATATATATATATAAAAATATATAAATGTATATACCGTTATATAAAATAATAAAATTGTTTTTTTTTTTGGAAAATTTTTCATTTTTTTTTTGAATTTTTTTTGGGTT
>PQFF01000330.1:185278-208535 GCA_003547095.1 Diversispora epigaea | reverse complement strand
ATAATAATAATAATAATAATAATAATAATAATATCTTACACATAATTATATTATATTTTATTTTTTTTAGGTACGAAATTTTTGATCATAGCGGAATCATCACATCCCAGTATAGATGCAATACTTTATCGTACATATGATATTTATAGTGATTATGTAATGAAAAATCCTTTTTATACACCTGAAATGCCAATTAGAAGTGAATTATTTGATTTAAATTTACAAAAATTGATGAAACAAATTGGTGGATAAATATAATATATTTTATGTATTTTATATTTATTTTATTTATTATTATTCATTTTTTTTTATTTGTTTATTTAATTAATTAATCAATTTATTTATTTATCTGTGTTTTGGTGATTAAAGTTTAATTTGGATTAGAATTTATTTCGATCAATTTCAAGATTCAAAAATATTTATATCGAATTTATATAATTTATATTGAATTTTATATTGAATTGAATTTATACAGTATTTGATTTATATAGAGTATTATATAATTAAAATAAAAGTTATAGATCAAACTTTATTTTACTTTATTTTATAATGAACCAAATAATAACATAATTTTCACTTTAATAATAATATTATTATAATTTACCAAGTTGACACTTTGTTTTCATTCCCTCCAAAAATATATACATATCTCAGATATATCACAGATATATCTCAGATAGATGGATATATATATATATAGATCAGATGTATACATATAAAATAGAATAATTAGGAAAAATTAAAGAAAGTGAAGAGAACGTGAACTAGAATTTTTAGGAACAAATATGTAATTTTTTTGTCTTTTTTTTTGGTTTTATTAGAATCAGAAATTCAATTTCTTTTATAACAAAGGACAAAGTACTAAAAAAAAAAATTCTAGTTGAGAAAATAAAAAAAAAGAATATAAAAAAAAAAGGTAAAGAGAAAAAAAAAAATACGCGCGTATTTTGAAATATCTATAAAAGTATGCGTAAATAATTATCTTGCATACAACGTGCGTAATGTATTTAATGTGTTTTAATGCGTTTTAGAATGAAGTGTATATAAAATTGAATCGCTTAAAAAGAAAAAAAAAATCGTAAAATTTTGATTCGTAAAAAAAAAAATTCTAAACAAGAGATTATGGGGTTGTATAGAATATTTCTTGAGAAATACAAAATTTTCTTTTCTTTTTCTTTTAAAAAAGAGATGGATTCAAAAAAAAAAAAGAAGTAAAAAAAGAAGTAAAAAAAGAGGTAAAAAAAAAAGATAAAAAAAAAATATACAAAGAAAGGAATCTATTATAAAGTGTCAACTACCTAAATTATCGTTAGAAAAATGGTAAAATAATATAATAATAAAGAAAAAGGATTATAAAAAACAAAAATAATGGGTTGTTTTTATAAAATATTCTTTTTAAAAATCTTATAAGAATCTTATAAAAAATTCAACTTAAAATTTTTTGTGGGTAAAATCATAAAAAAATGTGCTTAATGTTAGTCTTAATATATGGACGGCCGTAAAATAACAATGTCATAATTAATATCTTGATATTTTGAAATTAGCTAATTTTTTTTTTTTAGAAAAGATGAGTAAAAATTGTTGCATATATAAAAAGAAGTCTTCCGGAAGTAAAAATGACGCGTCAAAAAAAAAGATAAGTGTAGCGAGGTATATAAAAGATGTTATAAAGATGAAATATACGTATATATAGAAAAATCTATATCCCAAATGTTCGTGTTTTTTTTTTTGTGAAAAAATATATATATATAAAAATATATAAATGTATATACCGTTATATAAAATAATAAAATTGTTTTTTTTTTTGGAAAATTTTTCATTTTTTTTTTNAGAAAAATGGTAAAATAATATAATAATAAAGAAAAAGGATTATAAAAAACAAAAATAATGGGTTGTTTTTATAAAATATTCTTTTTAAAAATCTTATAAGAATCTTATAAAAAATTCAACTTAAAATTTTTTGTGGGTAAAATCATAAAAAAATGTGCTTAATGTTAGTCTTAATATATGGACGGCCGTAAAATAACAATGTCATAATTAATATCTTGATATTTTGAAATTAGCTAATTTTTTTTTTTTAGAAAAGATGAGTAAAAATTGTTGCATATATAAAAAGAAGTCTTCCGGAAGTAAAAATGACGCGTCAAAAAAAAAGATAAGTGTAGCGAGGTATATAAAAGATGTTATAAAGATGAAATATACGTATATATAGAAAAATCTATATCCCAAATGTTCGTGTTTTTTTTTTTGTGAAAAAATATATATATATAAAAATATATAAATGTATATACCGTTATATAAAATAATAAAATTGTTTTTTTTTTTGGAAAATTTTTCATTTTTTTTTTGAATTTTTTTTGGGTTATTTTTTTTTTTTTTTGAATTTTTTTTTTTATATATGTAAGAATTTTTTTGATTGATTAATCAATATTAATCAATTATATTAGTCGATTGATTGATTAATTAATTAATTAATGGCATGATTTTAGTTTCAATGTATGCGTTCAATAACAATACCAATAAAATTGGTAACATCATTATAATAAAGAAGCAACCGAGACGTCTTTAAAAAATAAAATAATAAAAATTATGTTAGAGAGAAAGAATAAGAAAAAATTGAAAGAATGGAAATTATATTTACTTTGCTTTATTGTCTGCTTGAGATTGTACAATGTAAATATCCTATAATAATTAATAAAAAAATTGATAAAGTTAAATAAAACTAGATATAAAAAATCAATAAGATGAAATTAACAATAAAAATTACCTCATCGTCCAATTCTTCTTCAAGTTCTTCCAATTCCGCAATGGTTTCATAAAGTTCTTGTAATTCTTCTTCTTTATCGCGTAATTGTTTTTCTTGTTCTTCGGTTGCTTTCCTTATTTTCTCAATAGCCGACTTGATCATTTCATTCTAAAATAAATAAATAATGATTTTGAGAATAAATAATTTTAGTAAATAATATTAATTTTGGTGGTGGGGACGCGTTTTTTTAGTCTAACCATATAAAAAACTATTCTAACTTTAAATTGAGTTAAATTAACCGCAGTATTTCCAAAAATGGATATTTATTTATTTAATGGATTATATAAGCATTGAACAATGCATTTTTTTGATGAAATTATTTGAAATGAATTTTATAAATTAATAAATCAATACCTTTTTCATAAGAGCCTCAAATTCAAATTCTTCTTCTTCCCCATACTCTTCTAATAAATGGTTTTCTCCTTCACTCCCATCAATAGTAAAAATTTCATCAATACCATTAATACCATTAACAATATGATCAAGATATGAAGGGATTTGTTGTTGTTGTTTGGATGATCCAATACTAAAAATGGGCAATAAAAAATAGGAGAAAGAAGGAAATTGTATGAATATGTGCACATGCATTATTTATTTAAACAATTATTGTATTGTTTAAAAAAAGTAAAATTACGAATAATAAAAATAGTAATAAAATAATAATAAAATAATAATAAAATAATAATAAAATAATAATAAAATAATATACGGTATATATTATAAAATTTCATATGAACCTTAAATCGTCAACTTCTTCTTGGAGAAATGATTGGAATTCATTTAACTTTTCAATTAACTATAATGATAAAAATGGATTAAATGAATAAAAAATCCGGTAAATATATTATATACGGTAATTTTACCCCGCTGTCAGGTAAAATTTTTTTAACCCCTGATAATAGTATCAGCAGGCAATTTTTTTTATTTTATTTTAGCAAGATTTAAATTATAGCGAATTTAAATTATGAAAAAAATGAAATACCTTATCGGCGGCTGGGTAGGGTTGGTCATTAGTAACGACTTCTATAACATGCAACCCTTTCATGCCATTCATGCCATTCATGCCGTTCAATCCATTCATGCCATTCATACCCTTAATACTGTTCATAGTGTTCATACCATAAGATGATGTAATGGATGTAGTCATTATTATGATGATTTTTTCTTGGTTTTCTTGGAATTTCTTTTTGTAGATTATACTTTTTAGGACGAGAACGTTAAATAAATAATAATAGTGAAGTAATAATAGATATATGATAGACTACTATTTAAAAAGAGATTTTAAAAGAGAGCGCGGAACAAAGTCATAATAGGAACGATGCTTCGAATATTTGATTTTTTTTTTTTTGGTTTTTTATTTTTTATAATATACTCGATAAGAAGAAAAATTACGTTGAAAAAAAGGTAAATTTTTTTTTAATAACTTTGTTCTTCTTCTACTCTTTAAATAGATTTTTGAAAACTATAAGGGTTGATGATAACGATGACGACGAATGAGTGGATTGGTAAAGTTTCTTTTGGTGAAAACGGTGTGCAGGATAATAATAATAATGATAATAGGATAGGATAAGACATATATGACATATACGCGACAGCTAAGGTATGGACATTAAATACATAGAATGAACAGAGAATGGAAAGGAAGAAAGAGAAAAAAAAACAAGGGGAGAGAAGTTTGTATGACAAATGCAACGCCTCCTGTGACGCCTGCAGTCCTTAAAAACTTTTGAATTTTTTTTCAGAGAAAAAAAGATAAAAAAAATGATTATATTTAAATGTAATCAAGCTTCGGTGGCGGAGTCCGCCCATACTTCACGAACGGTATTATAATTAAAGTTATATCTGTATTGATTTATATTAGTTCGGTATCTCTTATAATTATTTATCTACATGACCAATATAGTCAGGTGGGATGATTGTGGACATATTTGGTATTTTTCTCGTCTTTTCTGACTTTATTTGACTATTTTTTTTGACTTTTTATGACTCTTTGGGTAATATCATAATAATAACTGTAATAAACTATAATAACTATAATAGTAACTACAATAAAATATAATAAACTATAATAAAGAATATATTTAAAGTTAATCGTGTTTTTTTTTGCCCGATTTGAATTTTTTTGTGAATTATTTTGAGAATTATTTTATTTTTATAATTATATTGTGAATCAATTTATTATTTATTTGTAATTAAATTATTTTTTTTTGAATTTCCGTAGTCACTCTAAAAAAGAGCCATTGTTTTCAATTTTTTTTTTTTGGGATAACACGTGGAAAAACATTTCTCGCAGATTTCATGCAGATTTAAGTATTCATGAAAACAATTAAAACAATACAAATTTCAATTCTTTTGCACATTCGTCTTTGCTTGTCCTAATTTAAATAACCAACTATTCGGTTAACCAATCAACCTAAATAACAATTTATAATAATAACAATAATAACAACAATTTTAATAACAATTCAATCAATTTATTTGTGCCAGTTCGGTAAGTAAACACGTGAAACCAAAATTTCGTAGTCGGTGAAATTTGATATAAATACCACCACCTTTCAACCGTCAAAAAAAATGGATACTGCCAGATACGGTACAAATTTTTTTCACTACACACAACTGCTTGCTTGCTTGCTTTCACTTTTCCCCTTACATAACCAATTATTTTTCATTATTGACAATAGGTGAAAATTTTAATAGAGAGACCATCAACATCGTATTATCAAACAACATTATTACTAATTATTATTATAATAATTATTATTATTATCAATTATTATTATTATTATTATTTATTATTATTATCGTCATCTTCATGTCATTATTATCATAGTCATTATTATCATTAAAATTTATCCTATTATCTTTCTATCCTATTATTCTATCTTTATTAGCTAAAGCTGTGAATTTTTTTTAAAAGAAAAAAAAAACAAAAATGTAAATGATAATAATAATAATAATAATAGATAATAATAATAGATAATAATAATAGATGAATAATAATAATAATAGTAATAATAATAATAATAATAATAGATAATAATTATAATAATTACAATATTATTAATAATAAATATTATCAATAATAGTAGTAATAACTGATAAAGGATTCATTAAGTAATAATGAAGTCAAATAATTCTCATTGAAGATAATAAAGAAGGAGTTGTTTATATGTGTGTTTTCTTTCTTGGAAAACTAAAAAAAAAAAAAATTAACAATAAGAACTTAGTTTGAATGAATTACGATAAACGATATATATAAATGATATAAAAATAATCAATTCAATGACTTATAAAGTTGGTCGTCAAAGTTAAAGTTCAGTAAAAATTATTCGTAATGATTATTTAATGTTTATTTCATGTTTATTCTGCGTTTCTCTTCGAAGGAAAAATAAATAAAAAAAAAATTAAAATTTTAATATAAATATTATTTCAAAAATATTCGGAGAGAAAAAATTTTTTGTGAATTTATGTGCAGAGTGAACCACATACCACAATTACAGAATTAATGCATTAAACACCGCAAAACACATTTAAACACATATAAACACATTTAAATACATTAAAACACACATTAAAACACATTTAAACACATTAAACCCTACGAACTTAAATAAAAGGATATAAAGGTTAGCATTTATGACGTAAATGAAATTTGAAAATAATAATTGAAAGAAGAATAATTGAACTAATAACAATAATTGGAACTATTAACATTTAGATTATTGTTCATTTGTTAATTTTTTTTTTTAACAAAGATAAAACAATTGTAATAATAAATTATTATTATTTGAAACAGATAATTCTTTACAGTATTTACCATATTTGCATATAGTATCAAACTGTAATTATTTTAATATTATATTCATTATCGTGACTACTGAAATAAAAAAAAAACAAAAAAAAATGACTTTACGCATTATAATACATAATAGCACATATTATAATATAATAAATTAGAGTAAATTGGTAAAGGTATTAACAAATCCATAATATATATAGTAGTAATACATAGTAATATCATCATAATAAACCACAATCATTGTTCTGCATTTGATAGTAGATAGTATTTCTGTATTTTGTATTTGATAATGATTCCGTAGTTTCTTTAATCATTTTTTTTATTAACAAGGAAAGTAAAAAGAAAAATGACAATCATAATTAACACAATCAACATTCATTCAACAATAGACAGCCCACACACATATAATAACACATTAACACACATTTGAAATCATTTTCCAAGGTGTGGTAAAATATTAAATTTGGAAATAGAAATTGGAAATAGAAATTGGAAATAGAAATTAGAAATAGAAATTGGAAATAGAGATTTGGAAATAGAAAGAGACTTTGAAGAGAAATTTTTGGATGGAAATAGATTTTGGAAATAAATTAATATGTACTATAAAGTGAATATACATACATATATATATATATATATATATATGGTTGGATTACATTTATTAATGCTATTGTCATTTAATGTCAAATAATTCTATATAAATTCTACGTATAACCTCTGTAATCAGGTGATATTTATTCATTAAAATGAAATTATCTAATTATCTTTGGTAAAAGGAATTATATTTTCATATCAGTTATAATCAGTTATAATATTTCATAGTAAATANTTTTTTATTAACAAGGAAAGTAAAAAGAAAAATGACAATCATAATTAACACAATCAACATTCATTCAACAATAGACAGCCCACACACATATAATAACACATTAACACACATTTGAAATCATTTTCCAAGGTGTGGTAAAATATTAAATTTGGAAATAGAAATTGGAAATAGAAATTGGAAATAGAAATTAGAAATAGAAATTGGAAATAGAGATTTGGAAATAGAAAGAGACTTTGAAGAGAAATTTTTGGATGGAAATAGATTTTGGAAATAAATTAATATGTACTATAAAGTGAATATACATACATATATATATATATATATATATATGGTTGGATTACATTTATTAATGCTATTGTCATTTAATGTCAAATAATTCTATATAAATTCTACGTATAACCTCTGTAATCAGGTGATATTTATTCATTAAAATGAAATTATCTAATTATCTTTGGTAAAAGGAATTATATTTTCATATCAGTTATAATCAGTTATAATATTTCATAGTAAATAGTGTGTAATATGTTAACAGTTAATTTAAAGTATTAAAAGTATAACCAAAAAATAGAGTTTATAAAGTTTCAGAATAATCGTTTGAGTTAAACGCGACGCGTTGTAATATAATTTTAAAATTCTCACGTGCCTTCATTTTTTGAACATCTTTGTGTTACCTAAGGAGTGGTGTTAGTGGTGTTACTGACTTTGACCCCCTGTAATTTCTCTACAATCTTTTAATTAAATAACGGATAACAGGGTCTGAATAAAAAGAAAAATATTTTTTATATTTTTCTTATTTACGATTATTCCAATCCACAACATTAAATAATGGAAAATTTGGAACAAACAATAACCGAATCACTTTTCAATATTCTTGAAGGTGAAAAAGAAGTTGACCACGTTGATGTTATATTTAAAGACCTTCCAGTTGAACTAAACGAGAAAGCTCAAGAGATAGTTCTTGATACCCTATGGACTTACGATCATGATATTGTTCCTAACAATACAAGGGAAAGACTTGTAAAACTCGTTAAAAGATTACATGTAAATACTTAAAAGTTGAATGAAATCTTATTAATCTCTCTCTTCTTTCTTTCCTTTCTCTAGTTTTATTATTAAATAATAAACATAGTATGTATTTAACTTGTTTATTTCTAGATACTCAGACTAGCCGATGTTAGAGCAATTAAAACAAAACTTGAAGTACCCCTTTTAGAGGCCGCCGAAGTCGTTGAACCTCAAGTCTGGGGTCGAAAATGCATCCGAATCAATACTGCCCTAACGTATAAACAACAAAAGTATAATCTTTTACGAGAAGAATCCGAAGGCTACGCAAAGCTATTACATGAAATAAATTTATATTGTATTATAAATAATGAAGTTACCGATGAAATATTGAATCAACGGGCAAATACTTTATTAGAAACGATAAAGACATTGATAGGTAATATTGATATTATTATCGAGTATTCCCGTGCCTTAGTTTTGTATTTGTGGCTAATTTATTATTTAATTTATTTTAATTTATTTTAATTTATTTAAATTTATTTTAATTTATTTTTAATTTATTTTAATTTATGTTATTTAATTTATTATTTAATTTATTTTAATTTATTTAATTTAATTTAATTTAATCTAATTTAATTTATTATTAATTTATTTATTTTAATTTATTCAATTTAATTTAATTTATTTAATTAATTTAATTAATTAATTTAATTTATTTTTAATAGGATACTTTCATTTAGATCCTAATCGCGTCTTAGATATAATACTAGATGAATTTGTTTATAATGTCAAACCTCACCATGAATTCTTTTTACGATTACTCGAAATTTCACCTTGGCAACCTTCTGATTTTGCAAT
The DNA here is from genome assembly GCA_003547095.1 of Diversispora epigaea. Classification (NCBI taxonomy): domain Eukaryota; kingdom Fungi; phylum Glomeromycota; class Glomeromycetes; order Diversisporales; family Diversisporaceae; genus Diversispora; species Diversispora epigaea. The sequence continues at coordinate 199,238 of PQFF01000330.1, read as the reverse complement.
TAAAGACAAAGGAATTCCTATTTCCGATGATTGGTCAAGAGATTCGGGTAACCTTAACTGCGCTGAACTTCTAGCTACAAAATATACGCGATATGAAGGAGCTGATATGGATCAGGACATTTATCAATCCCTCTATATCACCTCTGCACTTTTGATCAATCGTGGTCTGGTCAAGATATCTGATCTTTATCCCCATATTAAAAGTCCTCCAACTCCTCCAATTACAAAAAGTTCAAATTCTTTTACTGGGATGGAAGATGATTCCTCTTTTCCTTCAAATCGAGAACAACATCAAAAAGGATTGGCATGTGCTCTTTTGGAGATCGGAGATTTCCAACATGCATGTTACTTATTATTACAATTAGAATCATTGGATGAGCACATTGCAAAATATCTTTGTGAGATTCTCAAATTATCAATTTTTAAAATCTATAATCCAATTGCTCCCATTAAATTAAAAGAACCTAGAGTTGGTTCTCACATTGGTACATGGTATAAACGTTGGAAAGAGGGATTTCCTGTATTTTATAAATTTGAAGATTTATTTGAAGCGAGTGGTCGATTACTTATTGGATTAATAGGTCCTTGGTTCGCTAAAAATTTAATTTTATTAACTTGGATTTTAAGAATTTGTTATAATCATATCGTTGAAGCAAGAAAGTCCAAAAATAATAAAAATAATTTGAAATATATTGAATCAAATTGGTGGGACATAATAAGAATAACGATATTACCGGCAATGACAATGTCCGGTATGACAGTTGGAGTATTAAATGAAGTATGGGATATACTGAAATTTTTTCCAGTTGAAAATCGTTTCGGACTTTGGAGTGAATGGAGAAGGGTTTATGATCAACATGAACCATTAAGAGAACGAAAAAAGAAAGCAACAAAAAAACTTATCAAATTTACCAATGCGATGACATCAGAGGATTATAAACAAAAGGCTCGAGAAATAGCTTTAGTTGCTCACTCAAGACCTACGGTGGCATTCGATTTTATTCTCAGAAAAGTTAAAATGAATCCAGATTTAATAGATGGAATGGTTGAAGTTTGTAAATATTTAACACGAATGGATTTCGATGTTTTGACTTATATGTTTGTTGAAAGCATTATAGAGGAGTCAAGACCAAAACTTAAAGAAGATGGAGTTAATCCGAGTGACTGGATGTATCGAATGGCGATATTTATTGGGAAAGTTTGTAGTAAATACGAAAGATTTGATAGTGAAAACATTGCCATTATACTTGAATACGTCTTAATTAAATTACGAGAACGTAGTTTTGATGACTTGGTAATTTATTTATTTATTTATTTATTTAATATTTATAAAAAGGAAATCTTTATAGAAAACAACTTTTTTAATTTTCTTTCTTTTCTTTTTATTTTTTTAGATTTTAGTTAGTCAGATAATTACTAAAATGTCCGGGATAGAATACACCGAAATCCCATCAGATACTGATTTAGTTATAATGGCGGGTGGAGAGCATTTACGAGATACCAAATTATTTAATCGCAATGTCATAAAGAGTTATCGAAAAGCTTCAATGCGATTAGCTAATGCACTCATGTCTAAGGGAATTGTCACTGAATTTGCAGTTTTACTTGCACAAATGACTCAAAGTGTTCCATTTGATATTGAAGTATCTTCCACTCTTGATCTCAAATCAGTTGTTGGTCGAGCTGATATATGTCGCCGAACTTTCATACAATATGTAGATTTTTTGGCGGTTACATTAGATATGGAAAAATTCGCTTTGGTCGTTCCTTCAATAATTGAACTTTGTAAAGTATATGCTTTAAAACCGGAATATGCATTCAGCATTCTCAGACCCTTTCATAATCATTTTCTAAAGAAAAAGAGTCATAAATCAAAGGAATCTAAAAATATAGGAAAACATTCAGCATCCGATGGAATACATGAGACATCAAAACAAAATGGACACACTGATCTATCCAAGCAAGTAGTTACGGATGCAAATAATACCTCTGAATCAGAACCGATGATTTGGCGATACCCATTGTATCAACTTTTTGATCAAGTCAAAGAAATTTTACCATCTTATGTGTGGAATGGGATTAGTCCGTCCTTTTACACTTCTTTTTGGCAATTGTCATTGTATGATTTAGAATTTCCTCGATCTGAATATAATAAAGCAATACAAGAATGTCAAAATCATATCATGGATGATGTCAGTAAGGACGTAAATAAATATACTAAAATTGTAAAATATTTGGAGGATGAATTTATTGAACACGGTCAGCACATGAAGGCAATTGAAGAACGGCTAAAGATTGAAAAGGAGCATTGGTTTTCAGGTCAATTTTCTAACCGACAGGACATTATAACTCAATTATGGCAATATTGCCTGTTTCCTCGTCTACTCATATCACCGGATAATGCAATTTTTTGCGCCAAATTTATTGAAAGAATGCATAAAATTGGAACGGCAAATTTTTCGACTTTGACCCTTTATGATAGAATATTTGCAGATCAATTACAATTAATTACTTTCACTTGTTCTGAAGCGGAAGCTCGAAATTATGGTCTTTTTCTTAAAACAATATTACAGTCTTTAAGTAGTCTTCACAGAGACGAAAAAATTTATAATGAAATTGGCAAAGGGAAAGGGATTCCTGGATTCCAAATGAAATGGAGTTCCCAGAATCGTCAGCCTGCAAGTGTATCAGAAACAGATTTATTAGGATTCCAAGATTTTAGAAGGGTATTCTATAAATGGCATTCAAAGCTTTATAAGGCATTTGAACAAGGTCTTCAGTCACAAGAATACCTTTCTTTAAGAAATTCAATTATTGTAATAAGTACGATACACGAATACTTCCCGGCTATCGACATTTTTGGAAAAAAGGTTGAAAATTTAATTAAGAATGTAATATCGGATCAACATAATAAATGGAAAGATATCGAAGTTTTAGCCTTAAGTTATTCGGCAAGACTGCAACTTGACAAAAAAAATTGGGTTGGTCTTGAAGATTTCCGTCATACGGAAAATAATCAACAGAATTCTAGATCTGCTTCACAAGGAAATCACTCAACATCTGCGCAAAAAATAGCTCAAAGTCATGCGGTTAACAGAGTCAGTAGTCCCCTTCCTAATGTTAGAAGCGCCCATTCTTCACCTTCTCATCCAAATACCATGATAAGGACTGATAGTCCTAGAAGACAAATTCATCCTTTACCGGATAAGCCTCAGGATCGTATTCAAGTTCGTGAGAAAGAACGTGATAGGGAACGAGAAGAAGATCGTGATAGGAATAGAATGAAAGATAAAAAAGAAATTATGAATGACCGTGAAAAGGATATTAAGAAAATTGATGATCATAAAGATGCCAAAAAGTCCGATTATCATGAACGCGATAGAGGAAGGGATCGTGATCGTAAACCCGAGATTCTTAGATTAGATGGTGAAAAAAGGAAAGCTAGTAAAGAAAGGATTCTAATGGATGATCGCAACAAGAGAGCTGATTATCACCCTCGGCCAAGAGACCGTGATATTCGTGATCGTGAAGATAAGGCCAAGGAACGTGAAAAACGTGAAGATCGTCGTGAGGATCGTCGCGAAGATAAGCGTGATAAAACAAAGGATAAGGAAAGGGAAAGAAGCCGTGAAATTGAACGAGAGAGAGAACGCGAACATAATCGTGATAGAGAAGATCGTGATCGTCATCGTAATGATAATGGACGTAGTAGGCGTCATTTAGATGAAAGCATTACACGCCGTCCTCGTAAAAATGACCATGATTTAATTCGAGATGATCGAGATATGCAATTCACTACAAGGAATGACCGCGGGGATAGATCTATTGCTGGTCCCTCTAAGAAACGAGATCGTTCAGAAAGAGATCGTGATGAAGAACCAGATATGATTTCCATTAGTAAAAAACGAGCGATTCGAACCGAAGGAATGGGTGGACCTATTCCTTATCCGAATCCTAAAAAGAGGGAAAGAGTTGATAGGGAAATTGAAGAAGAACCCGAATCCATTACATTAAAGAAAGGAGGATTACCTCCCATTCCACGTCCACCTGTAAAATTAAATCGCTCAGTTGAACATATTACAGAATTAATGCAACCAATGCCATTTCCAAAGAGAAACGACGGGGACAAACGTAGACGTTATTAAAAAGAGACGTTATTATTTTAAATATAACATTATTAAAGATGACGTTATTAATATTTGTATATATATTAATATTAGTAATATTTGTTTACAATATCATTGCAATCACGTGAATTACATGATTCACATTACTTGTATAATTATGATTACTGAGAGCAACAACTTTTTTTGACATAGATTTAAAACACTTCAAATCATTAATGGAATCATTAATGAATAATTTTTCCTTCAAATTTTTTGCATTTGTATATATAATCTTAAAATAATAATAAAAATCAAAGTATTATAAAGACTAGCATTTTATTTTATTATTTATTTCATTTATTTCATATACAGAAATGTTTCCATAAAGAGGGGATGTCTAAAGCCGGGTACAATCACGTGATATAGTTAGGGTTAGATTGGCTTATATAAATAGATTGGTCTTCTTATTGGCTCTAAATCATGTGATTGTACACTGCTTTAGAGGACCCCAAAGAGAAGCAAAAGTATGGTTTTTGATATACCTACGGTTATTTTTTTGATATATCAAAATTTCATGTGACCAAATAGTTATTTTTTTGATGCATCTTTAAATAAACAATTATAGGCATATCAAAAAAATAACCATTTTTTTCAGAAATTTTTGATATATCAAAAAAATAACCATAGGTGTCTCAAAAACGATACCTTTGCCAAAGAGAAACAATAAGTTAATCCGAGAATCACGTGATAAACAAATTTGGGATACACGTGAATCTTTAATTTTTTTTCCTATAAAAAAAAACCAAATTTGCGTATACTTTAAACTCACTTTATTCATTTTGCAATACAATATGAATTATCGAAGATTTACTTTCCTTGAACTAAAATTAACCAACGCTGATAAATTTGATAGAATTATTCACAGTCCGCCATTTATAAAAGATACATTATACGACCGATATNGGGGATGTCTAAAGCCGGGTACAATCACGTGATATAGTTAGGGTTAGATTGGCTTATATAAATAGATTGGTCTTCTTATTGGCTCTAAATCATGTGATTGTACACTGCTTTAGAGGACCCCAAAGAGAAGCAAAAGTATGGTTTTTGATATACCTACGGTTATTTTTTTGATATATCAAAATTTCATGTGACCAAATAGTTATTTTTTTGATGCATCTTTAAATAAACAATTATAGGCATATCAAAAAAATAACCATTTTTTTCAGAAATTTTTGATATATCAAAAAAATAACCATAGGTGTCTCAAAAACGATACCTTTGCCAAAGAGAAACAATAAGTTAATCCGAGAATCACGTGATAAACAAATTTGGGATACACGTGAATCTTTAATTTTTTTTCCTATAAAAAAAAACCAAATTTGCGTATACTTTAAACTCACTTTATTCATTTTGCAATACAATATGAATTATCGAAGATTTACTTTCCTTGAACTAAAATTAACCAACGCTGATAAATTTGATAGAATTATTCACAGTCCGCCATTTATAAAAGATACATTATACGACCGATATTGGCATTTAACAATCAGACCGGTAAATAAATGCCTTTAAATTATTATTATTATTATTTTTATTATTTTTACTTTATTATTAAACTAATTTCTTAAAAATATATTTGAAATAATAGAATTGTGAATCAACCTGCTTCGTATATATTGAACCTTTAGAAGATAGTAAAAAAAATATTTTCGATAGTGCTAACTTTTTCAGAAAACTTGAAACAATTTTTCGCATTTTTGTAAAAAACTCAGAAGAAAATGATATCAAACCTATCCAAAACTTCAGTGGTAAGTATTTTAACAAAAAAGAAAATCCGAAATGTAAAGAATACTTATCTATTTATTTATAACTATTCTTCTCTTCTACTAACTTCTACTTTATTATTATTATTATTTTTTTTTTAGCCCTTTTTCAAAAGTTCAAAAAATCCTCTCTTCGCGGCACCATTACAATTACGGTTGAAATGACCTGCGAATATAAAGCGGATCATAAATTTGAAATAAACCGCGATTCCAAAAAAAGAAACGACTTCGTCACGCGTCATTCGACGAGTCGTGATTATGAAATTAATAACATTAGTAACAAATACTATGAACATGAATATTATGAATACGATGAAATTGAATACGAAGAATATGATGAAATTGAATACGAAGAATACGATGAAATTGAATACGAAGAATACGATGAAATTGAATACGAAGAATACGATGAAAATGAATACGAAGAATACGATGAAAATGAATACGAAGAATACGATGAAAATGAATGTGATGAATACGATGAAAATGAATGTGATGAATATGAAGAAAACGATGAGGAATATGAAATGATCTATAAAAATGAAATGGACTATAAAAACAGAATGAACTATAAAAGTGAAATGGACTACAAAAGTGAAATAAATTATAAAATTGAAATGGATGATAAAAATGAAATGAAGGACATACTCGAATATATTGAACCACTTTCAGACGACACTACAATTATCTGTCGATTATCAAATCCGGAAAGGGTGGATACAATTCTAGGACCCATATTAGACGTAAAGTTCAATGTTAAAGGTCATTCCTTATTTGTGAATAGTAAAGTCCTTTCAAAAATTTCACCATATTGGAAAAGATATTTTGATAATAATCAACAATCTAACAAAGATTACAAAGATTCCGAACGTCATTATAATCGTTACAAAGAATATAATATAGAAGATTTTGAATATAATTCAGTTTTACATATGATTCAAGTTGCGTATACAAATGACCCATCAATCGGAGTCAAACCTGAAAAGAAATCAGATACATGGGATTTAATTATTTTGGCGGATAAATATCAAATTCGAGGTTTAGGAAGTTTGGAACCAAAAGGATTACTCAATGATTTAGATATTGAAAATTCTGCAGAATTATATTTTGGATATTCTTGGAGGTTGCCTTCTCTAAAAAATAAATTAGAGAAATTTATTGTTACTAACTTTCAAAAAATTATTAAAACAGAAGCTTATAATAATATATTAAAAAATCATAAAAAATATCCAAAATTCTTAGATATGTATGGAGAAATTTTAGTAGCATTATACAGATGAAGAAATATATAACAATAATAACAATATTAACAATAATATATAGATCTCCCTATTTAGACATCTCTGTTTCAGTATAGATATATTTAGTAATTTAGATAAAAAAATTTTTCATGTTATAATTCATGTGAGAAAGACCATGTTTCGTCTGAAATATAAATAATTGATATTTTTTTCGAATTCGGTTGTATTTTTATATTTTTCGAGAAACACAATTCAAAATTCCATGCGATTCACGTAATTCACATGCAATATTTATAAATACACGACAGAATAGGAAGTTGTAATAAAAGTTACACATGACAACTTCTCTCAAAATATTATTGTTATTGTTATTATTTAATTAATACAAGTAATATTTATTTATTATTATTTATTATTTTATTATCATTGACTATTTATTGTTGTCTATTTATTTATCATCTATAAAATTGTAAAAATATTTCTTGTGCGTATATGTAAAAGCGTTTCTTATGTGTGTGTGCGTTTCGTGTGCGTGGGACGAAATACTGAATTGTTTGTTTTCGGAGAAGTCGTCTTAAATCTATTGAGTTCAAAATGGAACATTCATATTTTATCGGTTATCTCATTAATGCGAAATAGTATTAATGGAGTCTTTGTTATTAAATGGACCCTTATTTATTATTATATTATTATTATTCATTATAATAGTAATAATAATTTTTTTTTTTTTTTTATTTTCTTTTTGCTCAAAATGGAATTTCTAAACGTATACTCCGAAAATGTCAATATAGGGAGAACAAATCAAAATTACAATTTAACACTATTTTTATCCAAAATGATTTTAAATATTTGCATTCNTTATATTTTTCGAGAAACACAATTCAAAATTCCATGCGATTCACGTAATTCACATGCAATATTTATAAATACACGACAGAATAGGAAGTTGTAATAAAAGTTACACATGACAACTTCTCTCAAAATATTATTGTTATTGTTATTATTTAATTAATACAAGTAATATTTATTTATTATTATTTATTATTTTATTATCATTGACTATTTATTGTTGTCTATTTATTTATCATCTATAAAATTGTAAAAATATTTCTTGTGCGTATATGTAAAAGCGTTTCTTATGTGTGTGTGCGTTTCGTGTGCGTGGGACGAAATACTGAATTGTTTGTTTTCGGAGAAGTCGTCTTAAATCTATTGAGTTCAAAATGGAACATTCATATTTTATCGGTTATCTCATTAATGCGAAATAGTATTAATGGAGTCTTTGTTATTAAATGGACCCTTATTTATTATTATATTATTATTATTCATTATAATAGTAATAATAATTTTTTTTTTTTTTTTATTTTCTTTTTGCTCAAAATGGAATTTCTAAACGTATACTCCGAAAATGTCAATATAGGGAGAACAAATCAAAATTACAATTTAACACTATTTTTATCCAAAATGATTTTAAATATTTGCATTCTTTGAATTCTTTATGGTAAAAACTAATTTATTGAAATCAATAGAAAGAATATTAAGAATATAGAATATTTGTTGGGCTGAAAAAAACTCTCTAATAATATTTATTGCGTGTAGCCTAAAAAGAAGAAAGGAGAATTAATCTTATCTGCTATCGCATTCACTGTATTGTAACACTTTCCTTAAAATGCACATAATTCCTGTATTTAATTAAAGGCATTGTCGCACAAAATTCAATATTAGATATATTTTTGCATTTATCGTTTCATTATAATTTATAGTCAATAATCCCTCCCCTTTCTATCTTCTCTCTATAACTTTACCCTTTCCTCCTTCCTCACTCTCTCTCAATCTCTCATTTGATTGTCATTTGGTTACTTGTAACCATTACCTAAGCCTATTTCTAATTTTTCATCAACTCATCTTAATTATCCTCAATCCTTGATATAGAGAGAAATACAACTTCGAAACCCTTCTCCTTCTCCTTTCACAAAATAAAATTCATTATTATAAAATTCATTAATAATATTTATATAACATTCATAAAATTCATAAACAATCATAACAATCATAACAATCATAAATCATAAAATTCATAAAATTTGTAAAATTCATAAAATTCATAAATATAAATAATATAAAATTCATTTTGTTGCTTGCATAGACCTTTTCTTTCCTTTTCAATATGGAGGCTGGATATGGTGCTCAGCAGTCTACACCAAGTAGAACCCCCACCACGCTAGGTCGTGGTAAAACTCTCAGCAGGCCTGAAAGATATCAAGCGACAGCTCCCATGTTACCTGGTAAAAAAGAAGAATCATTTGATTTATGGGTTTTTTTTTCTAAAGTTGTTACATTTTGGGCACCCGGTGCACTTTTATCATCTATCGGCCTTTCTGATAAACAATCACAACAAGCATGGCGAGAAAAAATTTCTTTGTGTTTTATTGCTCTAATCATGGGTGGGATAGTTGCCTTCTTGACAGTTGGATTCGCTTCCGTATTATGTCCTCCCTCACAATCAAATAATCCAGATAATTTTAAACGATATGGAGATGCTCCAGGTTAATACTTTAAAATATTTAATATAACATTATTTAATAGTAATAATATTTAATAGTAATAATAATAATAATCTTATTATTATATCATCATCATCATCATTATTATATAATTATTATATTATATTATATTATATTAATACAATATTTTAATATTTATAATATTTAAATTTTTTTTTTAGGTCACCTTGGTATTTTAGGATGGCAATTTAACGTGTCAAATGCAAAGAATACTGGTGGAGATGATACTGATTTACGAACTCTCTCGCTTTTACATAATGGAGGAGATATTACAAATTTATTTCAACGTGATGATATTCCAATAGCAGATTGTAAACCTGCGTCAATTCAAAAGTACGCGGCTGTTACGCAAAAAGTTTGTGGAAATAATTCTTGTCCTCTTTCGGAAATTGGTGCCGATACTTTTAAAACTTTAAATATTTTTAATACCACTAAAAAAGTTGGTTACGATTGGAGTCAAATTTCTGGATTAGATAATTATATAGTTATCGATGGTAACGTACTTAACCTTCAACCATATATGGATTCCAATCCTAAACCTTTGGTTAATGATAGAATGGATAAAATTATTCGTACAGTTTTAAATTCTAATCATATTCAAGGTGGTAAAGATGCAACTCGTTTATTCTTTGCAAAGGAAGATTTAAAAAAGAGTGTAAATTGTCTCGTCAAAAAATATTACGCTGGAAATATTGACAAACAAACGATTGGATGCTTTACTTCACAATTATTTTTATACGTCTCTTTAACCGTGATATTGGGAGTTGTTTTAGTTCGATTTTTTATGGCTTGTATATTTGATTGGTTTATTTCCCATCGTCTCGCTCATAAACCAAAAACCAAAAAAACTAGTAATGATTACGTTAATGCAAAGAATACACCTTGGAAAAATGGTGTTAACAAAGGCGTGAGTATGGATAATCTTGATAATGATTTATTCACCGTCTTACTTGTCACATGTTACTCTGAAGATGAAGCTGGTATAAGATGTACTTGTGAATCGATGGCTGCTACTGACTACCCCGATGATCGCAAATTGTTATTCCTTGTTTGTGATGGTGAAATTGTTGGTAGTGGTAACGATAAAAGTACTCCTGATATATGTGTAGGCCTTATGGAAATTGGTACTGTATAAATTTTATTATTATATTAATTTATGTTAATTTATATTAATTTATATTAATTTATATTAATTTATTTTAATTTTATTAATTTATTTCAGAACCTGCATACCGTGATCCTGCGCCACAAAGTTATATTGCTGTAGCTTCCGGAATGAAACAACATAATATGGCCAAAGTTCACGCCGGATTTTTCGGTAAGTAAAAAATTTAATAAATTTAATAATACATTTAGTAATAAATAAATAAATAAATTAATATAAATAATTTTTATTACAAATAGCATGGAATGAACGTAAAATTCCCATGATTTGCGTTTCTAAATGCGGATCACCTAGCGAACAAGGAAAACCCAAACCTGGTAATAGAGGAAAACGGGATTCACAATTAATTTTGATGAACTTTTTTAGTCGAGTCACGTACAATGATCGTATGTGTGCTTTGGATTATGACTTGTTTAGAAAAGTTCATTATTTAATGGGGGTCACTCCTGATTATTTTGAAATTGTACTAATGGTAATTATTTTATTTTATTTTATTTTATTTTATTTTATTTTATTTTATTTTAATTTTTTAATTTTATAAATAATTAATTAATAAAATAATAATTAATATTTTTAGGTGGATGCCGATACTAAAGTTTATCCTAATTCTCTAAGACTTTTAATTAATTGTATGTGCAATGATCAACTTATTATGGGTCTTTGTGGAGAAACCAAGATTGCCAACAAACGTGATTCGTGGGTGACAGCTATTCAAGTTTTTGAATATTATATTTCACATCATTTGGGTAAAGGATTTGAATCAGTATTTGGTGGTGTAACATGTTTACCGGGATGTTTTTGTATGTATCGTCTTAAAGCTCGTAAAGGAAATGATGATTGGGTACCAATTATTACTAAACCAGAAATTGTTCAAGAATATTCACAAAATGTGGTGGTAACACTTCACGAAAAGAATTTATTACTTTTGGGAGAAGATCGATTCTTAACAACTTTAATGTTAAGAAATTTCCCACATCGTAAAATGATGTTTTGTCCACAAGCAATTTGTAAAACTATTGTACCAGATAGTTTTGGTGTTTTATTATCACAACGTCGTCGTTGGATTAATTCAACAATTCATAATCTAATGGAACTCGTTCTTGTTAGAAATTTATGTGGAACATTTTGTTTTTCTATGCAATTTGTAATATTTCTGGAATTAATTGGTACAGTAGTACTTCCGGTTGCTATAATATTAACATATTCATTAATTGCTAAAACCATTATGCAACCACCAAAAGATTTTGCGGATGCAATTCCATTAATGATGTTGGGATTTGTTCTTGGATTACCAGGGGTATTAATTCTTCTAACCACACGAAAAATAGTATATTTAGCATGGTTATTTATATATCTTATTGCGTTACCGATATGGAATTTTGTATTACCAACATATGCATATTGGCATTTTGATGATTTTTCATGGGGGGAAACAAGAAAAGTAGAAGGAGAAGCCAAAGGAGATGATCACGGTAAAAAAGAAGGAACATTTGATTCATCTAAAGTTCCATTAAAAAGATGGGAAGATTGGGAAAGAATGAGAATAAAAAGAATTAAGAGACAAGAAAGACAAAGATTAGCATTGGAAGCAAGAAATGGAGCAACACATTTAACACATCAACCTATAGGAGATGATGAATCCCGATCATCATTATTGTTATCACAAGCACAATATCAATATGATGGAGAATATTATGAATCATCAATTCATTCAGAAGAACTTGGACCGCAACAACAATTTTATGATTATTCAGCTAATAGTAATAATAATAATAATAATTATAATGATAATAATATGATTATCAATAATAATAATATATACAATGATTATAATAATATTAATGCATATAATAATAATATTAATAATAATAATAATAATTATAATCATTATAATGTAGCACCACCTTTACAGCAACAACAACAACAACAATATAATAATATTCCGCAATATCCAAATCAAAATCCATATAATCCTAATTTTAGTTAATTTTGGTTATTTTTAGTTAAGTCATATCATTATTTCACTTAGAGGTCATAGATTATTAATATTAATAGTTTTTTTAAGGGCGGATTTAGATATATAAAATATATATTTTTTGTATTTATAAAATGACCATTCTCACCTCTCTCTCTCTCTCCTCTTTATTTTTCTTTTTTTCTTTGAATTTTGTTTTGTATTTTTTTTTTTTTAAAAAAAATAGAATTCAAATAAAAATTTTTGTATCATTGATTTATTATTATTTATTAGCATTAAAACACTGTTATTAATTATTTATTTATTATTATTATTTTCTTTCTTTCTTTCTTTCTTTCTTTTAGTGTAGATTAATAGAATAACAAATATTCTAACATCACTCTATTGGAATATTTATAAATAAAATTTGTAAATTGAAATAATATTTATTACATTTAATTCATTTTTTTTTTCAAATGGTTAGTTGTTATTATCTGTTATTTATTGATATTTTAATTTGATTATGATTACTGTCAAATGATGATGCTGATGGTAATTCACTTAAATCTGTTAAATCTGTTAAATCCGTTAAATCCGGTAATACGGGAGGATTCGAAACTTCATGTTTTATATATTGATAGAGATTTCCTATTCCACCTAAATTAACGGCTAGAAAAGGAAAAAATATAAATTAAATAAAATAAAAGTATAAAAATGAAATTAAATAAATTAAATAGAAATTATATATACCGCATACTATTAATAAATAAATTGTAACGTGTTCGGTCTAAAATACAGAAGAAAAAAAGAGATATATATATCTATGTTAGAAATATGAAAATAGCATTCCAAGTTGTCCCCAAGTTTTTCTATAAATGAAAGATAAGCCATACTTGTAAACATTTACCTTCATTAATCTAGAAACACTATAAACCAAGAAAGGAATATATTGTAATATAAATACTAAAACGTATTGAAATATTTTTAAAGTAACTTTATGTTCAATCGATCTATTGTTATTGCTATAATAATTATTATTATTATCATTATTATTATCATTATTATTATTATCATTATTATTATCATTATTATTATTACTGTCTC
>PQFF01000330.1:130117-178424 GCA_003547095.1 Diversispora epigaea | reverse complement strand
TTTTTTTTTTTTTTTTTCTCTCTTGGCGGGTTTAAAACAATTTATTATTATTATTATTATGAAACTCAAGAGTTTAATAAGATTTTAATTATCACGCATTAAGGTGATATATTTGTTATCTCGAAAATTTGTTAAATTTGTTGCACAGAGAAATTTAAATCGCCACATTGTGATACGAAATTTTCATAGAATTCAATGAATGCTTCCAAGAAATTAATCGAACAGCATGACCATCGTAACACCTATAAAAACTGATTATCTTTAAATTTTTTTTTAAAAAAATCTTAAAATGATTTAAGAATGATTCGAGGAATTAACGCGTTTAAAACTAATTTGAAGAAATTAAATCAATTTTATCAATTTTCCCAATTTTCCCAATTTTCATTTCGTTATAGCACCATCGTATGTATCTTTATTAATATTATTTGACTTTATAATAATATATATCTATATATATATATATAATAATAATAATAATAATAATAATATATATCTATATATATAATAATAATAATAATAATATATATCTATATATATAATAATAATGATAATAAATTTTTGAAACCACGAACAGACAAATGATTTTAGTAATAGAAATTGCTTATCAAAGACTTTTCTTCCAACATCCAAAGATATTTCAAGTTCAAAAGATGATACTGTAAAAGGAGAGAGTCACCAATTGATGATTCGTGCGGGTCTTATAAGGCAGGTAGATATATCAATCTCTGAAATATCATTGGTTTCTTTTATTTCAACAAACATTATTTAATCTTATATTTATCATCATTATTTTTTCCTTGATAAAATTTAGTCTTCATCAGGTGTTTACTCTTTACTTCCATTTGCATTACGATCACTTGAAAAATTAGAAAAGATTGTTGACCAAGAGATGAAGAATATTGGTTTGTTTTATTATTATCATTGAACATCTAACTTATTCTGATATTCATCTTCTTTATTAATCAATTTTGAAACTTTATGTAATCAGGTGCACAAAAATTGTCTCTTCCAATATTATTAAGTGCTAATACATGGAAGAAAACGGGTAGATGGGAAACTGCTGGTGCTGAGGTTTGTTATTAATTTTATTAATTGGCTTTGATTTAATATATTTTTAATATATTTTTTGTCAGATATAATTATTATTATGTTGATTATTATGTAATTATCAATAAATTTTAATGATAATAATTATAATAATAATAGCTTTTTCGACTTAAAGATCGCAAAGATTCTGAATTCTGTCTTGCACCTACACATGAAGAAGAAATCACACAGTTGATTTCTAAAGAGATAACTTCATATCGACAACTACCTTTACGTTTATATCAAATAGGTATATCAATAATAATATCAATAATAGTAATAATAATAATAATAATAATAATAATAATAATAATAATAATAATAATAGAATAAATTAATAGATACATATCTTTTTTCATTGTGTGTTGTATCGTATTTAAAGAAGAATTTATTGATATATAATTTCAGGTAGAAAATATCGTGATGAAATGCGACCACGTTCAGGATTACTTCGTGGACGTGAATTTATTATGAAAGATTTATATACATTTGATACTACAGAAGAATTGGCATTAAAAACTTATGAGGAAATAATTGAAGCATATAAAAAGATATTTAAGAATATTGGACTTCCATTCTCTATCGTCAGTATTAATTTTAATTCACCCTCACCCCCCGTAATTTGAAATAGATTTATAGAAATTAAAAGAAAAATTATGAAGAGTTTTTTTTGGTAAATTCCAAATTTCTGATGATGATGATGCTAATATCGTCTTATAGGCTGATGCAGATACAGGAAACATTGGTGGATTAAAATCACATGAATTTCATTTTTTATCTGCTGGTAAGTTAAATTGAGAACCTTTGAATTATTTAATGTTTCTTGTTACCAATTTTTATTATTTTTTAAATACAAAAAATTTAGTTGGAGAAGATTTAATATTATCTTGTGAAAGATGTGGATATTCTTCTAATGAGGAATGTGCGATAGGAATTATTCCCATATCATCATCGTCATCATCAAATTCATCAGATTTAAATTCGGACAAAATACCATCAATTAGATATGGAATTGACAAAGATCAAAGGCTTTCTGTAATAATATTGGATAGTGAAAGGGAATTAAATGCATTAAAGTTAAAAGCACATTTAAGTGAAAATCAAATAGAAATATTACCCAAAGACATCAAGGAACTTCCTGAAATTTTAGGTTTAGATTTATACGTAGATAAAACATTTTCTCTAGATATTCCCGATTTAGATTTACTCATGAAAAACAAAACAATTAATAATATTCTCTCAGGAATTATTCAAAAATTAAATCATAAAAATCAATCAGAAGGAACTATTAAAATTTATCAAGGCGATTATCATAATACCAAATCTTGTGATGGTTGTCCTGTGTGTTATAATAATAATGATAATAATAATAACAACAATAATAATAATGATAATTTAATAGATCAAAATTTTCATCCTTTGATAAGTAATCGAGCTATAGAAATTGGACATACATTTCTTTTGGGTACCAAATATTCAGAACCTTTGAAAGCAACTTATGCAATAGAAAATTTTAAATCCCCCGGTGAATTGCTTCCGATTCAAATGGGTTGTTACGGTTTGGGAATTTCTAGAATATTTGCAGCAATTATTGAGATTTCACATGATAAAAACGGAATAATATGGCCGATATCAGTTGCACCATATAAAGTTTGTATTATTCAAAGAACCGAAGATCCAAGAATTATTGAAATAACACGATCATTATATGATTTATTGAATTTAAATTGTGAAGGATTAAATGGAGAAATAATAATTGATGATCGAGTAAATTTATCTTTCGGATATCGAATTAAAGATGCAGAACTGGTTGGTTATCCTTGGGTGATAGTTTTAGGGAATAAATATTTGGAAAACAACAAGATTGAGATAAATGAACGATGTAATAAGCAACGAAATTATTTAGAGTTTGAAAAGATTAAAGAATCTAGATTTTGGTTATAAATAATTATTATAACAAAATTTATTTAATTTTCACTCTCTCTCTTTGTTATTACTAATTTTTTTTTGTTCAATATAAATATCTAAAATATTAAGTTTCTAAAATAAACTTCTTTTTTCAATTGTATTTCCAAGAGATTTTTTTTATTCCCAAATTTATTAGCTAAATCAATAAAAAAAAAACACTAATACGGTTACATTCCGCTTTTTTGAACTTTATATATATTAATTAATCAAAAAATAAATTATTAAAGCCATTCATTTACTCCGAAAATATATTTTGGTTTGATAAAAGTAAATGGAATGGATAAAAGAATAACAAATTCTATTTTTAAAAATAATATGGTTCAAAAGATCAATTTCAGATTTCTTATTTAAGACTTGTGATTTAGCCTAGTCTTGTTTCTCTCTTCATTATTGTTATTAGTCCAGACCAAGTTTACTAAATTTAAACGGTAGAATATTTAAGAATTTTAAATATAATTATTGATTTAATTGAAACTTTTAATATTTGTAAATATTTCCTTATTATCGAGTTAAAGTTAGTTTATTGCTCTCTTTTATAGTAACAATGATACTTTCTAACTAAAAATAGTGTTATTTTTTTTTATTATTGATCTAAACATATTTTTTATATTTGCCACTTTTTTTTTGGTCTTATAATCACATGACTTCGATTTCCACGCTAGAAAAAAGGAAATTGGATTTCTAGCAAAGAATTCTTCAAAGAAAACGCCAAGACAACGATAGAGTTCCACAAATGACTTGTTTGGAATATTCTCCTTAGGTTGTTTTTATTGATAAAACGTCTTAAATTTTCAATTTTAATTTTTATGGTTCTTTTCTACAATAATAGATAATAATAAAAAATATCCTTAGATCAATAACATAATTTAATAAAAAACAATATCATTCAAAAAATTTTATTTACTCGAATAATTTAAAAAAAAACAAAACCTGTGAGTGTTATTGTAAAAATATACGATATAAGTACAATATATTTATATTATTAAATTAAAATGTCCATGATTCTTTTTTTTTTCGTCGTAGTTTTCGAAAAAAAAATGCGTATAATCACTATTCCAATATTTGAAAATAATTATTCTTACCTTATCGTCGACGATAAAACAAATGAAGGTTCGAAATTATTATAATAAAAAAAAAACGACTTTGCTATTTATATTTTTTTGGTTTGATTGTTTAATGTATTGTTATTTTATGTTGCGTAGCCGCTGCAGTTGATCCAGCTGAACCCCAAAAGGTTTTAACGGCTCTCGCTCAAACTGGAGCGAGATTAACATCAGTTTTGACGACGAATCATCATCAGTAAATATTTATATAAAACAATGACGATAACAAACAAAGATATTGATAGTAAACAATAATTAAATGATTATTTATTTTTATTATTTAGACATCATTCCGTTGGAAATATTGATTTGATAAAAGAAAAACCAAATCTTGCAATTTTTGGTCACGATGCACGAATTCCAGGTAACGCATTTAAAAATATTTAAAATATATTTAGAATAATAATAATTTCTTTACTAAATTTATAATTTATTTTCAAACCATATTTTAGAATTGAATTATGTATGTAAACATGAAGAAGAATTCACGGTAATATTATAATTTATTTATAATCTAATTTATATTTATCTTCTATTTCATATATATCTTTATTTATCTCTTATATTGGGTTTTTTTTTTTAAAAAAAAAAAATAGGTTGGAACATTAAAAGTACGTTCGCTGCATACACCATCATATACAAAAGGAAGCGTATGTTATTATGTACGAGATTTTAATGAAATGAATGATGAAATAGAAAGAGTTTTATTCACTGGAGATACTTTATTAACTGGTAAATATATATATATATATCTTCGTGTCATATCACGTGAATTTTGCTAAATATTTTTTTATTGTAGGTGGGTGTGGAAAATTTATCGAAGGAGATGCCAAAGATATGCATAATGTTCTTTATAATATATTGGGAACATTACCGAAAGATACAAAAGTTTATTGTGGTCATGAATACGGAATGTCGAATCTTCAGTTTGCTAATACGATAGATCCAAATAATCAAAATATTCGCGTAAGTTTATAATATTCTTGATAAATGAAAATGGATATTAACCAAAGATAATCAAATACTAATGATATTTTACAACAGAGAAAGTTGGCGTGGTTACAAGCTGCTGATCGTACAGTTCCTAGCACTATTGGAGATGAATTGGAATGTAATCCCTATTTAAGAATTTCGTAAGTAATAAAAATTCTCACATAATTTTATTTTATTTTATTTTTTTTTTGTGTTTTATATTTTTCACAAATTTTACATTTTTTTTTTCGTAGAGAATTACCGATTCAAAATGCTACAGGAACATTAGATCCATATGAATCTATACAAATGTTAAGAGCATTAAATGATAATTTTAATATTCAAAATAATGGAATTAATAATTTAAATGGATCATTAGGAATTAATAATTGTGTTAATGAATTTAGTAACGGAATGAATGTTGATAGAATGAATGGAGTTAATGTAATGAATATAATGAATGGACTTTCTAACTTAGTAATGTAAAAATTTTAACTAAATGCAAGTCAAAGATTATGGTTAGGGTTATGATATGTGACTTTAATGTAGATTTATGGTTTTCGCAATCTGTATTCCTTTTTTTTTTTCTCGAAATAATATATCTTCCTTGAAAAGAAAGAAATAAGTTTACAAAACAAATTCTTCATATTTATACTACATAGTTTCATATTAGTATTTAACCATCAAAAAAGCGCCTACACGAATTTTACTCGAATCATGTAAATACAAGCATAACGAACATTATTTTAAGAATAATACCTGGTATCTATAAGAATTAATACCAATGATGAGATTACAAAAGTCTATACACTACGGTGTAGTAGCGTTTAATAGATTAGGCAAGACCTTTTTTAGACAAAACTGTTAAAATGACCTTAATTAGTTTTTATTTATAATATTTATTAAATAAAAAGAAAAGTCAACCGATTTTGGAAGGAAATAACCAACGAGATTCGAGTCATAGTTGAAAAGTATAATTGAATATTTCGTGGAAGGTATAAATGCGGGTGTTAGAAGCGCATTAAATGATATTTATTTTCTTTATAGATTTAGAAGGGCACGAGTTACGTGTAGTGATGATATTATTTTGGAACCATCACAATTATTGAATTTTTGCTTCATAACATTGATTAATACATCATCAAGCTGGCTGGAACAAAAAAAATGACTTTTTGTACGCGTCAGATTCCTGGTTTTATAGTTATGTGCTGCAGATCTTATCGTATCATTAATTTTGTCAAATAAATAAAAAAATTAATTTGTTCTAAAATTTTTAATTTTAATTTTTAAACGTACTTCTGGTCTGGAAGTTCATGTTTACCATTGAATTCATTGACTTGAGATGATTTGTTATTTTTACGCCATTAAAGTATAATTATATCACGTGTTTATTTTTAAAAGTGGATCACTTTACCCCCCCTTGATTTCTCTGTCTGGTTAGAAAACAAAAAAGATTTATGTAGATCCTTTTAAAAGGTATAGAACAGGAGAAAGATGCCAAAGATGGATTGAGTAATTATTTTTTTAATTGAGAATGAATAATAATTTGATAGTGCCACTAAAAATAAATAAAATAAATAATCAATATAACAATATAAGTCTTTATTCTAAATAAAATAAAAATAGAAAAATCTTTAGATGATTAATTTGCTTTAAATTGTTAATCTTGTTATTATGGTAATTTAATATTCTTTCTTTGATTAATACCAATTAAAATTTGCAGCAAAAATATTGTCAATATGTTTGATATAAGTAATCTTGTATGTAATATAACGAAATATTGGATAAATATAAAAGAGCATGAAATCCATTTAAAATAAATTTTTTTTTTTTACAAACGAAATCTTTTTCGTAAAATAATATTTTATAATATTCAAATAATTTTTCAAATAGGATTTAATTATATTATATTGAAAACAATATGACAAAATATACAAAATTTACATTTTTTAATTTGTTACTGCTACTTATTTTCCTTGTAAATTTTTCATACGCTCCTGAACCATTGATTGCTAGATCACATAAACCTAAACCTAAAGCACTTCGCGCAGAGTTCAATAATGCCATAAAAGGGTATCTAAAATTTATACATATTCATGATAAGAAAACTTTGGTTATTGGTCAGTTTTGTTCTGGATTTGAAGGTTCAAATTGTACCAAAATTGTTCCTTCTCCTAATGGATATAAGATTAGAGTGGTAAGACGTCCTCAATGTCCTTCCTTTATACCAAAATTCGACCTTTCACATAGACTTAGATATAAGATAACTCCATCAGGTGGGACCTCTGAAATGAAATGTGATTTTTGGTTTGGTTTAGATGATATAAAAGGTCTTTTTGCTCAAGTTTCGCAAAATCGTAAAGTAATTGATTTTGCTCCAATTAGATAATCCTTTTCTTTTATCATACGTGTGTTGTTATTTATTCCATTCCCTTTCTGTTAACGCTAGAATTATTAGCACTACTTCTATATAATATTCTTTTTTTTTTGTATTGTAATTAATAAATTATAGTAATTGCGGTAATAAATTAAAGCTGTGGGGGAAATCAAAGCATAAACATTTTTCAATAAACATTCTTCAATGAACATACTTTCTCAAACAAAACAAGACAAAAATAAAATAAACAAAATAAATAAATATATAAAATATATAACCTTGCAAAAAGAGCATTTAATTCAACAACTAGTTTTATTACTACAAGTAATATTAACAAGTAATATTAAAAATTGGGAGAAACCAATCTTTTTTTTTTTTTGTCTATTTAAAGTTGAAGTTGAAAGTTGAGAAATTATAATTACAAACTATAAAGATTTCAAAAATTATATTTGAGCTAATAATAATAAATCTCGCAAGTATTATTATAAAATTATTATGAATGTGAATTATTATATAGTAATAGTATTTAATCCATTAAATCACTTATATTATTTTTCTTCAGTGAAATATCATCGTCGTCATCAAATGATATGGTCTTTTCTCCTGAAGATTTGATACAAATGAAACTTTTTTATCTGACGATAAGAAATATGAAAGTGATAAATTTAATAATGATAATGAGATTGTAAATAAATTTGTAGTTTCGGGGGAGAGGATAATGATGATATATTAATATTATCGTGATTGTATGAGGGGTAATGTCGTTGACGTTGACGTTATCGTTGACGTTGACGTTGTCGTTGTCATTGTCGTTGTCGTTGTCATTGTCATTGTCGTTGTCATTGTCGTTGTCGTTGTCATTGTCGTTGTCATTGTCGTTGTCGTTGTCATTGTCGTTGTCATTGTCGTTGTCATTGTCGTTACGCGAACGCCATCTCATTTGAAGTTACTTCGCCTGTAATATCTGTCATAATAAGTGCCCTATCTGTAGGTATATTGCTTGATAGAGATGTGATAGATTGAATACTTCTAAGAGTTTTTTGATCATCATCACTCTGCTTTCGAGTAACAAAATTCCTCAGTTCCAAGTAAATGCATTTTTTTACAGCAAATATAATAAATATTAATATACCAAGGAAACGATTAAAAAATAATAATACTATAGTCCAAATAAATGAAGGAACATATGGTTTCATATAATGAGCACAAATATTTTGGGAATTATTTGAATTATCTTTTAGGAGGCATTCAAACCAATCCACCGACCACATTCCCGTTGTACTTGCAGCTTTAAGATAATAGCCCTTGAAAAAGAATAAATAAAATAAAAAGGTTAAAATTCTAAAATTCTAAAAAATCATTATTATAATTATTATCGAACACACTTACCCAATTTATAGTGTACACAATTAACATGAGTAATGCGCCTAATAATGACCGCCATTGTAAAATAATTATATTTTTCGCGACACTAAAGGTATTCACAGAAGAACGTTTAACTTCTTTGATGGATTTCCGGGCAATTACAGTTGTCTATTATAAATATAAATATATATATATATATATATATATTTAAAAAAAGAAAAGGTAAATTATATAAACTATATACATTATATACATATCAACTAAATAAGATGAACAAATGAATTAGCATAATAATACTCACCTTTAACATATAAGTAAATGTCATTACATGCGCAAAGAACGCGACGTAAATAAAGCTCATGAAAGTATAAAAAGTACCAACATCCTGTNGGCATTCAAACCAATCCACCGACCACATTCCCGTTGTACTTGCAGCTTTAAGATAATAGCCCTTGAAAAAGAATAAATAAAATAAAAAGGTTAAAATTCTAAAATTCTAAAAAATCATTATTATAATTATTATCGAACACACTTACCCAATTTATAGTGTACACAATTAACATGAGTAATGCGCCTAATAATGACCGCCATTGTAAAATAATTATATTTTTCGCGACACTAAAGGTATTCACAGAAGAACGTTTAACTTCTTTGATGGATTTCCGGGCAATTACAGTTGTCTATTATAAATATAAATATATATATATATATATATATATTTAAAAAAAGAAAAGGTAAATTATATAAACTATATACATTATATACATATCAACTAAATAAGATGAACAAATGAATTAGCATAATAATACTCACCTTTAACATATAAGTAAATGTCATTACATGCGCAAAGAACGCGACGTAAATAAAGCTCATGAAAGTATAAAAAGTACCAACATCCTGTCTCCTGATGAAACAAATATGATCTGATTCTATTATGTTCATCGATAAAGGCACCAAAGATGCTGATAAAGTGGAAAGAAGAATTATAATGTTGAAATATCGAATATTACGAATTACAAAATCCGAATTCCAGACTGTGACCTATTGAAAATATTGAAAAGAAATTAATTAATTAATTAAATTCTTAAAATCAAAATAATTTTGGAAACTTTAAATATTAAACTTACCAAATGTAAATGAATCATTAACATCGACGCACAACAAGCAAGGGCACATGCTCCACCCGTTGCGAAAAATGCTGTTTCCCAAGAGGAAATTTAATTAACAACAAAAAAAATAATAAATTATAAAAACTATCAAAAGTAAAATAAAATTTTACCTTGAGTTGCACAATATTTATTATTTCTTGCGTTGGCTCTTTGTACAGGATTATTACACTGTATAAAATATTATAAAATATTATAAAATATTATAAAATATATATGTATAATATTATAAAATATTATAAAATATATATGTATAATATTATAAAATATTATAAAATATATATGTATAATATTATAAAATATTATAAAATATATATATATAATATTATAAAATATTATAAAATATATATATGTATAATTTTATAAAATATATATATATATAATATTATAAAATATATATATAATATTATCATAAACAAGTAAATTCGTAAATATTTCCAACCTGACTCTTGAATTGTTGCAATGTAAAAAATTCTCCAAATTCGAAATAACAAACACTCAATATCAAAGGTAATACGATCTTTCTAACAGTTGGATTACCTCTTTGACTAGGTAATAAATAAAAAAACACTGATAATAAAATCATCAAGAAAAAACTTATAATTCCAAAAATGGAAAATATTTTAAAAGCAGAATCCAATTCACCGGCAGGATAAAAATTATTGGTGTATGGACAAGAAAGACAACATCTTTCTATACACATCATATCATTTGTTATGTGACCGTTATACCATAATAAAGGTTTTGGACAATTAAATTCGTTGATTCGAGTTGAATTTAGGAAATCATTAAAAACATCTACATCTACATTATCTTCATTATAATCCATTTGAGCTAGGTTATCGAGTATCGGAACGGAATTTAAATACATCGTTAATGAATTTTTTTTAAAAAAATATAAAAGAATAATTGAGATAAAAGATTCAATGACAATAAAAGAAAGTAATCAAATATAAATTATTCTTTGTTAATACACTAAGATGATAATTATTTCATTATTTTTATAAATAAAAATAACGAAGTAATTATTCTTGACAGGTGTGTATATGCGTATATTTTGATAAAAAGAAACGAGACATAAGAAAATTCACGTTCGTAGCAATTAACGAAGAGTAAAAAAATAAGGGATTTAAAGAAAGATCAAGAAATAAATAAATATAAGAAAGATTCAAAAAAAGATTCCCATTTTTGTTATTCTATAATTTCAAATAATTTAATTAGATAAGATATAATCGATTGCTATTTTAGTATTCTTATTATAAAAACCACGTGAATAACAAATTCTGTTTTATGAGGAAAATATTGATTAATTAATTATTTGCTTCTTTGACATGTTCCCGTCTCGGAGTTTATTCATCAACAGAGTATTTAACGAAATGACCAGAAGCTTATTATATTTGGTTATATTATTTATATTTTTAGATTCACGTCAACTCTGTCTTTTGTTATTATTATTGTTTTTATTATTATTATTATTATTATTATTATTATTATTATTATTATTATTATTATTTTTATTATTATTTTTATTTTTATTATTGTTTTTCAGCAAGTTAATGCAGTAAACAATGGTTACTAATATTACATAAGATTAACTTAACTTCGCATCTTACATTTTTTTTTCTGCAAATTCACATTTTGAACATATTTTAAACATATTTTAATATGTGTATACAATAAAAATTTACATTACATTATAAGGAGTAAATATAGAAATATTGCAAAAAATATGTGTGAAAATGTGATGATCTCGTCCATAAAAATATTTACTCAATTATTCGTGTAATGATCTTTCTGTATTACAGATAAAGTAAATTAAACCTAATTGATCTACAGCTTACATAAGCTTACGTAATGTAGGAAAAACATCATAATACGCGTCAGAAACGTGTAATACATTGAATACTTCAGGACTTCGGGTTATCACAAAATTTATAATAATTGCATTTTGGCTTGCGCGCACTTATGAGTACTCATTTGAAGTTAAAAAAAAAAAAAAAAAGGAAGAATTTTCATAACGATTATATAATTCTTATCATATTTTCTTTATAGTTTTTTTTTTTTTATATTATTCCAATTTCCTTTACTATGTTTCTATTACTATTATTATTTATGCATGATTTCAAATATTGAAATGCAATACCATTTTTGATCTCTTTCATATGTGTACAAAAATAAACAAATACATCAATGGAATAGATCATTTATATCTTCATGTCATTGAAATTTATATATAAATCACGGTTTTTTTTTTGAAGACAAAAATTATTATTTTCTTTTCTACCTGAATATAATCCATTGGCACAATAATAATTCAAACCAATTTCCTTAACATAATTACTAAATTATTTTTTCGACAAACCATTANAACTTCGCATCTTACATTTTTTTTTCTGCAAATTCACATTTTGAACATATTTTAAACATATTTTAATATGTGTATACAATAAAAATTTACATTACATTATAAGGAGTAAATATAGAAATATTGCAAAAAATATGTGTGAAAATGTGATGATCTCGTCCATAAAAATATTTACTCAATTATTCGTGTAATGATCTTTCTGTATTACAGATAAAGTAAATTAAACCTAATTGATCTACAGCTTACATAAGCTTACGTAATGTAGGAAAAACATCATAATACGCGTCAGAAACGTGTAATACATTGAATACTTCAGGACTTCGGGTTATCACAAAATTTATAATAATTGCATTTTGGCTTGCGCGCACTTATGAGTACTCATTTGAAGTTAAAAAAAAAAAACAAAAGGAAGAATTTTCATAACGATTATATAATTCTTATCATATTTTCTTTATAGTTTTTTTTTTTTTATATTATTCCAATTTCCTTTACTATGTTTCTATTACTATTATTATTTATGCATGATTTCAAATATTGAAATGCAATACCATTTTTGATCTCTTTCATATGTGTACAAAAATAAACAAATACATCAATGGAATAGATCATTTATATCTTCATGTCATTGAAATTTATATATAAATCACGGTTTTTTTTTTGAAGACAAAAATTATTATTTTCTTTTCTACCTGAATATAATCCATTGGCACAATAATAATTCAAACCAATTTCCTTAACATAATTACTAAATTATTTTTTCGACAAACCATTAAAATCATATTAAAATATTTGCACTCGCATTCAATAAACTGAAAAAAAAAGACAAATCTTCCAAGAATCGATCCGTAAATAACTTTTAACGCAATGAATTTGGTTCGAATCTATTATTTGGTTGTAATTCAACCGCTTGCCAACAAAATATTCCATTTTCTCACGTGTACACCTCGTTTTTTATATAATCGCATTCGACCAATTTTTTTATATTCTATCGTTGTACACCAAAAAAGCGAATCAAGATGAAGATTTGAATAACTAAGCATAAAGATATTTCTGTAATAAATATCATATGCATATAACAACAAAAAATTTCATTTATTTATTTCAAAATTTCATTTATTTCAAAATTTCAAAATTTCAAAATTTCATTATATATTTAAGTTTTTTAAGCTAGAATGTAATAATTTCTAATAATCATGTGATATTAAATTATGATCTTGTTGATATTGTATTGTTAATATAGTTCAATTGTTCAATTATATTCAATTACAATAATTACAATCCAAATATGGTAAACTATAAGCTTTGATATGTTGTATTATTATTTATTTTTTAATTCGGTTCATATTATTTATACATTATTAATAAAGTTTAATCGTCTATTTGAATTATCAAGAATCAGTTTATTATGATAATTTTTAAATTTCATTCTTTAATTTTATTTGAATTATTAATAAATATTTCGGAGGATATGTTAATGAATTCTCTTTAATATTTGCTGCATTTTCCTAATTTTCGTATTTCTTCGTTTATTTTTGTTCAAAATTCATAATATTCAGTAATCATAGTTTCTAATTCTTGCCGTAATCTTTCGGGCTTAGTAATTATTAATAGAATTAATAATATTTTTTAATATGATATGATTAATTCACATGATGTTTATGAAAATCCTGAACTTTCTCCTTTATAGTTAGTAATTCCTTGCGTTTCATCAACCATTCCGAAGTAATTTCATTTATTGAAGAATAACTTCAAAAGGAAATTTATTCAAATTAAACAAATAACTTCACTTATTGTAGGATAACTATTAAAAAAAAAAAGATATTGATTTAGAATCAAACGTACAGGTATTAATTACTTTCTAAATCACTTCGATCCCTACCAATTAGAAAAATTGATATCAATTCCACAAAAAACTTCTAAACACCGAATGAATCAATCTAGAGATCTTAATTGAACTATGATAAATCCGGGGTTCCGAAAAATGAATGAATCAATAGCCAACGAACATTGCAGGAATACTAAAAAAAAAAATAAAAAGGATTCCAACTAAAAATCATACATTAGGATATCCAGTATATTTATTCAATAAAAAACGTGAATTTATTTGTGTCACGTAAAAAATGCATAACGTATTATATAAGCAATTACATAAATAGATCAATATTTGAAGAAACTTAAATTTAAGAAATAGATTATATAATTATTTAATATCCTTTTAAAAATCAATTGAGTTTTAGAATAAACTGATGAGGGGGAATTTCTGTATTAATTGAACATTCTGATACTGTTGTTGTTATTATCTTCGTAGTAGTTATTACTTGTGTTTTTGTAACAATATCTCTTTTTGGATGAAAATATGATACCCAAGTATAATTTCTTACATCAAATAGATAAATGAAATTATTATAAACTTTAAATTTTTCAAATAAACCTAAAAAAGAAGAAAAATATTAATTATTCGATTAAATCCTAAAAAAAAAAAAAATCTAAAAAAAAACCTAATAATGATTCATTTACCAAATGTTACAATCATATAATCACCAATTATATTAGCAGAATGCCCATACAATGAAGAAGGAGGACTGTTAATTGTATTAACTTTTGGAGCTAACCAACTAAAAGGGAGAAGATTGGTATCCAAAACTACTAAATCAGGATCAGTAGCATTTGCATCATTTATAATTCCACCATAAACTATTATTTTATCATTTTTCGCTATTAAAAGGAACAGAATAAAACACAATAAAACACAATAAAACACAATAAAACACAATAAACCATAATAAAATATTAATTGTTATAAATTTTTAACAATTCTATTTAAAAAAAATAAATAAATCAAAATTTACCTAATATTGCTGAATGATGAATACGATTTGAAAGTAAAATTCCTTGAGTATTCTAGAAAGTAATAAAAAAAATATATTTCAATTTTTTGTTAATAAAATTAAATTAATTGATTAATGTAATTAAATTTATAATATTTATTTAAAATTTACCATGGAACTCCATTCGTTTTTATTGGTATTATAAAGCCAAATCTAGATATAATAATTATTGTGATTATGATTATCATTAATATTATTATTATGATTGTCATAAATATTTTGTTTTACCTTACTAAGTCCGCATTTATCATTAACTTGTCCTCCAATGATAACAATAATTCCATTAGATAATAATGTAGCAGTATGTCCAAAATGTCTAACTTGTGAATCTGGACCTTTTGTCCATTCTAAATTTACAGTATCTAAGATATTTAATTTATTAGAACTAGAATTAGTACTGAGTGACCATCCCCCGTAAACATATATTTCTCCTTTATCATTTGTAACTCCTTTCATGTTTCGTTGCCATATAAGAGTACTTTGATCTATTGGAACATGACTCCAAATAAAAGATTTAGTATTAAAGGAAGAAATGTAATAAATAAATTTAGTGCTTCTATTTCCACCAATTAGAAAAATTGTTGATTCATCAAGTCCACCAAAACTTGCAAATGCACCAGAAACACAATATGGTATTTTACGAAAATCAAGATTATACCATGAAGGAATATCTTTATGAAAAGGAATAGTTAAATCCAAATAAAAAAAATCACTAAAGCAAGGACTATTATTATTAGATCCTCCTAAGAAAAAAAGTTTATCCCTAATAAGAACTGAATTATGAAAATAGCGAGATTGTGGAATAAATGAAATAGCAACTACAACAACTATCAAACCTTGCAAAAAAACAAAAGTAAAGTAACAAAGTAGTGAGTTCATTATTTATTGTTTACTCGCAATTGCTATATTTACTATATTCGCGAAGATGCACTTCAGTTAAAATTAAGTCTTTTCATTGAATGAATAATTCCATCCGAATTTGTCTATTTTTAAAAAAAGTTTTTTTTTTTTTTTTTTACTTTATCTATTGTAAGTGGATTTTTACGTAATATCTTATGTAAACATTAATAATAAAGGGTCCAACAATTTCATTATTGTCTATATTGTCTATCAACAAACAAGACTTAAAATAGCAAATGAGGTTTTTGAAAAAAATGACAAATATGCCGAAATTATTTGTTTGGCAATTCATTATATTTAAGATTATTTTTTTAACATAATTTTTTGTTCTATTAAAAAGATAAATTATTTAAGAATAAAAAAAAAAGAATTCAATGAATAATTTTAACATCTATAATTCTTTGACATGACATAACTTTTCTTATTTTAACCAGGAACGAAACACCAGATTAGCACGAGTTGAAGACTCAATGCTTGTACTTTATTCTCATAGATATAATTTCATATCAGAGGTAGAGACAGGCATAAATTAAAATTCATTACATCAATTAAAAAAAAATAAATATTCCATAACTTGCCAACTCTCAGTGAGAGTTAAAATTAAAGAGAAAGATTTCTTTTTATAACTGTAACTATTACACGTTTAATAATATCATCTTAATTTAAAAATTAATAATGTAGAAAAACCTTATAACTTTTTTTTTTTTTTTGTGCCTTTTCTATATTCTTTCTTTGCTAATTTATCGTGTTTATATTTGGCAAATCCGGAATTAAAAAAAAAAGAACGTTCAAAATTTTCCTTCAATCAAACACGTGACTGTATATATAAAAGATTTCCTTTATTAGTTAATAGGATTTGCAACCAAAATTATGAAACGATAATTAACTTAATTCCTTATGTAAGATTAGTTTTTTTTCTTATTTCAGAATACAAAATGGTTTTATAAATGGTTTTGTAAATGGTTTTATAAATGGTTATGATGTAAAAATTATAACATGGTTTTAAAGTTATTTATTATTTCGTTAAATAAAAATTAATAACATATTTTGAATATTTGCAGTACTTAATAAATGTATAAATTGTATTAATGTATTTCTATATTTTAATATTCTATTTTTTTTCTAGCTTTAATCTTTCTACAATTTGGACAATTACTAATAATTAATTTAATACTGTAATAAATTGAATATATTTTTATTTTTTAAAAGAATTTAAATATTGTAATTTTATTATTATAATAAAGGTAAATTTATTTATTTATTTTGATTTATTTTGATTTATTTTTCATTTATTTATTTTTATTTATTTTCATCTACTTTTTTGATTTCCATCATCTTCTTTATCCCCTTGATATCCAGAATCATAATCATTTTCTTTATCTTTTATAATGCCATTAATACGTTTAGTTACTTTAGTTACTTTAGTTACTTCAGCAAATGGTTGATATTTCGGTAATTCAGTTAATGCTTCAACTCTCAATACCCCTTCAGTAATGTTACCACCTCCAATGGAACCAAATGAATTCGCTCTACTACGTGATCTTGAACTAGAAACGCTACCCCAACTACTAGTTCTACTACGACCAGACATTGTACTACCGTTATTCTTTTCCAGAAAAAAGAGTACATCATCATATTCTGATATATAATTATTATTATCTGGTCGATCCCAACTAAAAATTTTATCGTCCAACCAATCAATAGGAGATTGAAATATACTCATAGCGGTAGCGGTGATACTATTAGTGGTTGCTGTTGGCTGAGCTATAATACGTTCAGCATCAAAATCCGGATAAATTTGTGGTGCTAATTGATTAATAAGATTGGTGAGATTATCTGATAAATTTTCGCGTTCATTACGTAAATTTTCAATATTTGGTCTAGTCCAAGGAAGTAATGATAAAAATAATGGACGAATTGATCTGAAATTTTATAAAAATTTTTGTTAATAATAATAATTTTTAAAATTAAATTAAATTAAATTAAATTAAATTAAATTAAATTAAATTATTATAATTGAAATTATTATTGTAATTGAAATTATTATTGAAAGTGAAAATTACTTGTAAATATCAAGTCCACTTTCTACAAATCGAATAGTAACATAACTTCCTGTTACTAAAGTACAAAAAGTTGATATAGGAGCAAATAATTTCCATTTTAATATCCATCTCTTCCTAAATGATATGAGTACTACAATAAATGTATAAAATCCATATAGAAGTGGCGTGACTACTAAAGCAACAAGAAGTTTCCAAGTTGCCAGAACATCTCGACCTGCTACTTTAACTGATGAACTACGAACAGCTTCTACAAAATATTATTTAAATATTATATTAACATTAATATATTAAATATTATATTAACATTAATATATTAAATATTATATTAACATTATATATTAAATATTATATTAACATTATATATTAAATATTATATATTAAATATTATATATTAATATTGTATGATTAATATTATATTAATATTATTTTAAATATGTAAATATAAATACCTTCAGCTTTCCTGGCACTAACTTTACGAGCAATGATTACTAAAGGTAGATTTAATATGAAACTATAATTATAAATTAAAATAAAATTAGGATATAATAATAATAATAATAATAATAATAATAATAATAATAATAATAATAATAATAATAATAATAATAATAATAATAATAATAATAATAATAATAATAATAATAAAGAGAGAGAAAGAAATATTTACCCTGGTAATCCTAAAATGCTCCAAGTAGTCAACAACATGACTCTATAAAGTAATAATCCTGCCGCTCTGGGTCCACCAATTGCCGTCTTATTAACTTGATGATCTTTCAAACCATAATAATTTAATAATTTATTATACGCGATAACTTGTTTACGCATTTCTTGTACTCTGGAATCATCTTTAAAATATTCATAACCAGCTATAAACCGTCTATTTAATTCTACTATTTGAGAAATTGGTAATTTTCTATGAGCTGGTCGATAAAGTCTTCTTCCTGCTTGAATGAACTAATAATAAAAATATAATATAATATATGATGATTAATATTATAATAGTAAATAGTAAATACTAAATAGATAATATTAATAATAAAATATAAATATCTGACCATCAATGTTTCATAATCAGGAGTATTGACGGTGACAGCTCGTAATCCATTATAAATGATTTCTAATAATTTTGAACATGCTTCTCGTTTAGATGAACCACCTTCTTTATATTTTTCTACTAATTCAGGTGATATCGAAATTGGGGAACCAAATTCAATTACTGCTTTGGATCTAAAAGAATGTGCTTGGAAATAATTTAATCCTTTTTTATTATTCCATTTTCACATGTAAATTGTATATATGAATAAAAAAATGTTAGATTATGAAAATAAATAAATAAATGCAAGGTAATAAAACATAACAAAAATACTATCAAAAGATAATAAAATGTTATAATTACCACATGGAACAATTTTAACATCAAGTTGTGGATTAGCTGCAACTGCTCCTAAAGCCATTATCGTAACTCCGGCTAAAAAAAAAAAAAAAAAAATTCATCATCAAATAAAATTATTATCGAATAATAAATATTAAATAACAAACCAAAAATAATAATATTTATACCTTTAAGTGGTAATATTTCAGGTCTATCATGACTTCCACCCTCAGGAAATATTCCAATACAATGACCATTATTCAATCTTTCAAATACAACTTGATAAACCGAACTTTGATCGATTTGTGGGATACATATAAAAGAAGTCCCTTCCGGATTAGTTAACATTTTCAATGCTTCAATATCCTTAAATTCTTTTTTAATTAAAAGTTCGGTATCCGATATAATTTTTATAACTTCTGAAGTTCCTCGATCTCGAGGAAGTCCAATTTGACATCCAATTCGTAATTGTTTCGTAAAATTTGTATCTATACCAAAAATTCGAGTGGGATCAGTTTTACAATTAAGTAATTGAATTCTACCTATTCCAGGTTTGGCTAAATCTTGAGGTCGGATGACGGAAACTAATAATAATAATAATAATAATAATAATAGTAATAATAATAATAATAATTTAATAATAATTTTTAAATAATAAAACTATTATATATTAATAATTTAAATATTAGAAATATTATTTACTCGCATCAAGAAAGTTTGCTATCGTTCCTATGAATCGTCTTCGCGTAGACTTTTCGGCGATCAAGAANAAAAAAAAAAAAAAAAAAAATTCATCATCAAATAAAATTATTATCGAATAATAAATATTAAATAACAAACCAAAAATAATAATATTTATACCTTTAAGTGGTAATATTTCAGGTCTATCATGACTTCCACCCTCAGGAAATATTCCAATACAATGACCATTATTCAATCTTTCAAATACAACTTGATAAACCGAACTTTGATCGATTTGTGGGATACATATAAAAGAAGTCCCTTCCGGATTAGTTAACATTTTCAATGCTTCAATATCCTTAAATTCTTTTTTAATTAAAAGTTCGGTATCCGATATAATTTTTATAACTTCTGAAGTTCCTCGATCTCGAGGAAGTCCAATTTGACATCCAATTCGTAATTGTTTCGTAAAATTTGTATCTATACCAAAAATTCGAGTGGGATCAGTTTTACAATTAAGTAATTGAATTCTACCTATTCCAGGTTTGGCTAAATCTTGAGGTCGGATGACGGAAACTAATAATAATAATAATAATAATAATAATAGTAATAATAATAATAATAATTTAATAATAATTTTTAAATAATAAAACTATTATATATTAATAATTTAAATATTAGAAATATTATTTACTCGCATCAAGAAAGTTTGCTATCGTTCCTATGAATCGTCTTCGCGTAGACTTTTCGGCGATCAAGAATGAAACTCGACGTTGACAATGTCTCATTAAAATTAAAGGATCTACGAACTAAGAATGATAAAAAGTAAATAATCATTAATAATTCTTGATTAATTAATCAATTAATTAATTTTAATTGAGTTACTTAATGCAATGATCCGAGAACGAGATTAGAAAATGAATTTGTTTTACCTGATTCGCATGAGGCGCAGCAACAAATATTATTGGGCCTTCTTTGGGAATTCGATGGGATCCTCGAGATCTGATTTCACGAAAAAAAACATCCAAAACCACACTAAAAAAGTTGGCTGCAACATCGTAAGTTTGGATCGCCATTACTTTTTATGTTAAATTAATTATTTATTATGCTATATATATTATTGTATAGTATGTTATATGTAATATATGTTGTATGTATTAAAAAAACGAGAAATTTTATTTTTTAATCATATAAAATTTATAAAGATTCATAAAGTATTCATAAAGATTATTATCATTATCGCTGTATTATTGTTATTATTATTATTATTAAGTTAATTGAAAGAAAAGAAAGGAGAATCAAAAAAAAAAATATCGTATTCTGATTTAAATAAATACGTGGGAATCAATTCATTCCTAAATTGGTTAAAGCAGATATAACAGACGGGGAAAGATTAACAACTTGTAAATCTTATTTGCATACAGTATTTTCATTGCTTACCATATCATTATTTTTTTGTTGATTTTATTCCGATTAGGAATAATGAATCTATAAACAAATTGTCTTTTACTAACCCCACGAGATTTGAGATAAGATCTTCCCAACAACAATATTTACAATATAGTATACATCTATTATATATCTATTATATCTATTATATATCTATTATATCTATTATATATCTATTATATAGTAAAAAAAAAAATAATAATAATTACAAAATTAATAGAACCAATATTTTTTTTTAATAGAATTAATTTAGACATATTTAGGAATTAACTTGATAATATAAAGATTATTATAAAAAGTATAATAATAAAGAGTATAATAGTTCCATCTTATAATAGTTAAAGGAATAGCACCCTTCCTTCATTACCTTAAATTACAAGAATACAAAAAAACAAAATAAACTATTTCATGATGTTATGTAGTACGCGCCGAATATTTTGCCTACTTCAACAAATAAATAAAGCAGGAATAAATAGAAGTTACACAGAAAGAAATTTGTGTGAGAAAAATACAAATCTATATAAAGAAATTACCCCAACAATTGCCTCTTTGCAAGCAAGCCATTTCTAATAAATGGCAAAGTGGAAATGATGCAATATTCGCAATTTTCAATGCAAATGGGGTTTTTTGGGATGTAAAAATGATAAATGTATACCTTAACAAAAATTCATTATTTAAATGATAATTCACTCAATCTTTCCATGATCAAATAGTTCGGAATTTTTATTAGTTGTTTTAAGAGGCAATGAACTTCCAGGAGATGATTTTGAAACAATCGAGGCAGAAAAACCAAAATGACATAACTGAACTGGTTACTATTCTCTTTACTTCCTTTTCCCTTCAATATATATTAAATTATTATGATATAAATAATATAAATAATAAATAATACAAACAAAAATTTTAAATAAAATTAAGATATTTTGGTAACCAATGAATGGATTTTTACAGTTCGTCTTCTTGTCGATGGTTTTAACTGAA
Organism: Diversispora epigaea; assembly: GCA_003547095.1. Classification (NCBI taxonomy): domain Eukaryota; kingdom Fungi; phylum Glomeromycota; class Glomeromycetes; order Diversisporales; family Diversisporaceae; genus Diversispora; species Diversispora epigaea. The sequence goes on along the minus strand of PQFF01000330.1, from coordinate 155,688 downwards.
TAGATATTTCAATTTCAACCTTTTAAACTTTTTTTTGCAATATCTCAGCATCCCGTGATCCTGGAAACATGACCTACATCTTTTTAGATTCCTCTCATCAAGCCGAGTCGAATGGTAACACCGATTGGTTTAATATCGATCGAGATATTGTGATTTAAAAATAATAGAAATTTGTAATTCTTTTTTATAAAGTTACAGTATTACAAATGCTTCTAAAAACCAATTTGATCAATGAATCTTTTTTACTGCATACATAGAAAAACATTTATTTTTACATGTTTGAAATCTATATATACATCAACTGGGAACAATTTATGGAATGTATTTCCTGAGTATCTATAAAATATAAAAACATAAAATCTGCCTCGGTGATTGATCATTTGGAGCCAAAAAAAAAAATAAAATAAAATAAAAAATTTGAATTTTTAATATTTAATTGGCAACCACTGATTCAATCTATAGCTGATCTCATCAATATCAATTCAGTAAAATATATAATTTTTATCATATTTAATCCTAAAACAATGATTTTTCTAAATTATTCTCATTGAGATGAATCAAATGATGGTATTTTATGTATAGCATAGCAGAGTAATATTAACTGAAATATAATGATTTATAAAATAAAACTATAACACAGTATTCTGATCAAAGAAATCTGTAGTGTTGTATGACTAGAAAAAGTATGGCAAAATAATATATGATGGCGTAACAGACAAATAATCTAGTCATTAGGGGTCATTAGGGGTCATTAGGGGTCATTAGGGTCATTTCAAAATGGTCATTTCACAAATGACAAACATCCAAATAGCCAAATGACTCAGTCATTTAAAGCCATTTAAATAACCAATAAAATTGGATATCAATGACGTGATCTTTTCAGCAAATAGAAATTAAATAATTTTTATAATTTTTATTTAGTAAATTCAATAAATGAAGAATTTGATTTTTTCTATATTTTCCAATGCTAAAGAATTTCCAACAAGTTTATTGTTCATAATTATATGATTATTAAATATAAAAATTAAATAAATTATTATATAGATATTGATGAATTATTATTGGTTAGATTAAATGACCTAGTCATTTGAAATTTGATTAAATGACAAATGACCCAAAGTCATCAAGTCATTTGAAGTCGTTTAGGTCATTTACCATCACTGAATGGCATGTATATAGATTACTTGGGGTCCTGATGAAACTTATCTCCTTTTTATAATCAAATTTTTTTTTATCGGAACCTCCTAACTTGGTGATTGAAGGTTTCTCTATACCACGAATATTTACTTCTCGAACATATGTTAAGTGATCTGTTTAAATATTTTCGATTAAAGTCAAAGAAAAATTAGCCAACCAAATCCAGTTATACAAAAGCAAAATATTGACTGTTTCATTATTGAAATTATTAAAATCTAGTCTCTATGTTTTTTCCAATTTTTTTTTTTTTTTTGAAATATTAATATTTTCAGCAATGCCTTCCTAGGCAAGTGATGATCTTTTCTATAAAATTGAACTGCTGAACCGCTGAACTTTGGCATTAAACTTTTCTAACTATTCAATTTATTTGTTAACTCAAAATTCAAGCTTGGCAATTCCAATTGACACAACCCAAATAAGTATCTGACATGGGTCAAGTTGAAGTNGAAATTTGATTAAATGACAAATGACCCAAAGTCATCAAGTCATTTGAAGTCGTTTAGGTCATTTACCATCACTGAATGGCATGTATATAGATTACTTGGGGTCCTGATGAAACTTATCTCCTTTTTATAATCAAATTTTTTTTTATCGGAACCTCCTAACTTGGTGATTGAAGGTTTCTCTATACCACGAATATTTACTTCTCGAACATATGTTAAGTGATCTGTTTAAATATTTTCGATTAAAGTCAAAGAAAAATTAGCCAACCAAATCCAGTTATACAAAAGCAAAATATTGACTGTTTCATTATTGAAATTATTAAAATCTAGTCTCTATGTTTTTTCCAATTTTTTTTTTTTTTTTGAAATATTAATATTTTCAGCAATGCCTTCCTAGGCAAGTGATGATCTTTTCTATAAAATTGAACTGCTGAACCGCTGAACTTTGGCATTAAACTTTTCTAACTATTCAATTTATTTGTTAACTCAAAATTCAAGCTTGGCAATTCCAATTGACACAACCCAAATAAGTATCTGACATGGGTCAAGTTGAAGTTGCAAGGCCGTAATCAATAAGATAGAACTGCTTATTTCTCCTTATAACATTTCGTATGGCCACCTCTCCATGTGCGTAACACGACAATAGGTCCAGAAGAATTTGGAGAAGTCTATATCGGAAATCCAAGATTCCCAGAGGCAGCCTCACAAATCACTTGGAATTTTCCAGCTACCTGGCCTTTGAAGAGAACTTTTGGAACACAATAGAGGTCGCTTAGTTCATGCAACACCATTGTTTCTTGTCTTAATCTTCAGATAAGAAAGTCATTTAATCAATTAGTAAATAATCGTAATCGATTAATCAATTAATCAATTATGATTATTATTAAAATTGAGATTAAATTATTATAACGATTTTAGGCTTTTGATTATTAATAAACGATTATTCAATTAAATCTATTACAAACGACATCAGGCTTAACTTCAAAATCGCATAATTTATTCTGTAATCAGCCAAGAAAACCGAACTATCTCCAAGATGTGATATAATTTATAATTGCCAGAATTTAATTGGATACGTGTGCCTTCTTTAATAAAAGAAGCAAAGATGCTCCAACTGTCATTTCCCTTTCTTACATTTTGTACTTTTCATCAGATTATTCTTGATTTTCCACCTCGATAAATTAAATGGATTATTTGTTAGATCTTCGTGGTAAACAAATTAACTGTAAGGTCAGGATAAACTTGATCTTCCCAATTTTCTTTACAATCCTCAAAAACAAGTATCTTATCTGTCTGCTTCACTATGTTATATAAGATTTTTTTTACAAAATAGCTAATGTATTCTTATTTCGTTTCCGACTTCAGGGGCATTATTACTTGAAGCGAATCCTTTGATACCAATTGCTTCTATTGACTTAATCTCATCCTCGAATGCCCAATCAGCTACGACTCTTTTTTTCTTTCTTCACAGAGCTATACACAGAGACTTGAATAAAACATATCTTCCTCTTGTATTATGATAGGACAAAATGAATTGATGAAAATTTTTGTCAATAATTTTTCCGATGATCATCTATATGAGTTTTACTGCGGTGGATTTTTTTTCAAATAGCATATCTAAACTGTTTCTTTTGCATTTAAATATTATTGCTTTGCTAAAAATGATGATTTTTGCAATTTATTTTTACAATTGTTTCTTTAAAAATTTAATGAATGATAATATTGGGATAATTAAACTAATGCCCCCACTTTATTAGAAAAATATCAAGACTTTGCTACATAGACAATACATTCTTTATTAATACAATAAACAAATAATATAAAAAATAAATGAAACATTATTTGTTATTAGAAGAAAGAAATAAAATGAGTTTCCACATGATAGGAAAGTGAAGCAATGGTTAATATTAGACTAAATAATTTAGTCGGGTGTTTTACATAAAGTATTGTAAAATTTTGAGCTAAATATTTTTAATTAGAGGACAACACTCAAATCTTTAATTGTGATTGGATAAAGTGCTCAAAAATTAGCCCACGAAAATAAAATTATATTGAATTCAAATACGAATAAAATATAAATGGCTAAAACAAAAAAATATGTATCAATATGTTTTCGGAGGTCTTGGGAGTTTGTTCCACGAATAGGAAGAAAGCAAGAACCAAAAATAATTATACATTCAATAAGCAATCGAAAACTCCATCTTTTTGTTATAAAATATTTTTCAGGTGGCTCAAAAGGTTCAGGAATCACAGTAATTATTGAAACTGCTGTTGTTGTCGTTACGATATTGGTTTCTGTTACAGAAGTTGTTGTTGTTACTGTTTTAGTAACAATATTTTCTTCGGGTTGAAAATCTGCTACCCAAGTATAATTTTTTGTATTTCTTATATCCATCAGATAGATATAATGATTATATAAATCATATATTCCTATATAACCTAAAAAATAAAAAATAAATATTTACATGTAAGGTTTGATAATATAAATAAATATAAATATAAATATAAAATATATAAATAAATAATCATATTGATAATATTAATACCAAATGCTATGATCATATAATTCCCAACTATGTCAGCAGAATGACCATATAATGATGGTGGAGGACTATTAGGCGCGTAGACGTTTGGTGCTGACCACTTGTAAGGTTGAAAGCCAGTATTCAAAACTACTAAATCAGGTTCATTAATATAATTGATTCCACCATAAACTAATATCTCTTCATTATTTACTTTTAATAGAATGGAAAAATAAAAAATTAATTTAATTATAAAATTTATAAACATTTTATCAAAATGCAAAAAATCAATCTTACCTAATACTGCTGAATGGTAAGTTCGATTTGTAAGTTGAATCCCTTGGGTTACCTACAAAGTAATAATTTATTCTAATTTTTAATTTTTTTTGTTAAGATTAAATCAATTAATCAATTAAAGTGATTAAATTTATTATAGATTTAAATTTTACCATCAAATCCCAAGAGTTTTTATTGGTATCATAGAGCAAAATCTATTATTATAAACATTCAATAAGTTAAAGAATTCTAATAAGAATTAAATGTATGTAAATTTATAAATTTGCCTTATCAAGCCCGTTTCCATCATCAACATATCCTCCAATGATAACAACAATTCCGTTAGGTAATAATGAGACCGTATATCCACAACGACTAGATATTGAATCTGGACCTTCTGTCCATGATAAATTCATAGTATTTAAAATATATAGTTTATTCGAAAGACCATTAGACCATCCGCCATAAATATAAATTTCCTCTTTATTGTTTTTATTATTAAATCCTTTCATATCCCAATGCCATTTAGGAGTAATTCCACCTATTTCAAGTCGACTCCAAATATAAGATTTAGAATTAAATGAATAAACATAATAAAAAGTATCTCGATTGTAGGAATTTCTTTCCCCACCAATTAAAAAAATTGTTGAACTATCAGTTCCATTAACTTTTATTGCTGCTTTGGAAACACCAAAAGGTATTGAATGAATATCAAGGTTATACCATGATGGGTTATTCTTATTAAAAGGAACAGATAAATCCAAATAAAAAAAGTTTTTTAGGTGATAATAATTATGATTTCCTCCAAGAAAATATAGTTTATTTCCAATACGCGCTGTATTATGATAATTAAATCCTTCAGGTTGAAAAGATTCAAAAGAATCAATTGTTATTGAACAATAAAAAAATAAAAAAATCAAAAGGTAAAAAAATTTTGAAACCATTTTTTTTTTTTTGAAGTTCATAAGAATCGACGATTATAAACTTATAAACTGCATTTTTCCAATTTTAGAAACAAAACTGTTTTTGAACATTATAAATATATGTGGACACAATAATTATCTTATCTTAAATATCTTAAATATCTTAAATATCTTAAANAAAGTATCTCGATTGTAGGAATTTCTTTCCCCACCAATTAAAAAAATTGTTGAACTATCAGTTCCATTAACTTTTATTGCTGCTTTGGAAACACCAAAAGGTATTGAATGAATATCAAGGTTATACCATGATGGGTTATTCTTATTAAAAGGAACAGATAAATCCAAATAAAAAAAGTTTTTTAGGTGATAATAATTATGATTTCCTCCAAGAAAATATAGTTTATTTCCAATACGCGCTGTATTATGATAATTAAATCCTTCAGGTTGAAAAGATTCAAAAGAATCAATTGTTATTGAACAATAAAAAAATAAAAAAATCAAAAGGTAAAAAAATTTTGAAACCATTTTTTTTTTTTTGAAGTTCATAAGAATCGACGATTATAAACTTATAAACTGCATTTTTCCAATTTTAGAAACAAAACTGTTTTTGAACATTATAAATATATGTGGACACAATAATTATCTTATCTTAAATATCTTAAATATCTTAAATATCTTAAATATCTTAAAATTACATATATATTACATAATGAACTTACAGCTTATATAAAAATAGAAATAAAATATATAAAATGAATAATATATAAATAAATATAAATAATATATATAAAAATAGAAAAATATATAGAAATAACAAAAAATAAATAAAAAATAACCATTTTTTTACATTTCCAAAACATTTTTAAGTATATTACATTTCACTTGGTTTCTTTCTTTTCCATTCCAATCCTTCAAATTCATATTCTTTTCATCTTCGTTATTCTTCCTAATCATTCTCACCAGAGTGTGAATACATTTCTCTACATTCAATGCTGTTTTAGTTGATACTTCCAAAAATTCACATTTATATTTTTCTGCCAATTGTAAACCTTCATTACGAGAAACTTCTCGTTCATTTACCCTATCAAGATTGTCACCAACAATAATTATTGGAGTTGAAAAAGTCGTTCTTGTAATGGAGTTGACAATTTTCTTGCAATAATGTTCGATATGACGAAATTTTTCAAACGAAGTTATTGAGTAGACCAGAATAAGTGCTTCAGAAGTTCTATAATTTGAATAATTAATTTATTTGTTAAATGAATTTGAAATTAACCTTTTATTCTTTTATTATTATTATTATTATTATACCTGATCAGATGATTTGAGATTTCGTGTCCTTTCAAAAAATAATAATAATAATAAATTAGTTAATTATATATAAACCATTTTTAAATCTCTTAGATCATGTGATCAAGAAACGTTTTTATAAAACTTACCATCTTCTTTAGTACCATCTAATAGTTTTACCACGCAAGGTAAATTGTCAATCATAAGTTTCATCTCAAACGCGTCATCGATTTTATCGATTGTTGAAGCATTATTCTTAATTGAAAAAAAAATAATTCAATATAAAATAAATACAACAATTCACAACACGTGATAACAAAATATAAAATACTAACCTCTATTATTACGAAAGACGCGTTCAATTGTTGCAAGATTTAATCAATGATATTTTTAAAAAATAATAATTGTTCAGAATGTAACTTGGTCTTTACTTACCGGTATAATTACTTAAAAGAAACTATTTACATGAACAAAAATAGCGGTTATGTTTTTTTAGCAAAATTATAACTATGTGTTTTTTTTTTCTTTAAAATAAACTGAAAAGATTTTTTTTACCTTACTTTCGGCGGAATCTCCAAGTACAACTATTTGATATTGGTTCATACCTTTATTTACAATTTATATTTTGATAATCGAGAAAGATAAATCCAAGAAACCAATTACGAACGTATTTTTTTTTGTTTTTGTAATTTTTTTTTTAAGCTGATAGAATAATCAAATTCGCTATTTATAATTATGAAAGAAATTCTTAGGTCCAAAAAAATCTTTTACACAAGAAAAAAAGGGAAAAAGAAGAATATATATATATATATTTCCCTTTTAACCCTGGAAACAATATAAGAGCTTTAATTATCACAATTTAGAGCTTTTATATAAAATTCTTAACAATGGTGTACGGAATCTTTATCTCTTTTAAATAATAAAAAAAAGGTTCGAATTTAAAAATAAATTCAAATTTAATACGACTTGTAGATCAAAAAGGGGAACGAAAAAGGTTGAAAAAAGAATTGTGTTTGGAACGTTTAAATGAATCTTTGAATTCCAATTACTTCTCAATAAATGTGTGAAAATTGATAATGTAGTGATATGCGATTTTAATATATTGTTATATGACATAATGATATTGTGTAAATAATGAGATTCATTTTCGTCGCCATTTTGGATATGCAACTTGACATTTAAAAAATTCAGGGGTTTGAAAAATTTTTTAATTTACTGTTCTGTAGGTGTCTCCTATTCTTTTTTGAGGCAATAATCAAATGTTTACTGTAAGCTGCTTCGAACAAGGATAAATATTAGAATTTTTGTACTGAGATTTAAGCTAACATCCAAATTTATTAATTTATTTTTATCAGATAATGAATTATATTTGAGTATTCATTTCTCGAACTTATTAAGGAAAAAGTGTGGCTGAATAATTGGTTTGCAGCAAAAGGGATGGGGTGTAAAGAAAACATTATTTGGAAATTTTGCAAAAATTTTTACAATTCGCTAAGACTAATCTAGTCTTACATTATCCATTCATAATAACTAAATTAATTTTTTTTTAATATGTTCAAAAATGTATTCACTTGGAACAAATTGAATGAGTGTGCAAGTACGGAAAAATTGTCAAAGACCCTTATTTTTACTATTCTGGTTATTCAGTTTCTTAATTTTGACTTTCGTTTTATTGTTTAAAATAGATATAAAAATGACCCGAATTTGTAACTATGGAACAAAGAATTTAGCCATTGTTATCCCACGTGATATAATATTAGTGTTCCAAGCCCAAAATATACCCTTCTAAGATTTCTTAGCTAAAGAATTTTGAAACCTTTATCATTGCATTGTTGTTCATGCACTAAATATTATTCTATGTCTGACAATTTATAATTAAATGATTTTAAAGTTTCCAGAATCAAATTACTAAAATAAAAATATTAATGCATAAATGTCTTCCTTAAATATTGCTTTATTGAATATTTATTTAATATCACTTGATCAAAAATTAATTTACCATCATATATCCGATTCGTTAAAACTTTTTGAATTCCAAATGTTTGTTCAAGAAATAGTATTTCCATCTAGCTGCTAAAAACCAAATTATTGAAATTTTAAAAGGCATATTTAAAGAGGGAGGAGATGAAGTGTTGATCATGATACAATTTAAAGGTGGTAAATGGGATTGATAATAATCAAAAAGAAGACCAATAAGATAAACATTTATTATTTATTATCTTTACATTCACGAAAGTCGCGAGCTTGATCATATGATCTTTAACCAATACCTTATGCTGGGTCAGAAGACATGTTGCGCGAAAGTATTTCTAATTATGGATAATAACAAAAATTAAGTCGAGGGAGAGTTTTTCGTGTGTACAACACGGCCGTGGGAAAGTGAAACTGTAATTTGTTCCTGTATAAACTTTATTTTTTTTTATATTTAAAGACCAAGTAACAAATTTCGAAACTCTAAGATTAATAATATATAAAATTTCATGTTTATATAATAAATAAATATTACGATGTTAAATATATATGTTAGCAATATCTCTCTTGCTTCTCGATATTTTAAAACAATAGCAAATACTCGAAATAAATTAATAAATCAAAAATATTACTTTGGTTTACGAAAATATACATTACAAATATCATCTAAATCTTTTAATAACAAAGGAAGAATAACTAATAGAATCCAAAGAAATTATCATGACGATGGAGCCTTTGGATATAGAGTTTCACGAGAATTCGAGATGCCTGATTGTAAATGAATTTTTTCAATCCTTGAACATGACATGAATTCGATCCTGAATTAATAAATTTACCATATATATTAGATACTACAGAAGAATTGTCAAATAGAATAGAAAATGCAGGATTACTTCGATTAATTACTGCTTATAGAACTTTCGGTCATAGAGCTGCGGATCTTGATCCCTTGGGGATTATGAAGCGAGAGTAGATTATTTTCAATAGTTCTTATTTTTTTTTTGCAAACTTTTTTTTCGTTTGCAAACTTTAAATTTATGATTTTTATAATAATAATAAAATAGAGACATTAAAGCATTAGATCAATTAAGATATATTGTTACAACTAACCTAAATAAATTATACAATTTAAAGGGTTAATATCTTTAATATCTTTAAGTCTTTTTTTAATATAATTAATGTCTTTAATAATTATTGACTTTATATAATAACCATGAGATGATATAAATTTTTTATATCCAAAGGAATCCTCTTCGTGAATTCAAAAGATAAAGCAACACTAGATTCGATTTTATCACATTTGTTAAAAGTTTATTGTGGAAAAGTTGCTTATGAGTTTATGCATATTCCGGTATAAATTTTCTTTTTCCATTCCATCTTTCAATCTTGCATCCTCAATCAATATCATTAATTCAATACCCAATTAACAAAAATAAATGTATATATATATAATCTTTGCTCGTTTGTGCATATTTTCTTTGTTTAAAAGAATTCAAGTGAAAGGCGTTGGTTCTATCGTATTATAGAATCTTTCGAATCATTATCGTTAACATCGAAAGAGAAAATAAGAATATTTGAAGTTTTAACAAAATCCGAGGTATATTAAAAGAAAATAGTTCTAATAATTCTGTGGTAATTATTGTTTTAAATCTTTTTTTTTTTTTCCGTTCAGGTTTTCGATCATTTTATGGCAAAGAGATTTCCTCAAGTTAAACGTTATGGATTGGAAGGTGCAGAATCTATGATGGTTGCCTTGGATAGATTGTTTGAAATTACGAATAAAGGTATTTCATTAATATATTATTCTTTCTTTTTGATATAATTTTATAATTTTATAATTATATTTATACATGTATATATTTTTTGAAATAGCCGGGATAACTGACGTAGTATTATGCATGCCTCACAGAGGTCGTCTAAATCTGTTGGTAGATTTATTAAAATTCCCTCCAACGAGATTATTTCATAAAATCAAAGGAAATCCGGAATTTCCAGAAGAATTGCCTGCTTCTGGAGATGTTCTATCACATCTTGGTATATTTTTTAAATAATGGTTGTTTTAATTATCTTGAAAATTAATTTTTTAATAATTTTTATAAATTCAATAATTTTTTTTTTTCGTTAGCATTTTCACCAACATTAGATTATGGAATGCCTAAACCATTGAATATATCAATGCTTCATAATCCTTCACATCTTGAGGTTATTATAGTATCCCAAAATTTATATATCAAAATATCAAAATAATCCGAATATTAACTATTATGTACTAATATTTATAGGCTGTAAATCCTGTAGCAATGGGAAAAGCCCGAGCGAAACAAATGGATCTTATAAAATCAGAAAAAGATTGTGAACTTGGTGATCGTGTTATGTGCGTTCAATTACATGGTGATGCGGTGAGTTAGCATCTTCATTTTTAAATTATAATTTCACGATTTCATTATTTTATTATTGTTAACTTTTTTTTTAAAATTAGGCATTTACGGGTCAAGGAGTTGTAATGGAAAGTTTTGGTTTATCGAATCTTCCCCATTTTTCATCTGGTGGATCGATACATATTGTAGTCAATAATCAATTAGGATATACTACACCTGCGCAAAATGCAAGGAGTAGTTGGTATTGTTCAGATATTGGAAAAATGATTAATGCTTCAGTTATTCATGTTAATGGAGATTTTCCAGAGGTAATTTAATAAAGGTGAAATATGATTTTTCTTGGTGTTTTATAACTCATTTTTTTTTCTTATTATTATTAGGATGTAACTCGTGCGATTGAAGTTGCATTCGAATATAGAAATAAGTTTCGAAAGGTAAAGTAAACTTTTATTAAATATACTGAATATGAATGCGTGAAATGATTAATACTGAATTTCTTTCTATTTTCTATAATAAATATTATTCTTATTAAACAGGATATTATAATAGATCTAATTACATATCGTCGATGGGGTCATAACGAGTTAGATGAACCAGCATATACACAACCATTAATGTATAAAAACATAAGATCAAGAAAAAGTGTTTCCAAGTTGTATGAAGAAAAATTGGTTTGTATTATTGAATCATAATATTTTCCTTTTGTTTATATTTTCTACGTATCAATTTTTTTTTAATAAATTTAGATAGAAGATTTAATTTTGACCAAAAAAGATATTGTTGATTTTCGAGAACAATATTTTAACGTATTGGATGAACATTATAAACAATCGGATAATTATAAGTCTGAAGTAATATTTTAAATTCAATATTTCAGAAATTATTTTTTATCATTATTTTTATTATTATATATATTTAGCTAAATTAATTAATTACTACATATCTCGTATAGATGGATAGCTTACGAAAGAAATGGATTGGATTAGTAATGCCTAAAGAAACTGTATCGAAAAAGGATACAGGTGTTATATATTTTGATATTTTTTAATTATGAATTTAAATATGAATTAAATCGTCAATTTCTTTTTTTTTCTTGCAAAAAAAAAGGTATCCCACAAGAAACCTTGCATAAAGTCGGAATGGCTTCTATCGAAACACCTAAAGATTTTGTATATATTATTTTTTTTTATAAATTCATTGAATCATAAGTAAAATGAAATTGAATAAATAAAAATTTTTTTTTTTTGAAATTCAATAAAAGGTGATTCATCCACGTCTTCAAAAATTTCACGTTCAAACGCGTCTTCAGAAAATAAAGGAAGGCAAGGCTATTGATTGGGCTACTGCTGAAGTACTTCCTTATTGTATTTTGTAAATTATTTGTCACATAATTTTCGATTCTTTTAAACATATAATAATAATAATAATAATAATAATAGGCACTTGCACTTGGATCTTTATTACTTGAAGGTTATAATGTACGTCTATGTGGTCAAGACGTTGGGCGTGGTACATTTAGTCAACGTCACGCAATGCTTGTTTGTCAGGAATCAGAACGGATTGTGATTCCATTGAATGGATTAGCGAAAGATCAAGGAATGCTTGAAGTAATAAAAAATTTTGTTAGTGAAATTATTGAAATACTGTAAATGGGGTTGATAAAGAGTCATAAAATTTTTAGGTTGCAAATAGTAATCTCAGTGAATTTGCAGTGTTGGGATTTGAATATGGAATGTCTTGTGAATCACCAAACATTTTAAATATATGGGAAGCCCAATTTGGAGATTTTTTTAATGGAGCTCAAGTGGTGATTGATACTTATATTTCCAGTGGTGAAGGTGAACTATTTATTATTTTATATTATTAATAATTGTTATTTACTATTTTATTTATTTTATGTATTTCGTTTTATTTTATTCCATACAATAGTAAAATGGTTAAGACAGTCTGGATTAGTTATGTTATTACCTCATGGTTATGATGGTGCAGGTCCTGAACATTCTAGTTGTAGGATTGAAAGGTTTTTACAGGCAAGTTTATGATAGAGAATTTAATTAACAATTCAATATTACATTATGATTCATATTTTTATTGTCTTTTTACTATCTTTTTTATTATTAGCTCACAAATGATAGATTTAATGTTTTGGATGAAAGCACACCAATAAATCCAAATATGCATATAGTTAATCCAACTATACCAGCACAGTATTTTCATGTTTTAAGAAGACAGGTATTGTATGAAAAGAAATTCATTTATGATATCTATAACATTAAATCATTCTAATTCATTTTTTGGGGGGTTTCTTATTTATAGATGAAAAGAAATTTCAGAAAACCTTTAATAGTTGTTGCACCAAAAATATTATTGAGATCTTCTGTGAGTTATTTGAATTTTTTTTTTGTTAAATTTTTATTGTTTTGTTTACTATGGACTTCATTATTATTTTAGGTTGCAGTTTCAAATTTTGAAGAAATGATGCCTGGGACAACATTTTTACCTGTATTAGGGGATCCTTCTATATCTGATTATCTCAAGTAGGATATTTGGATATTTATTATTATACTGTATTGATATTCAAACTCTAATTTAATTAATATTATTTATTTTTTTTTGTTCCATTCAATAAGGGTTGAGAAAGTAATATTTGTTTCAGGAAAAATATATTATGACCTTGTAAAAGCAAAACAAAATAAAAATATAAATGATAAATTTGCTATTATTAGAGTTGAGGTAAATACCTATTAATTTGCGTGAATTAATTCTTTTAGTTTATAAATAAATTTATAATATTTATTTTATGTATTATTTTTTTTGTAATATAGGAATTATGTCCATTCCCTAAACAAGATATTGAGATAGAATTGAAGAAATATAATAATGTTAATGGTATGAATTTATTTTAAATCTTAAATTTACAAAATCTTACTCCCGTTTTAATTTTTGTTATTGTTTTTTTTTCAATTGTATAGAATTTATTTGGTGTCAAGAGGAGCCACAAAATAACGGTGCGTATACATTCATGGAACCTAGATTGAATCAGCTGTTACCTCCTGGAAAAAAGGTATATGAACTTGATTTATTATTCATGATTTTATTTTTTGATCTTTTTATATTAATTTTTAAATTTATCTTCAGTTAAAATATGTGGGAAGACCACCAAGCGCTGCACCTGCAGTGGGAGTATCAAAATGGCATCACAAAGAGATTAAAAACATTTTAAATGATATATTTGTGTAAATTCATATTGTAAAGAAATGTCTAAAAAGTTATTAAAAATCATAATATAGATTCAGATATTAATATTAGTATTTTATTTTTGCAAAAACAAAATAAATATTAAGGTTTCTGATAGTTTCAGTTTTTATTTTTTCAAATTTAATTTTCTTTTCAATATTAATGTAATATTATATAACTAGGAAATGGGAACAGTTGTAAGTCCAGAGCAAATTTAAGATTTTATTTGTGATAAGACTGATCAAATAAACACCCAATCAGCTTCTCGAAAGTGAACAGACAGATATCACGTGGTGGTTAATATACCATTTTTTCAGGTTGTAACTTTTCACATGAAATTCAATAAGTACCTAAAGACTTTGTAAAACTCCATCAATAATTATTTCAAAGAAATGTCTAGAAATATTGCATTAATTAATTTTTGAGTGTGAAATGTGATCAAAAATCACAATTTCTTTGCATAATTCATATTATAGGATATGGTACTTGTAACTGTTTCATTCCAATTAATGAAAATCAGCTTTTATAGATTTCCTCCACACAATCTTTTTCAGAATTGGTTTGATTCCCATTAATTTACTTCGCCTAAAATCTAAAATATTTGAAAATCATTTGACAAAATATTTCTATTTCTGATATCTAATTTGAAAATGATTGCAACAGCTAACCAAATATAAGATTAATTATCAAATATTTCGGGGGCAACAAAAGACATTACTCCGTATAAATAACTTGTTGAAATATGAATACTAATCTATTAAGATATTTCCGGAATGAAATATCTCTAGCTTCAAATTATTGTTATGAATTTGTTCAATTCCATGATACAATTTAAAGTTAATATTTAATAAACTCAATAAATCGAATTTATACCCTGTTGCAATACGATTTAATCTTTAAGTCCATATGCAAATTTCCATCTTCGAAAATTCCATTATCATAAATTATTAATAATTAAATTTTAAATAGAGTAATAATAAATGATCGACTCAATATTTACTAAATAGAAATACTTTCAAAAAATTTACACCTAAAAAAATTTAATAAGCCTATTACGTAAAATATAGTAGATTTACGTAGTTTGAGTGTAAATTTACGTAATTTTACGAAATATACGTAATACGTAATATTAACGCATTTCTAACTTTGGATAAGTTTTACTTCGAAATTTTTAAATGCTTCATTTAGATAAGTTATTCCTCTTATCTAATATTTATGGTCAATTTCTGTCCACAATGGTGTAACGGCGCGGCGCGCTCTAAAATCGATTTTTTTATATTCAATACTGACTAGAAATAAACACGTCACCGAACTCATTATTTTCTTTGTTTCTTTATATTTGAAATACTTTTTTATATTGGTGATCCATTTGTTCAATTAATTAATCAACAAAGTGAAAAGTAAGTAATTTTTCATTTATCTTTGGTCAATTGTTAAAGACAAAGTTTCTAACTGTCGATACCGTATCATTTGGTGTATTTATTTTTAAATTAATTTTATTTGAATTATAGTTGTTGATGCTTAAATCTCACTATATGAACCAATTTGATTCCATTCGAAAAATCATTCACATGATGTCATGAAGGAAAACGAAGTCTCGCCTTAACCATTTAAAATCATAATAGTAAAGAAAGCTATAGATAAATAATATTTCAAGTGTTTAACCTTCAAACCTTTTTGTAATCTACTGATTAAAAAACCAAAAGCGAAAAAAGAATAGTGTTACAGAATTATCATGAGTGCCATTTTTTTTTCGTTCTTCTCCCAAATAGGAAAAGTTCAAAAACAAAGTTTATATTTAATGAGAAATTACATCATTTGATATTCATTTTGGCATTTTATTCCTGTATTTATCCCATAAAATATTAGGAGGTTTTTGTAATCTTATATCCAATGTGCACTTTATATTAAACAACAATTATGTAATTATTGCGAGGTTGAGAACTAAGTAACAACCGAGATAACAATATTATAGTGAAAATTTTAAATATTTATTTATTTCTAAAATTCTTTGCGAAAATCAATTATTTCTTAATTTCCCTTTTTTTTATTTCCTGAACTTTGTTTTATTTGAATAAATTAAAAATGTTGATAAATTCAATATTTAGTACACTAATTATTATAATTTTGGGAGGAGGCCAAATGATATTTATGAATTTTTGCAAGTCAACATATAAATCCCCCCTCTTTCCGTTGCAGAATTACTCGGGAAGGTTTTTACATATAACTGGTATTATTATTATCATTATCATTATTATTATTATTATTATTATTATTATTATTATTATTATTATTATTATCATTATCATTATTATTATTATTATTATTATTATTATTATTATTATCATTATTATTATTATTATTTATTTATTTATTATTATAAATATAAAAATTCGATTTTTATTACAAATATTTATTTATTTATTATTTATTCATTTATTTTAATGTAAAGATATTCATTTTGATCCCGATTACATTTATCCAAGTAGTCCATCAAAATTTTGTCATCGTAAATCGCATAAAAATAAAAATAATAATGCCGGTAAATTCGGTTCGATTCAAACCGGTTGCGATTCACCTTACACGTTAATCAATTCAACATTCGAATTTTTGAAAAAGAATTTTTCCCAAGTTGATTTTATCATATATACCGGTGACTCGTGTAGGCATGGTCGTGATCTCAAGAACCCTGTAGTTGAAGAAGACATTTTATTTTGTCATCAAATTTTAATTGAATGGTTTACAAAATATTTTGATCCAAAGAAAGTTAAAATTGTGAGTAATTATAATTAAAATTAAAATTAAATATAATTACAATTAAATTAAATATAATTATGAATTTAATGGATATAATTAAATGCGTATATTATGTAGATTCCAACTTTTGGAAATAATGATTTATTGGGTAAAGTTAATTTCTATCTTTTCTATCTTCTCTCTTTTCGTATTTTTAACAATTTTCTAATGTCTACATATTTGAATTTTAGAACATAATTCACTTGAAGAAGGACCAAACACTTTATTTTCGAATCTCACACAAATTTGGGCCCCTTTACATTTAAATCTAACACATAATTTTAATATTGGAGGATATTTCAGACAAGATGTAAATTCTAGATTAAGTGTTTTAAGTTTAAATTCAATGTATTTCTATAAGGAAAATCTTTTAGTTCCTGACTGCGAAAAAGAGGATTCACCTGGCTCAAAACAATTAAAATGGATTGAAAGAGAATTAATTAATGCAAAAGAAGAAAATAGGAAGATTTATATTTCACATCATGTTCCTCCTTTGGATAGCGATGGTAAATTGAAAATATTATATTTTTAATAAAATTTGTAATTTCATTCATTCAATAATTTTTTTTTATAGGAAGTCCTGCATTTTATGAGAAATGTTATGAAAAATACATACAATTACTTGGTGATTATTCTAATATTATATATGGACATTTCACAGGTAAAAAATTTTAATATTTCAATTTTTTTTATGTATAACAAGGCGCTTTGGGAAAATTTATTTAACTTATTGTTATTGATAGGACATACCAATCTAGATACCTTGACATTTGTAACTTCGACATTTAGAACTTTTGGTGAAAGTCTTAAAAAGAAATATAACTTAATTCTTGTTACAGACGAAGAAAAAGAAGAAAGTCATTCAAACGATCCAGTTGTTTTGGTACTTAATAATGCACCGTCAATTATTCCAGGTAATACAAAAAGAAAAGATATTTTAAAATTTCGAAGAATAATATTAAATTATTTATTTTAAAATATATTATAGTCAATAATCCTGCAATTCGCGAATACGTTTATTCTACTAAAGATAATAATGATTTTGGAGTATTACTTAATTACTTTCAATATTTTGCCAATCTCACTGAAGCAAATAATATTGGAAAAGTTCGATGGGAATTAGAGTATATGGCTAAAGAACTTTATGGTATTAATCGTTTACAAGGAGATGATTGGGAAAATGTTTTGCGAGAATTTAGAAAACCTAATTTAGAATTATGGGAAAGATATAAAAAATACGTTTACGTTAGCAGATAAAGATGTAAACTTTTATTTTCAAGTTTCAATGTTATATTAATGTAAATTTTTTTATTATAAATAAAACATTGAGGCAAGTTCCACTGGTTATAGCACTTTTCAAAAACTTGTGTAATCACAGATTTGACCCAATAATATAAAATATTTGTTCTACTGGGATGATTATAGCTTCGTCACCATTCTCAGAGGTTTGAGAACCAGACAACCAAGTATAACTTCTTCTAAATTGCTCAGGTCTTTCTCCTCTAGATCACACATATCTAAAAAGTTTTACATATAAAAAGTTCTGCCCTTTAAACTGAGCATAACATTTAGAATATGTTTACAGAAAATTATTAGATAAATAAAAATAATAAAATTCATCAGAAATATTAAAATTTTTTAAAAAAATTATCCATTTGTTAATGTTACGTTATTTAATTCTCGTTATTTAATTTGAGAAAATTGATCTTATTTATCACGTGATAAATCTCGATTCCAGATTGTATAAATATAATCTGCTCATCAACGATCAAAAAATTAATATGAAAGTTAACGAATATTTGACTGCTGCAAGAAATGCAGTTTCTTTTCCTATTGAAGAATTAACCAATTTTTTATATGATGGTACTAAAAATACAGGTAAATGGCATGAAATAATCGTTTATGAAAAATTTAATTATTATTATTATTAATTATATTAAATATATTAAATTTTATTTAAAGCTCGACATCGATGGCTTCGTTCCCTTATTGCACCTGAAAAAGAACCTATATTAGATACTAGTGACACGGTTTTCCTTGATAGAGAACAACGTTATGTGAGAAATATGCAAATAATAAAAAGATTATTGCAAATTAAAAAACAACATAATTTATCATA
This sequence comes from Diversispora epigaea, assembly GCA_003547095.1. NCBI lineage: Eukaryota > Fungi > Glomeromycota > Glomeromycetes > Diversisporales > Diversisporaceae > Diversispora > Diversispora epigaea. Next base: position 136,536 of record PQFF01000330.1, on the reverse strand, counting down.
TGAGGATTGGTTGATATTACTTATATTACTGGGTGAACATTCTCCTATTTTGTTGGTAATTTATGATTTATAATATAATTATATTATATTTATTTTATTTTATTTTATTTTATTTTATTTTATTTTATTTTATTTTATTTTATTATTTTATTTTATTTTATTTTATTTTATATCATTTTAAATTTATAAACATATTATCGGTTATAGCATGATTCCTTATTCGTGGGAACTCTTGAAGGACAAATGTCTAAAGAACAACTTGATAAATGGCTTCCTTTGGCAGAGAATTATAGGATCATAGGTTGGTCTGTAAATATTCTAGAAATATATTTATCTATATTTATTTATTTATATTTGTTTGTATATATATAATTTTATATATTTTATATAATTTATTATTATTTTATTTAGTTATGTTCAGACAGAAATGGGTCACGGATCTAATATTAAAAAATTAGAAACTACATCTACATATATTCGCGAATCTGTAAGTTATAAAGTGTATATACATATACTGTATTTATAATTTATGACTTATTATTATATTTTAGGACGAATTTGAATTGCATTCTCCAACTTTAACATCAATGAAATGGTGACAAATATTTTTATTATTTGAAATTTTTTTTTTTGAAAAAATCATAATATAATAAAAATAAAGATTATATTATTAAATAATTTAGGTGGCCTGGTTCTCTTGCAAGGACAAGGTATAAAATATATTATCTTGTTTTCTTTAACTAAATTTCAGTTTTGATTCATATAAACCTGAAAATAACTGAAACAATTAAATAATCTGAAATAATTATAATTATTATCTGTAGTAATTATGCTGTTGTCATGGCCCGACTTATTATTGATAAGAAAGATTATGGGATTCATTCTTTCTTAGTACAATTACGTGGTGAAGGGCATAAACCATTACCAGGGATTGAAATTGGTGATATTGGACCAAAGTTAGGTTATAATAATATTGATAATGGTGAGTAGAAATTGAGTTAGTAAAATATAAAAATATTTATAATACTTTAAATATGTTAATTATATTAAATATTTTAAATATTTTAGGTTTTCTTCGCTTTAACAAAGTTAGAATTCCACGTACAAATATGTTAATGAAATTTTCCAAAGTTTCATCTTCTGGAATTTATTCTACACCACCTCATGCGAAAATTGTATATAATACATTAGTAGGTGGTCGTGCCGATATTATTTCAAAAGCTGCTTATTATCTGGCTGCTGTATTAACAATAGCTATAAGATATTCAATTATTCGTAAACAAGGAAATAAATTTTCAAGTCAAGATGAATTCCAAATAATTGATTATCAATTTCAACAATATAAATTATTTAATGGATTAGCGAGATCATATACTTTTTTATTTACTGGTAGATTTATAAATACTTTGTATATTGAAAATATTGCTAAAATGGAAAAAGGGGATGTTAGTCTTATGTCCGAATTACATGCTATTTCTTCGGTATTTATTTTGAATATTTATAATTTATAGATTCTAAACATGTTATTTCTAGAAATATGGATTTATTTTTATATAAATATATAGGGATTAAAAGCTCTTTGTGCTGAATTGGTATGCGAATCAATGGAAGATGCTAGACGCTGTTGTGGTGGTAAGATACAAATAATAATAATTCATATTAAATCAAAAAAAAAAAACATTTTATTAAAAACAATATTATTTAATTTTTTAAAAAAAAAATCGAAAAAATTGAAGGAAGTGGATATTCATCTTTAAGTGGGTACGTAGAATATAGAAATAGATTTTATAATTCTTAATCTGAATTTTATTGTTAAATTTATTTGTCAATAAAATAATTTTATTAAAATAAATATTATTATTTTGCAGAATACCTCAGTACGCAACTTATTATGCTCAATATCCAACATCAGAAGGTAAGTAAGAAAATTGTAATTCCTCAAATAATTCTTTATAATAATTCTAAATAATATTAATAATTTCTTATTATTAGGTGAAAATATTATCTTGTATTTACAAACTGGACGTTATCTCCTAAAATCTTTTCAATTAGTTCAACAAGGGAAATTTACTGGTGGTATTCAATTGAGTTATTTAATGGATTTTGATAAAATTCTATATAAAAAATTCTCTGCAAATGTTAAAGAAGAACATATTTTACATCCTGAATCGCAAATTGAAACTTTAAGGCATCGATATATATACCTTTTATCAAATCTTTCTTCCTCCTTGGAAAAATCCTCTCGAATTCATCCTAATAACAACAACAGCAATAATAATAATAATACTCTAAAAGAAGCCGAAGCCAAATCTGAGCATATGATTGATATAATCAATGTTTCTCGTGCTTATTGCTATTTTATTCTGTTATTAAATGCTCATCAAGGTTTACAATCTGTTAAAAAAGAACATCCATCATTATATCCTTCTTTAAGAAGTTTAATTGATTTATTCTTTATTAATGTTGTTTTATCTCAATTTGGGGAATTTTTGATTACTGGTTATTATAATTCGAATCATATTGATCTTTTAAAAAATTTACAAAAAGGATTATTGAAAAAGATAAGAGTTGATGCTATAGGATTAGTTGATGCATGGGAATTTAGTGATAATATGTTAAATAGTGCTTTGGGAAGATATGACGGAAATGTATATGAAGAAATGTACAAACGAGTAAAGATGGATCCATTAAATTTGAAACATGATAAAGGAATATATGTTGGTTATAATGAGGCATTGAAAGATATTATAAGCGGAGATTATTTGAAAGAGATCGATAATTCAGAACGTAATAACAATAATTTTAGTATTAATAAAGCAAAGTTGTAAATTGATTGCTATTTATAATAATAAGTTTGCGTTGATAACCAACAAATTATCAAATTGAATTACAAGTTCTCAAATTATTATCGTAACAACTAGAATATAAACAAAAGAATATGGAATACTTCTCCATATTTTCATTTCCAGTTTGTTGTTTCTTGTGTTGTGGAAATAATTTCTTGCCTCTCTTAGTTTTATTTGTATAGAAGAATAATTTCTCTTATTAAATAACAATTAATTAATTTTATTATCATTTTATTTTAGTATTTTTTTTATTTATTTTATAAAATTAAATGAAAAAAATCAATTATGAAGTATTATTGTTTTTATATGTTATCATGATATATTTATAAAAGTTTACTAAAGTACATATTTACAAAATAATTTCGAAAGAAATTGAAGAATATCAGAAAACTTGTATTGAAATCCATGTAGAAATTTTTGCTGCGTGTTCTTTAGAAATGATAGTTATTTTGGATTCCTGAGATAATGTTGTAATTAAGAATGATATTATTTCATTCTTTCATAAATTAAAAGTCAAAAAAAATTTTTATAATGGAATTGATATTATCATTAAACATTTTAAAATATAATTATTTGCAAAGAACCAAAACAATTTAAATATATATTATTTAATAGATTAATAAGTATAAATGTACAAATACAACTAATACAACTCCAATTTAGAAAATATATTAAGAATAAAGGATGAAATATTTTCTTAAAAATAAATTTCCCTAAGTAGTTTTTCTATTGATTTTGAAAACTTCATAATCAATAATTGAAAATTTTCCATTTACTGCTTTAATACGGGTATTATACCTAGAATGATGATTATACTCAAAGTCAGTAGCATTACTACACATACGAAGCACACCTCTTCCAAAATCAAAACCATATTTGTTTTGAATCTCTCTTTCATAATAAAAAAGTGCATGTATAGGTACGTCTACTCTACAAAGAACTGAATTTAGAATATTATTATTTTTCAATGAGAAAATGAAACTATCTTTTGTTTCCTCAAAACCACTAATAGTAGTAGTATTATCCCACATTAAGGGATTATAACCACCCAGAATTTCATTAGTTCCTTTAACTTTCATAAAAACCACTGTACTGGCGTGACCATGGCACATATCCCAAAATGTTTGAGGAGCAAATCCATCTCTGCTTCCTCTTAAAATTAATTTAAATTCATAAGGGATATTTGTTGAAGTATATGGAGTTGTTTTATGGTCAATCCATGTAGAAATTTCTGCAGCGTGTTCTTCGGAAATGATAGTTGAAAATGGTATTTTTGGTTCATTTGCACGAGGAGGTAATTCGGTAACTATAACTGATCTTGCTGATAAAATAACTGATTTTACTGGTCGATCAGGATCCACCATATGTTGATTAATATCTTCCCAAAGTTGTTTATCAAGAATCTTTTTATAAGGTCTGATTTTATAATAAATTTCAATATTTGAAATATGAAAGTAACGAATAAGTGGTAGACATTGTTGTAAAGTAGTTTTTAATGTAAGAAAATTTTCCTTGGTCCATTCTTTAAGGTTAGTAGGAAGGGTAGGATTCTGAGCAATTCCCCACTTGATAACATAATCCCAAATTTTAATTTCTTCCATTTGCAAATCGTCTCGCTTGAGAAGGGATACCAAGACAGATTCTTGAAGAGAAGTAAAATCTGAACCATCAAAAATAANTTTTTATAAGGTCTGATTTTATAATAAATTTCAATATTTGAAATATGAAAGTAACGAATAAGTGGTAGACATTGTTGTAAAGTAGTTTTTAATGTAAGAAAATTTTCCTTGGTCCATTCTTCAAGGTTAGTAGGAAGGGTAGGATTCTGAGCAATTCCCCACTTGATAACATAATCCCAAATTTTAATTTCTTCCATTTGCAAATCGTCTCGCTTGAGAAGGGATACCAAGACAGATTCTTGAAGAGAAGTAAAATCTGAACCATCAAAAATAATATTAGGATACTTTGCAACAATATCATTGCAAAAATTTTCTAAATCTTTAAAATTGTTGTTAATGAAGATTGAATTATAAATAAGGGAAAAATGTGTTTTTAACCAAGAAGCTTTATCCTTAATAAGAATAGTTTCTAGTTTCTTGGATAATTCTTCAAGCTCAAATTCATTAGTCACTAACATCAANAGAAATGATAGTTATTTTGGATTCCTGAGATAATGTTGTAATTAAGAATGATATTATTTCATTCTTTCATAAATTAAAAGTCAAAAAAAATTTTTATAATGGAATTGATATTATCATTAAACATTTTAAAATATAATTATTTGCAAAGAACCAAAACAATTTAAATATATATTATTTAATAGATTAATAAGTATAAATGTACAAATACAACTAATACAACTCCAATTTAGAAAATATATTAAGAATAAAGGATGAAATATTTTCTTAAAAATAAATTTCCCTAAGTAGTTTTTCTATTGATTTTGAAAACTTCATAATCAATAATTGAAAATTTTCCATTTACTGCTTTAATACGGGTATTATACCTAGAATGATGATTATACTCAAAGTCAGTAGCATTACTACACATACGAAGCACACCTCTTCCAAAATCAAAACCATATTTGTTTTGAATCTCTCTTTCATAATAAAAAAGTGCATGTATAGGTACGTCTACTCTACAAAGAACTGAATTTAGAATATTATTATTTTTCAATGAGAAAATGAAACTATCTTTTGTTTCCTCAAAACCACTAATAGTAGTAGTATTATCCCACATTAAGGGATTATAACCACCCAGAATTTCATTAGTTCCTTTAACTTTCATAAAAACCACTGTACTGGCGTGACCATGGCACATATCCCAAAATGTTTGAGGAGCAAATCCATCTCTGCTTCCTCTTAAAATTAATTTAAATTCATAAGGGATATTTGTTGAAGTATATGGAGTTGTTTTATGGTCAATCCATGTAGAAATTTCTGCAGCGTGTTCTTCGGAAATGATAGTTGAAAATGGTATTTTTGGTTCATTTGCACGAGGAGGTAATTCGGTAACTATAACTGATCTTGCTGATAAAATAACTGATTTTACTGGTCGATCAGGATCCACCATATGTTGATTAATATCTTCCCAAAGTTGTTTATCAAGAATCTTTTTATAAGGTCTGATTTTATAATAAATTTCAATATTTGAAATATGAAAGTAACGAATAAGTGGTAGACATTGTTGTAAAGTAGTTTTTAATGTAAGAAAATTTTCCTTGGTCCATTCTTTAAGGTTAGTAGGAAGGGTAGGATTCTGAGCAATTCCCCACTTGATAACATAATCCCAAATTTTAATTTCTTCCATTTGCAAATCGTCTCGCTTGAGAAGGGATACCAAGACAGATTCTTGAAGAGAAGTAAAATCTGAACCATCAAAAATAATATTAGGATACTTTGCAACAATATCATTGCAAAAATTTTCTAAATCTTTAAAATTGTTGTTAATGAAGATTGAATTATAAATAAGGGAAAAATGTGTTTTTAACCAAGAAGCTTTATCCTTAATAAGAATAGTTTCTAGTTTCTTGGATAATTCTTCAAGCTCAAATTCATTAGTCACTAACATCAA